>CM052442.1:23216238-23242365 GCA_028533085.1 Varecia variegata | reverse complement strand
CCTCCCATCTGTCAGTGCCTCTACTTCCCTCCCCACCCCCGTAAGTCGCCTAGCACAGTGGATCAAGCCCATCCTGGCTGTGGGGGCCACTGCTGGGGTTCTAGAAATCAACTCTTCCTCTCCGCAGAGACCAAGGAACAGGAAGGGGTTTCAAGGCTCCAAGTCCACAAGTTTCTGGTGAGGCTCGTACTAAACCACAACTTCTCCACAGCCCTCCGTTCCTCTGGTGAGAGCTCAGGACGCAGAGCCTAAGCCGGCGGTGGGGGGCAGGCTGTGTGAAGATTTCTTGGAACACGATAGATAAAAAAACACCAAACTACACATGAATGATGGATGAGTGGTCACAAAATGGCTTCCCTTAAAATGGGAACCAGTGAGAGGGCCGTAGAGCCAGGGTGAAGGTAAGAGGGGTCCACGGGGCTGGGGCGGGGGTGTTCTTCGAAAGTGCAAGGTCCTTCTGGCAGAGACAAGGTGCTGGCTGAAGTACCACACGTGGGGGGAGGCGAGCAGATACCTCACCCTCGGTGCCACATGTCCGTGCCCCTCTGGGACCGTTTCTTTTCCTTACAGGTGGTCTGGCTGGCTGTGTGGGAGGAGGGCTTGATTGGTTTGAACTGGGCTCCGCGTCAGCCTCTCCAGCAGCGAGTCACATCCTGTGACCTGGGGCCCTAGGCCTGGCAGCCGAAGGCTGAGGCTTTCTCTTTGAGCAGTTCCCAGCATAAGTGGCAGCTCCAGCTTCCTACAAGAAACAAGACGGCATTAGAGCAGCCCCTCTCCTCACCCCGGCGGCCTTAACTGCTTGGAAACCCTGTTTTCTTCTGACGTTCACAACTCAGAGACCAAGTCCGAGTCCTAAAGACAAGCCGGAGTCTGTTGCTCTGCAGGAAGCACAGGCCCAGAGATGATCCTCTGACCGGCCATGGCAACCCTCACCCCTCCGTCAGGCCTCCCGACCCCGCGCCAGCTCCCCCGCCATCGCAGCTGCATGTCTGGGAAACATCTCCTCGGCCCTCAAGTTGAAATTCCAGCTGGTTGAGCTGTGCCTCAGTTTCCTCATCTGTGCAATGGTAGTCGTCATACCTACCTCGTAGGGCTGTGATGATTAAATGGGACAAGACATGTAAAGCCCTTAGCACGAGGCCTGCGCCACAGTGAGGGCTCAGTAAGTGGCAGTAGTGGTAGCTGCTGCTGTTGTTAGGGCTGACCTCATTACCTTCTGGGGGCTCAGCCACTGGGGGGTTTAAACAGTACATGTGATAGCCGCGGTCACAGTCGTCGCAGAAGAGCAGCTGGTCCTGGGGGGGATACAGAGTAAGTACAGAGGAGAGAGAGATTCAATTATTTGGGGCCAATATCTGGCCCCCACTTAACCACCAGCTTCATTTCCACAGATCAGCCTCACTGGCCCCCCTTTCCAGGCCCTATCTGGAGTCCTCGCTGTCCCCTGAGCATGCCTGTGCTTTGCCAACACCTGGGGTTTACCCCTCTGCCTCCCGACCTCTACAAATCCTACACACCCCCACACTGTGGGGTTCTGCTCAACTCCACCTCCTCCAAGAAGCCTTCCCTGACTACCATCTCACATCTAAGCTTAAAGGGATTCCACATTCTTCTGAACGGAGTTCATAGCCAATATTCATAGCCAATAACTCTGCTTCCAAAGGGAAGAAAACTAATTTTCTGCATGTCTCTATTCCTTATCATTTTTACCTAGAATGTAGAAAGTACAATATTTGAACATTTTAATTGAATTTCTCTGGACTCCACTCTTCCTACTTGTGAAAAGGACAATAGCTGTACTGGGTGGTAACGTCCTTCACGCCTCAGAACCCCTGCAGGCTTTCATCGTGAGAATGTAGAGGGGCCAGCAGTGCCATCCTCAGCTTCCAGAAGCCTCCTCACTGTGTGGAGGCTGGAGCCCAGGTGGGAGCAGGAACCCCCAGGCCACAGTTAACTTCAAAGGCCACACCCATACCTTGGCTCCTGTAGTTCTTTCTGCCTGGAGGCGCTCCAGGCCCTGAACCTTCTCTGTGTGTCCATACCCTGCCTTCCCCTTCTGATCCTCAAGCACTTCTTCTCCAGAAAGACTTTGCTAACCTACCTCAACTGGAAGTCATTTCTCCCCTTACGACCCATGGCACTTTCTCTTTCTTCTTCTCACATTTAATTGCATTTTATTTTATGCTATGATGCCTGCCACATGGTAGACATCTATGCATTTGTTTTCTCAAATAGTTCACTTGGAACATGCCTCTTTTGTCCACCCCTTATCCCCTTTATAAACTATAAGGCCCTTGGAGGCAGAAGTTTGTCTTACTCATCTCTGAGTCCCCTGTACTGACTTCCTTGCATATGGTAGCCGCTCAGAAAGTGTTTGTGACCTGGCCCCGTTACCCAGGTTCAGCCCTGTTCTATTTGGAGATCTTTGGACCTGCTTGGATGGTTTATGAAATGTTTACAAAATAAAGTTTTATATCGAATCTCACCTTGGCTCCCATCAGCACAGAGATCCTGGATAAAATTAGATCTAGAAGTTGGAAACCCCACTGAGCAAGCAATGAGGCCTTTTTTGGTCATGTTAAGGCCTGTCAAGGAGGCAATGGGGATGCTTTTGAAGAGTTATCAACAGGGAAGTGATATGATCAGATTGCAAGTTAGAGAGATCTCACTAGCCGCTGGGTAATGACAGATACCCACATGGGAGAGGTGTGTAAAAGAGAACAGGAGACCAGTTAGGAAGCTGCTAGAGCCATCCAGGTGAGAGATGATGCTGGCCTGAACTCTGATTGTGGCAAGGGAGAAATAAACGGGTCTTGCTCCTATTTAAGAGTCATTGATTAGATGTGGAGAGTGATAGGGAAGAAATCAAGATGTCTTCTGCGTTGTGGCCTGGTCAGCAAGCCAGAAGATGAAACCACCCACTGAGACATGGGTGGAGGAGGGGACACGTGGGAGGGAGAGGGCAACCTCAGCTGCAGACATGTCCTATAGGTCTACAGATCTATAGGGATGACCTGGAAGCAGCTGGAGAGCAAGAGAGAGGTCTGGGCATGAGATATGATTTGGGAGTCATTGATGATTTGATGACAAAGGAAGGAAGGTCCTAGGAGAGGAAGCTCGGAGTGTGTGAGAGCAGATGTCTTTGAACTTGTGCACATGGAGGAGTGTCCATGAACCCCTTGAAATGATATGCACAATTTTGAGCATAGGTGTAAATATACATTTTTTGAGAAAAGAGTAAATCCATAGCTTTCATTGAATTCTCTGAAAGATCAAGGATCCAAAAAAGGTTACTGAGAAGAAGGCTGAGAATAGACCCTTGGGGAACACCAACTATAAGGGACAGGCAGAGAAAAATGAGACTAAGGAGCAGCAGTCAGAGAGGGAAGATGAAAACCATCACTGTGGTGTATTCCAAAGCAGTTACATCATTACTGTCAGAGCTGAAGGACACTATCTGACGATTTGATTTAGGGATGATACTAGGAGAAACAGGTTAGATTGAGCACAGGAAACAGGGAGAGACTTGTCAGAAACAGTATTACTAATGTCCTAAAGACATTAATATCCCCTGTATAGCTCTGATGTGATAAATACAAGAAGGTAGAGTACCCTGGATTAAACCTTCCCAAGGGAAAAGTAGGTATCTGAGAGTTTCAGTGCATTTTTCATGGGTTGATCATTGTGTAGCACCATATTCTCTTCTCTTCCACCTGCTTTTTGGGATGATTGCCTGCCAAAACCACCAAGAACACCCAACTCATTCTAACATTCATGAAAAACACAATTTAAGGACCTCTTGCTCCCAAGTATCCAAGAACCAGGATTCAGCTGTGGCTACAGTTCCAGTAGAATGGAAATCCCATTCTGGGACATGCAGGGTAAATCCCTGACCATGTGAGATGAACCTTAATGCCCAAGCACTCTCAGTCCCTGACTCTTCCCCCCTAAGGCTCTGCCAACAAAAACTCTCTGTATTCACACGATTTATAAAGCCAAAGACCAAAATCAACCCAAATGTCCATCAGTAAGGGACTGGTTGAATAAACTAATAAAAAATTATGTAGTTGCAAGAAGGAATGAAAAATATGTCTATATATTATTGCTCTGGAGGAATCTTTGAGATATTCAGTGACAAACAGCAAGGTGGAGACAACATGTACATCTGTTACCATGTTCTTATGGATTTATATGTGCACATGTACGCTGACATTTAAACAAAATGGAAAGATAAACTGTACATGTTTTTAAATGCTCACCTATAATCCAAGTGAGGGAATAGTGGTGAAGAGGTGGGGATAGAAGCTAGATTTCTTTGAATATATTGTTTCTTTATAGATTTGACTCTGGAACCAGTAAATATCTTACAAAGTCATAAAAGAAAATTGCAATTATAATATGTCCCTAAAAAACAAAAGAAAAATGAAACAAATGAATTTAACTATGTATCCCATTGGTGGTACAACCAACAAAGGAAACTACTGCAAGTGATTTTAAAACAAGTAATTTGACTGTATATTCCCTTTTGTAAAATATATCTTAAGGACAAAAATAAATGTAAATATGCATATATACATATATTTCTTCTCAGCAGTTATTTTGTTGGTGATAATATTGGAATTGATATTCTGAGACTGTTGTGTGTATGGCAAATGAGTAATTATGTTGGTACCATTGAGAAGCAAGATTTTTAACATAGTTAAAAGAACATGCAGATGTAAGATAAATGAGGTTAAGCAGAAACTTGATAGTCCTAGATATGAATTGGAAGTATCAGTATAAATTCATGGTGTAGTTTGCCTTTTAAAACAAAGCAAAAACAAAAAATTTCTATATCTGTCCATTGAAAATGCCCCAAAACAATGACTAACACAGTAAAAATTAAGCACTATAGCACTCATATTATATTTTCTAAAGACCATTGCCCACCAAAATGAACACACAGTCCTTGGAGAAATAGCTGATTCCAGGTTTGGTATGTGAAATGTGCAAATGTCTTTACATATTAGACAGTAAGGAAGCTGTCAAATACTATAAAGATCATGTCAAAAGGACTCAGGATCCAAAATGAGTATGTTCCACTGGCCAAAGGTAGAACAGTTTTAACTATAATGGATCGAAACAAATAAAATATGTTTAAATCCTTAAGTTCATAAAGATACTATTTAAAAACTTAGCACCTTCAGAAGATGCTAGAGAAACATAACACTATATTTTTATTTATTGTTTTGGGATAATTTTAGACTTAGAGAAAAATTGCAAAACTGTAGAGAATTTCTGTATACACTTTACTCAGCACCTCCTAATATTAACATCTTCCATAGTAAAATCATGAAAAGCAGGAAATTACCATTGGTTTAATACTATTAACAATCTATAGACCTTATTTGAGTTTTGCCAGTTTGCCAAAACATGTATGTCCCTTTTCCCAGGATCTAATCCAGGATGCCACATTGCATTTAGTTATGGGGTTTTCTTAGTGTCCTTCAATCCGTGACAAGTTCCTCAATCTCTTTGTCTTTCATGACCTTGACACTCATACCAGGGGGAAATTGCTGTTGGCATGTCTTATTACTTGAAATGTTAATTGTGATCATATAATTAAGGTAGTGTCTGCCAGGTTTTCCACTGTAAAGTTATTATTTTTCCCTTTGTAATATATTAGTAAGTAATCACGTTGGGAAGATACTTGGAGATTATACAAATACCCTGCTTCTCATCATACCTTTGCCCATTAATTTTGGCATCAGTTAATGGTTCTTTTTTACAACAACAACCATAACTGTGATGTTTGCCTAGTGATGATTTCCCCTTTCCCTCTACATTTATTCATTGGAATTCTGCTCTAAGGAAGAGATTATCGTCTCCCTTATTATTTATTTATTTATTTATTCAATTTTTTGATATCAGTATGGATATTTCTTTTACTCTTTAGGTTATAATCCAATAATATCTTTTTTTTTTTTTTTGCTCAAATTTTCCTACATCTGGCCATTAAGAGTTCGTTCCTTCAAGTTGTCTCTTGTGTCCTTTAGATATGCCCTGTCATTTTTTGAGCACTTCCTTACTTTCTGACACCACATAGTACTCCAGGCTCATCTTGTATGTTTTGTGTTCAAGCCCTGAGATCAGCCATTTTTCCCAGGGTTCCTGGTTCCTTTCATTAGAGAATGGTATTTAGAAACCAATATCTGGATGCTACATGTTGCCATTGCTTTTAGGCCCTCCCAGCTGACCGAGCTAGGAAATAAATGCTTGTGTAGGTACAAGTGCACACATCTATATTAATTTCTAGTCCTTTGTGCATACATATAGCTAGATATAGATATAATATATATAAACATGTATACACACAATATATGACATTAACAACCAAGAGTTCATACTGATACTCCCATTCCAATCCACCACCGCAGGGTTCAGGCTAACCTTCCCCCTTTACGTGATGATTCTTTCTCTGACATCGAGAAACCTGACTCTCATTAGTCACAATACAGAGTTATTAGTTCAAACCTAGCACCACAAAAAGTAGTTTCAGAATTACTAATTCATATACCTGTGAAAGTAAATTTAACTGGAGTATAATATTTGTGGCATAGTTATTTCTGTCTTTAGCTTCACAATACACAAAATACTGTTTTCTAAGTTACTTAGGTTAGTTCTTTTCTTCCCCATTCTTCAGTATGGCCATGTTATCTATTTATATTATAGTTAGATTCATTTGTTACTGTTTGTATTCCATTTTAGGTTTTCCCCACATCCTGGCTGATTTTAAGTATTTATCTATTTGAGAGGTGTATGAAACCTTATCTTAGCTCTAAGAGTCAGAGCTATACAAAAAAATATTCTCAAAAAAGTGTTGCTTCTTTACTGTGAAGAAATGCAAAGAAAAGATAAAAGAAAAAAAAAAGTGTTGCTTCTCCCATATCCCTACTATCCCGTTCCCACCCATTTTCCCAATTTTTTTTTTAAGAGATGAAGTCCCGTTACGTTGCCCAGGCTGGTCTTGAACTACTAGGCTCAAGTAGCTGCCATTTCCCCATTCTTTCTCTACCTCATTTATATCCAATGTCATTAGTTTCTTGTTTATTTTTCCTGTATTTCTTTAATACATGTGAGCAGATACATGTATATTTTATTAGGTCATTAAATATAAAATATCCGATTTCAATTAAAAAATGTTGTTTATTATATCTCAAACAAGAAGCAGTACAATTAATCAAAGTATTACACCTAAACTATCAACACAGTTTTGCCATCTTATTGGTAGCTTTTTTATGCCAACAGCGAAGAAGCCTGGAGAGTGAATGGCGATGTGATTGCAAAAGGCGTTTTCCACAGTTTGTTGAGCATTGAATATTTTTCCTTGCAAGAAGTGGTCCAAAGCCTGGGAGAAGTGGTAGTCAGTTTGTGCAAGGTCTGGTGAATATGGTGGATGACAGAGAGCTTCCAAGTACAGTGTCTGTAATTTGAGCAGCGTTGTTTGCATGACATGTGGTCAAACGTTGTCTTGCAAGAGGATTGGCCTGTCTCTATTGACTGATCTTGGCTGCTTCATCACAAGTATCCTCATCATTTGGTCCAACTGGTTGCAGTAGACGTCCGCCATAATCGAATGACGAGGTTTCATGAAGCTGCCGTGGATAATACCAGCACTGGACCACCAAACAGACACCATTAGCTTTCTTTGATGAATATTCCGTTTTGGACTATGTTTCAGCACTTCATCTTTACCCAACCATTGTGCCAAAATGCCTGCGATTGTCAAAAAGAGTCCATTTTTCATCACACGTAACAATACAGTGTAGAAATGGTTTGCCTTAGTGCTGTGACAGCAAAGAAAGGCCATCTTCAAGATGATTTCTCTTCTGACACTCATTTAATTCATGAAGAACCCATCTATTCAGTTCCTTTACCTTGCCCATTTGTTTCAAATAGTCCAATCCTGTTGGAATAGTAACATCAAACCTTGCTGCTAATTCACGTATAGGTTGAGATGGATTCATTTCCACTACAGCTTTCAGCTCATCATTATCCACCTTGGTCTCAGGTCACCCACATGGCTCATTTTCAAGACTAAAAATCACCAGAAGAGAATTTCTCAAACCATCAACGTACTATGCGTTCATTAGCCACATCCTTCCCAAACATTTTGTTGATATTTAGAGCTGTCTGTGCTGCATTGGTTCCACAACAGAATTCATATTCGAAAAAAATACGAATTTTTGACTTGTCCATGGTTTCACAAAAATTGCTCTAAAAAAAATTTGAAAGATAATCACAAGCCAAACCATGCATTTGAAAGACTGAGGATGTACCTTCACAATAAACGTAAAACAAGAAGTGTCAAAGTGAAATGTCAGAGATATCAACTGTCAAACTTAGTGCTTAAGGAAATTGGACATTAATAACAGTATGATACCTCTTTATTTCTTATAATAAGGGCAGCATACTATAGATACTCTATATTATATTGCTTTTTTCATTTAACAATATATCCTGGAAATCACTCCAAATCAATTCATAGATATCTGCCTTATTCTTTTTTTACAGCTGTGTAGTACTCTATCGTATGGCTGCATCATTGTTTTTTTAACCATTCTTATATGTATGGATATTTAAGTTGTTTCCAATATTCTATAATTATAAAAAATGCTACCATAAATAACCTTATGCATATGTATTTTCAGAGTGTTGGGAATATATCTTCAAGGTAGATTCTTATAGGTAGGATTTCTAAGTCAAAATTTAAGTGCATAGTAGTTTTGTCAGGTATTGCTAAATTTCCCTTCAGAAGCTGTGCGGCTTTTTATTCCCGCCAACAATGTAGGAAGGAACCAGTTTTCCCATAGCTTCATCAACAGAAGCTTGTATCGACTTGTCTAACTCCATTAAAAAGTTTGTTGATATTTTTATTGGACATGAAATAAATTTATCATTGTCATACTTTTTAACTTTTGTCCATTTAGTAGGTAAGAAATGGTATCTCAGCTTTAAGTTTCTTTAATTATGAGTGTGTTTGAACATTTTCTCACATGTTTAACGGTCATTTTTACATCTTTTGTGAATTGATTTTCATGTATTTTTTTCATTTCCTATCAGGTTTCTGGCCCTTGGTCCTCAATTTTTAACGTTCTTTATATTAATATATTAGGTAATTAGCTCTTAATCTGTGGTACATGCTGCAAATATTTTCTCCCATTATGTCAGTTGTCTTTTGACTTTGTTATGTTTTTGACTATCAAATTTTTTATATAGTCAAATTTATCAATATTTTCTTTCATTGCTTCAGGATTTTGAGGCACAGTTAGAAAACCTTTCCCTATGTTTAGATTAAAGAGGAATTTACCCATTTTCCTCTAGTACTAGCAGGCTTTACTTTTTACATTCAGATCCCCAATCTATTTGGAGATTGCTTTTATGTATGGTGTGAGATATAAATCTAATGTTGTCTTTTCCCAAATGTCTACCCCATTGTCCCAGCACCATTCATGAAAAAGTCTACCTTTGACACAGTCATTTCAGATGCAACCTTGATCCTATATTATATTTCCATGTGCAGTTGGGTCTACTGATGGGCTTTCTACTCTAATCCAGCTGGTCTAGTTGTCTACTCATGTATCAGTACCACACTGTTTCAACTATAGAGGCCTTACATTGTTTTAATACCTTGTAGTGCTAGTTTTATCATAATTTGTCAGTATTTTCTTGACTGTTCTTGCATGTTTGTCTTTCCATATGAACTTAAGTATTGATTTGTCTAACTCCATGAAAAAGTTTGTTGATATTTTTATTGGCCTTGAAATAAATTCATAAATTAACCTAGGAAGAACTGACATCTTTGTCATGTTGAGTCATTCTAGCCAAGATCATAAGATGTCCTTCCATTTGTGATTTGTGTCTTTTCAAAAGTGTTTAAAATTTTTCTATACATAGGTTTTGTACATTTGTTGCTACATATATTTGTAAGTATTTCTTCTTTGTTGCTATCATCAATGGAACTATGTTCTCTTACTGGTTATTGTTTGTGTATATGAAGGCTATTAATTATTATGTTAGTTGGTATCCTGTTACCTTTTGTGTTTGAGTTAGCCTTTTCATTGATTCATTAAGGCTTTCCAGATATATTATCATATAATATGTAAATAGAGTTTTACTACTTTGTTATCCATTCTTACACCTCAACTGATTTCTTCTGTCTAATTGTATTAGCTAATATCGCTAGAATAATGTTGAACAGTAGAAGTAAAGATGGTGAGCATCCTCACCTGGCTTCTAAATTTAGTGGAGATGCCTCTAGTGTTTTTCCCATTAAATAAGACACTGGCTTTAGTTCCAATGTATAAATATTTTATCATGTTCAGAAGGTATCTTGTAATTACTATTTTCTTGAATGTACTTTACCCTGTTATTTTGAAAAAAAGAGAAAATCAGCATCTATCCTGCCTTTTCTATATGATCTATCCCTGAGGGTAACCAAATATAAAGTTGGGAAAGTTTCTCTTTACAGAATTACTAGTAAACAAAGAAATTATCAAATAAGAATATCACATTTTGCAACCCCTAACGAAATAGTCAATCTAGTTGAAGATCATCGGTAGATGCTACCTTCTCAAAAAGAGAGACACGAGGCATTACATACCTCTTGATGAAAGCACACACCACCATCTATGAAGTAGTCTTGCCAAAAGAGAGAGAGACAGAGACAGAGACAGAGAGACAACCTGAATCAGGCTGCTAGCTCTAACTACCAACTTACAAGAAATACAAGAGACAGAGGAAAATGTCAAATACCACCGCAGGGATGCACTCAGTAAAATACGGTCATGGGAACTCTGTTGAACTAATGATCTAATTTCTTCAACAAAGAACTTAAGGAGGGGGGAAAAAGACAGTAATGTAAAAGGAAAATCTATATGTTATTTAAAGAACCTTTATATATGTTTATATAAGCCTATAAATATTTAAAGAAACTTCAAAGACATATCAACTAATAGCAATATATGGGCCTTATTTGGATCCTGATTTAAATAAATTGGCTGTAATAAAAACAGTTATAAGACAATTCAGGAAATAAAAATGTTGACTGGATGCTTGATTATATTAAGGAATTATTTACTTTTTAGCTATGTTTATATTTTGGTTATTTTTGTTAAAAAAAGAAGTCTTTTATCTTTTTGAGATGCATATGAAATATTTATAGGTAAAATGATCTTATGGCTGGGATTATGAAAGGGGAAGTAGTTTTCATGAAACAAGTTTGGACATGTATTGATCTGTGTTGAAGCTGGTGATAAAGTACATCACCTTCATATTCTCTTTACCTTTATATGTGTTTGAAATTACCCATAACAAAAAGTGTTTTTGAAAATTCTGCATTTATTATATTTGACATTTAGACTGATGAGATCATACACTGTGGAATGGTGGAAACAATCAAATACATCCCAACCATAAGCAATGGTCACCATTGTCACTCACTGAACTCCCAATGGCTAATGGCCAGGTGGCTCCCAAGTGCCAGAGTAGAGAGCAAATGGCCATGAAGGCAGCCCCTGGTGGCCACCTCCTGCATCTCTCCCCATAGGCACAACAAGAACACAAGGACCCTGTAGTGCAAGTGTCCCAAAGGTCATGGAAGCAAAGAGCAAGACGGACTGACATTTTTTCCAGGAGCCCAGTGACGATAGCCCTGCTTTCCTCTCCACCCTCTCTCCCTGCCACAGAGAAAGCCCCAAACTCACGTCATTCTCCGAGGTCCCACAAAGGATGCAGGATTTGCACTCTATGCACTGCCACTTGTAGGTCTTGACAGCCTCGGTCATGTTCAGGGTGAACTGCAGGCAGGTTGGGTGACCTGGAGGAAGCCAGAAACAGCAGCATTAGGGTGGAAGGGTCTGACCCGTCACCTCTCAACACCACTAACTGAAAACACATATGCCCAGCGTGCAGGGAGGGCAGGGTAGCACTGTTTGGGAACCAAATTGGGGGCCTAAACAGGGCCCTGCCCACACTCCTCACCACCACTCCCAGTTCCATCAGATCGAGGGCAAGAGAGAGAAATAAGCATATTCAACTCCCCTTGCCCTAAGAGCCAGGTGCCCCCATGGGTGTAACCAGTTGATGAGGACAGAATGTAGTGATCAGAGAGAGCGAGCAAGGAAACTGCAGAGCACAGAACACAAGGCAGCTCCGTGAGAGACACCAGCATTATCTTCTAAGCCCCAGCATCACTTGAGGCAGGAGCAGCACATAAGAGCTATTTGGAGCCGGGCTCTCTGGTGTAAGAAGTTGTTCACACTGCCTTGGGGCACCGGTGAGGATGTGGGAAGGATTGCGAAAGGTTTCCAGGGGCAGAGCTCAGGGCCAGTAGGAGGCACTGCGCTGATATCTAGAGTGTCCATGCCCACACCCATGAGACTAGCAAAAGTCCCAGCCATCAGCAGTGACAGGGACTATACAGAAGGAAGCAGCCTGGCAGGGAGGGCCAAGACATGGAGCATCACAGCAAACAGACAGGTCTATCCTAAAAGGAGTGGTCGGTCACTGGTTCTAATTCTTTTTCTCCATCCCGAGTATCACGTTAGCCAACCCAAAAGCAAAATCAGGGGAGGGACATTAAGCTGTGAACTTAGAGCACATGGCCCCAGTGGACCAACATCTGAGGCTTGGTCTGCAGAGCTGGACTCTGACCTCAGCCCTAGGTCACCTGCAGTGAGAGGACAGCGATCAGTTGTGGAATGTGAAGACCCTTGACCTTCTCTGTGGCAGGGAAGGGAAACGTGGATGACGTCCCCAGGCCTCCCAGTGCTCTGAACCAGAACAGAATCTGCCCAGAGCACCCAGGCCAAAGCCCATTACTGACTCTGTCACAAAAGAGCTGACAGCTATGCCTCATGCTGGGCATTCACCCTTCTCCAGAGCTCCCAGCTCTGCCAAACCCCCTACATAGTGCATCGTGTGGCCTCTCTCACGTGCGGGATTATGTGCTTTCAAGGAGGATCCTATGGACAGGGAACACCAGTTAGGGTTAGCTCCACCAACCTAGTGCCCTCCACAGACAGGATCCCAATGGTACCACCACCCCTTGGCAAAGCCACATCCCAACAAGACCCCTGCTGGCCCCCTTTCAAATCTTCAGAGAGCTGGCTACATCATGGCCATTTGGATGAAATACTGTCTATTCAGTCAACATGAAGACTCTTCAAATTTTGGGCTCCATAGATACAAACCACACTGAGCTATGTCTGAGAGAGTGAGAGTGGGTGTGCGGGGGACGGAGGACCCTGGGCAAATGCAGATGGAAGCATCAAGACAGGGCAGATCCCAAAGCTTGTCAAGGGGGGATGGGTGCAATCATACCTAATGGGTACAATGTACACTATGTGGCAGATGGGAACATTTATAACTTTGTCTCACGCAGCACAAAAGCAATCCATTAACCAAAACATTTGCACCCCCGTAATATTCTGAAATAACAAAATATAAATAAATAAATAAATAAATGCAAGCTTGTCAAGGACTTGTCGGGAGCCATGCAACTCAGAGACTCCCACAGCTCTGAACTGATAACCCTCTCAAGGTGACACCATGGCAGTGGCCCCGAAGAGAAAGAAGCCTTACATTAAAAGCCTGGATGAGTAGCCAGCTGATATTCTTGAAAGCATCTCAGAGATCTAAGGACACTAGCCAGGGCCGTCCCCTACTCAGATCTCTCAGAGAGAACACTGGGATGGGAACAAGGGAGGAAGTATCAGTTTTGGCCTCCGGCTGGTGGAGGCCATGGATGCCCAGCTTCTCTGACAGGACACCCTGGGAAGGATGAAGAGGAGGTCATGGTGCAAATGCCCCCAAAGGCAAGTGGACTTTGCCCAGTTCCATGGCCTCAGGACACCCCAGCCACAGCCAGCCGGCTTATAATAACTGATCACTAACTTACCAAGTATTTGTTGAATGCCTGCTAGGCCAGCCATTGTGCTGGACAGAAAAGATACAGTGGTGAGAAGACACCTCGAGCCCTTCTAGTCTAGGCAAAGAGACCTCAGATTAATAAACTACACCCATATCTAGTAATTCCAGTTGTGTGAGTAGTGCCACGAAGGAAAAGCATAATTGGCAAAGAAAACAAATAACAGGAGAACCTAACCAAGTCTGAGATGACAAGGACACCTTCCCTGAGGAAGGTCTCTAGGCTGATACCTGGCAGATGAGGAGGAGTTAGCTGAGTGGGAGGGGGGAGAATTCCAAGTAAGGGAAACAGCATGCATGGAGCCTTGGAGCAGTGCAGGAGCTTCAAATACTACAGGAAGAGAAAGGCCGGTGAGCAGAGGCTTGGGGAGCAAAGGGAGAGTGGGAAGAGGCAGCTGGAACCAGGCTACGCTGGCACTTGCAGCCCTTGTTTAAGGTTCTGGGGCTTTAAAGTCATTAAAGCCTTTTAGGCAAGGCAGTAACTGCATCACATTGTGTTTTTGAAGGCACTTTCTTTAGCATGAGGGAAAGTTGGGGTGATGAAGCCATTCTGTATCTTGATTGTGGTCATGGGTACATATGGGATGAGATTGCATAGAACCATACATATACATAAATTAACACACATGTACACATGTATGTGTGCATGTAAAACCAGTAAAATCTGAATAAGGTCTATGATTGCATCAATGTCATTGCCTGGTTTCAATGTTGTACTATTATTTAAGCTGTTACCATTGGGGGAAACCGGGTGAAGGGTGCATGGGACCTCTCTATAATACATTTTGTAACTTTCTATGAAGCTATAATTTATATCAAAATAAATAGTTGAAAAGATCTTTGTAAATAAGGAAACCACAAATAAAAATTTTAATTATCAAGAGGGAAGGAAGGAAGGAAGGAAAGAAGGAAAGGACAGCCTGCTATCTAGGGAAAGAATTGGCTGGCGGGGGGGTGGGGGGCGCGGGGCGGAAGGATGCAGAGATGCAAGAATCGTTGCCAGGAAACTAGTTAGGAGGCTGATGCAGCTACCAGGAGAGGACAAGAATGATTAGACTAAGGTGGAAATTTGAGAAATATCAAAGAAATAATTGACAAGACTTGACCATTGTTTGAATGTTGGGAATGTGGAAAAGTGATGAGAAATATTCCCAAGTTTCTGACCCTACAACCTAGGTAGATTTCAGTGAAACTGACTCAGGCGAGGAAGAGTATAGAAAGATTATAGGGACCAAAAGGAGGAAAGGACCCATTCTGTGGTGTGCATGTTAAATTTGAGAAGACTATGAGTCCTCCAGTGGAAATGTCAAGTGGATGCCTGGGTTTAGAGTTCAAAAGAAAAGTACAGCCTAGAGATAGAAATTTCAGAGTTTTTGCTAAATAGGTGGTAATTGGAACCATGAGAATTAATGACATTATCTAGGAAAAAGGGAACAAGCGGAGAAAGGAAGAAGAGAGAATAAAGGAGAATAGAGAAAAGGGTCTAGGACTGAGCTTTGAGGAACTCAGCTACTTAAAGATCAAAAGAAAGAACCAGCCATGGACACTGAGAATGGCCAGAGAGTAAGAAGCAAATCAGGCAAGGATGGGGTCACAGGGGCCAAAAGAAGAGATTTCGAGAAGGAGAAGGTAGTCCACTGTGCTGACTGCCACAGGTTCTGGGGTTTGTCATTGCTCACTACAGACCCTGAGTGAGGAGCATTGATAGAGCAAAAGCTGCCCAACTAATATTTAAGAATAACGCCCTTCAGTAGTGCCATCTTCCCGGTGAAGAAGGTCAGCACACTCCAGAGCAGGACAGGGAACTCAGCGGCCACCTGTGCATCTGGAGCTGGCCCCATGTGTGTGCTTCATGCCTCCAGCAGCACGTTGCAAATGTCTATTGAGAGCCAACCCTGTGTCCATGTCCCCTTAGACCACTGTGCTAAGTGAGCTCGGAAGACATTTTCTGGGATAGCTTTGGACCAGTGAATGGTAGCAAGTGGGTTTGGGAAACTTCTGTTGAAAGTCACTGAAAAAAACCCCTTGGGCTTTTCTGTGTTCCCATCTTGAGAAAGTCCTCAGCTTCCCAAAGACCTACAACCCCGAGGGAGGGGAACTAAGCCCACGCAGCCTCCAGCCCCTGGTAAAATGCAGGACTGTTGCAGAGCTCCGCCTCCCCAGAACTCAAAACATCACTCAAATGCAAGAGGAAAGCAAGGGATGGAAATATTATTGCAACTTATGAGCCAGGAAGGGGAGGCACAAAAAGTTAAGTCATCCAAACAGCCATCAGCAGGTGTCAAAAACTGTGCCCAGAACTAAATCCTCCTGTCTGTACCACCATGACAGGTTGGCTGTTGCTTGTCTCGAAAAACTGGAAAAATCATTTGCCTGATAAAACTGCAAGAATGACTTCTTATCTACCATGGAAATCACTTAAACAATGCACACTGTGGGACAAAAGGAAAAGTTCCTAAGGAAAGTGGTAGAAGCCCATTTCTAAGGTTCACTGCTAGAACCCGTTATTTTTGCCCAGAACTAATTCTGCAACTCCTTGAAAGTCAGAGAATAACAGATAGAACCTTTCCAATTCAAGGGTGGAAGAAAAAAAGAGGCACATTGCTGTAAAGCAATTTACTTATGGTCACTTGCTACTTGAGGAGTCCTATCTTCATCTGTTTTTGTAAAGTTAAAAGTCATTCTCTAATGTACTTGGAAACTTAGATTTTTCATATCTCTAGTTTTCTTAAAGCAAGGAATACCTATATTGCTATTTAAATAGCCCAATGTTGTGGAGGGGAGACGACTCTTCCCTGGTCCCCTTGGGTGCAATGATTCAACAGAACATTTATAAGATTCCAATTACTAAAATGAATTTAGAAAGTGGTGCAGTGTGCATGATTCATCCCAGCCCGATCATTAAAACTCAAGTCCTTCCTAGTAAATCTCCTGCCCACTTGTTTAGTTGGTTCAGTGGTGAACTTGGGGTAAAGAGGTATTCCTAATCCCTTCCAGCCATAACCTCTTCCAGAACTGACCTCAGTCCTCCCTAGAGGTCGAAACAGGACATGTCACCCACGGCCACTAACTCCTGGACTGGGCTTTCAGGTAATCGGGATTTGGCTTCAGGGTGCCATTTGAGCAGATGGGAAGAAAAGGGAAACCAGCAGGCACAGGAAACTTCTCAGACAGGAGAAGATAGCCCGTGAGGCTGGCAGTACCTGGTGTTTATGACACTACAGTCTACCGAGCTCAGTAAAAGAGAGAAGGCAGGCGTCTGAGGGCACTGACTGCTGCTTTGCCGCTGGAAGGACACATCTCATGCCTTTACAGAACACACGTGCATAGACACTGAGAATGTTCACGGGACAGCAAAATGGGATTTGAGGGAGAAGGCACGGAGATAAATATCCAGGCAAAATCAGCGCTAGTTTCACATTCACAGCTGCCTGTTACTATGATACCAATACACAATAATCCCCACATATGGATGTTTCCAACCTTTGCAGGGAGAAAATATCTAAATATACCTTTGGATTAAGCTCACATTATGATTGTGACTTAGAAGCTAACCTAAGTCATTAACTAGTCAATCTCCTCCATAGATATTCAGTACAGTGAGAGAAACAGTTCATTTTCAACAAACCCTGGGCAAAAAGAATATACAAACTGCTATGACATGTGTCTCTTACTTTATGATCCTTATTAAAAGAGTGTTTTATTTCATTATCACTAATATTTAATTTGGACTAGGCTAAGCCACATTGCTGATTAAATTAGAGCTCTAGGAAAAAAAGATTATCTTGCTAGGTGTGTGCTGAAAACATAAATAAAACAGATACAAATAACTGTGGAACTAGCATGGTCTATTATTTATTCATTATAAAATTATAAACATCTAATTATATTTTATTACCTTATTTATCAATGTTGATCTCTTAAAAACTAATTTCTCAGGAAAGGAGAACCTAAATATCCATGGTTCTCAGGCAAGTAAGTGCAAAACTCAAATTGTGCTCCTTGGTTTCATGCTTGGTTTATAGAAATTGTATTCTGTGAAATACGTAGGATCAATTCCAACCTGAAATAGCACCAAAAACAAGTCCCCATGGGCATTCATTAGAAAATAATTTGGCTCAAATTTCTAATAGTTCCCTAAATTCATACACACATAAAAATTCTAATATTTACGTATTGCAAATATACATATGAAGCTGTAGCTAAAGCATTTACACAAAGTACAGTCAAATCTGAATTGTGCTAAAGAGTAACTTGAGGAGAAAATAATTATTAGTTTACTTTGGGAAGCCATCTTATTCAATCAGATCGATTCATTTTCATATTCATTCTCTCTCTCTCTCTCTCTCTCTCTCTACCCTCCATTCTCCTCCTCCTCATCTCTTCACTCTCCTCCACTTTGAGACCTAGCTTGTCAGGTGGAGGGAAGGAGGCTCTGAGTCATTATCCTTAATCTATAAAGGAGAAAGGAGTGAACCAATTCTGAGCAATCAAGAATTCAACCTCTTTATTTCTATATTATGACAAGTATGGTAAGCAGGCACTGCTTCTGCACGTGGACTATTTCCCAAGCTCTGCTTTGTAAACCATGTGCAAAGCTCCACAGGGTCACCTCTATCTGCCCCCAGGTGTTACTTCTAATGCTGAAGACATCTGCAAACCGATTATCACAATGGCATTCAGAAGGCACCTGAATGGCTCCCTTTTTCTCTCACCACTTTTATTGTATGTCAAAGAGGATAAAGAAGAGAAAGAGAGTGGAAAGGACAAAGACCAAACAAACAAAAATGCATTAAAAATAAATGATGGTGTGAGCTGTGGCTGCCTTGTGCTTAGACAAAACACCTTCCTGTGCAGCCAGCTCAGTTCCTCTTGGAGGTCTACTTATTCTCCCCTCCAGCTGTCAAGGTCTACGGCACCCAGGTACCACATGGGATGCAAACCACAGGGGCTTTTGCACCAGTCACTATTATAAATAACCATACAAAGCACATTCATACCAGAGCAACAGAGGCACTTTTAATGGGCTAAACAGCTAAGGGCTCATGGTGCCATTCTTAAATGGCCCTAGAAATTCCCCAAGTTTTCATGGTCAATTATAGTCCAAGGTAGAGTCTCCTGGAAGTGGATCTACACCCATCTACAGACCAAGGGATACTGTGATTGGTCCTCTTAATGGGATAGGGAAGCCTTGATCTGGATTTATATAAATTACTTGACTGGCCCAGGTTGGGTCCAAGGTACAGCACTAGAAATAGTCACAGTAATGACCCCAGAGCCTCTAATTAGACACTGCAGCTGAGGATCAAAGATCATTTATTCATTTATTCATTCCTTTGACAGTATTTGTTGGATAAACAAATGTGGCAGGCACTCTTCGCTATATACTGGGGATATAGCAGTGAGTAAAATCTAATCCCTGCCCTGATGCCACAATTTGAGATATATTGCAGCATCTGAGTCCTTTGGAGAAGCCACTTTGCTTCTCCGGGCATTGGTTTTCCAACATATTCAGTTAACAGCCTGGAATCTGCTGTCCATGGAGCTGTGGCTCTATGCCACCCATATGTGGTATTTTTAGTGATATTCCTGATCCCCAATTGCCCCTCTGCTTGGTGGGATAAACAAGCCTTCTAAAGTTTACCAGCAAAAACTCTAAGTGAAAAAAACTAAGGAAGAAATTTAAATAGCCAGTAAGTACTGCTAGAATTCATGTCAACTTTCCCATGTTGGCCAGCCCAGTCCTAGTCCAATATTGACACTAAAATATGGCCATGACAGAAAGCAAAAGAAATCTAGAAATCTAAAGCACTTCTCGCCAACCACACCACCCACCCCCACGCACTAAGTTAGGCCTGTACAGGTGAGCTGTCACGAATCCATGGGCAGACAGAGGCCTTGGGTAAGGTTCCATCAGTGAGGAATATCAGATCTGGGTTGAGCTGGTTGTGTGACAGTGGCAGATATTGCCAGGAAAGGGGTGGGAGAAAAGAGTCTTCAATATCAGTAACTCAGGTTGACTCTCCTTTCAAATTCTTCAGTGGAATTGTAAATTGCAGGCAACCACCTGCCACAGTGATTCCTGCCCACGGTGGTATGTGGACGCCACCCTGAATCATCGTCCAGAGTCCGGCATCAGTCTGAGATACGAATCCCTGACATTGGCTGTGCATCTCAGCCCCCCTGGACATCAGGGGCACGTACCCACAGGCTTTGGGTTTTCTTTAGGAAAGTGAGCCTAGAGAAGAAACTGTTGCTCAGATTGTAGACCCTGTAATCCCTGTGCTTCCTTCTGTCCTGAGTAGGTCCAGGAAGGGTTGTATGGTGTCTGCAATTGATGGGTAGCTGGTGGAAGGCGTGATTAGTCAACACTTGATGGCCGGTGAGCCTCCAACTGCTGATCTTCCATGAATTAGAAGATGAATTCTTGGGTGATTTAAGTTCTTGGTCATCTGAGGACCTTTGAGGTGGTATTTTCATTTTTTTCTTTCAAAAATATTTCACAGAGTTGTGCTAAATCAAAAGAAAAACAAGATACTTTCTTGTTTTCCTATTCTTTCCTAGGTGAGACTGGAAAGCAATGGTAGAAGTGCCTAGAAGCAGAGGACTGACAGTATGGTCACAAACTTAGATACTTTGTCTTACATTTTTAAATCATTTTAGCCTGATTTTGAGCATTCTTTTGACTTTACAATCTACTTGATTGTAAATAAAAATAATTGCATCTAATTTGACCGAATTCATTGAGCACCTATTAACTTCCAGGAACTATACTAGGTGCTGTCATTGAAAAGATGAATGAGACATGAATTCTGCCTTGAGGAGCTCAGTTTGGCAGGCGTGGAAGGCAGCCTCTAGCATGAACACCAATAATACCCTCCTGCTATTCATACCCTTGTATAATTCTCTCCCCTTGGGTGTAGGTTGAACTTAATGACTCTCCTCTAATTAGTAGAATATGGCAGAAGTGATGAGATATCACTTCTAATATTAGGTTATAAAAAGACTGTGGCTTTTATCTTCTACACCCTCTCCTGTGCTTTCTTGCTTGCTAGCTCTAAGGGAAGCCAGCTGCTATGTTGTGACCTGCCCTATGGACAGGTCCATATGGCAACAAATGAAGGGAGGCCTTAGTGCAACAGCCCAGAAGGAACCAAATCCTGCCAAAAATCACGTGAGTGGAGTTCGAATTGGATCATCTCCCAGTTGAGCCTTCAGATGAGACCATAGCCCTGGCTGACAACTTGACTGCAACGTCATGAGAGACCTTGAGCCAGAGGCACACAGATAAACCACACCTAGATTCCTGACCCACAGAAACGATGAGAAAATAACTGTTCGTTGTTTTAAGCTGTTAAGTTTTGGAGTAATTTATTATGCAGCAAGAGATAACTATTATAGGGAGAGAGATACTTTTTTAAAAAGAAATACAATGTGGTAAGTGCTATAATAGGGGAATGAATAAAGTTCTTACAGATGAGGAAGAAATAAATAGTGTTGAGGAGGCTCAAGGAAAGTCCCTTCCCCGAGAGGAGGTAGCATTTGAGCTGGGCGTTGAAGGATAAATAGGAGTTTTCTAGGTAAAAAAGAAAACACACACACACACAAAAGGAAAGAACATTACAGGAAAAAGGAAGAGTGGGAAATGTACATGGCACGCAGGCAAAGCAGAGGAGCTCAAGGAGAGCAGGGAGAAGGGGGAATGGCAGGAGATGCTGCCAGGAAGGTACGGGGAAAGATTGTAAAGGGCCTCTCAGGCAAGCATAAGGATCTGAATTTGACTCTGGAAGCAGTGAGGACTCCTCAGAGGTTTTTAAGCAGGAACCCAATTTGCTTATATTTATGTTTAGAGAGACGACGCTGCTGGGAGGGCAGAGGGCAGATGTAGAGGACATGGCTGGGGCAGGGACCAGTTGCAATATCCATTTATTCAATAAATTTTTATTCAGCACTTACAATGTGCCAAGGTAGGTGCTGAGCAATGAAAACCAGACAAAATCCTACCCTTGTGGAGCTTACATTCTAGTGAGGGCATTAGTCCAGGGCAGGCCTAATAATAATGGCGATAAAAGTAGGAAACATTTGAGAGGTAGAATTGGTCAACAGGAACTGATGCCCACCTGGACACGTGTGCGAGGAAGCAGGAAGAGAAAAAATTGACACCAAGATTCCTAGGTCGGGCCACAGAGCAGATGATGAGACTGTTAGCAGCGATGGGGACGGAAGGCTCTCAGAGTATAATAATTCAATTCGGGCACATTGCATTTATTGCACAGATGGGGCATTCAGTAGACATGGTGGGAAGATACAGGTCTTCATGCAGGAGACAGGACCAAGATGGAGATACAAATTTAAAAGTCATCAGGTCTGTGTGGTATTTGAAGCCTTGGAACTTGGTAAGATACTCATGGAGAGACCACAGAGTGAAAGATAAAAAGGACCTAGTTGGGGGTAAGGAGTAGGGTAACCACTGGACCTGAGGGCATCAAAGAATGTCAAGAAGAGAACCACCAAGAAAGCCGCAGACAACGTGGTCAGAAAGGGAGGAGACCCTGAGAGAGGTGCCTCATGGTGTCCACGGAAGAAGAAGGCTGGTACCGTCGAGTGAGAGATGAAGCAGGATAAGAACCAGAGAGAATGGTTTCCCTGGGCAAGCCATCGCTGGGTAGAACTAACACCATTGCCGGCGGTAGCGGGCCCTTGTGCCTCGCTAGACGAATGGATGGTTTCCGCAGCGTGGAGGGTGTCCCCACATGCTTGTCCTGCTGCAGGCTTTGTCCACCGTGCTCAAACTTGGAACTGCCACATGCAATAGGCTCAGCAACGTTATCTTTACCCAACTCCCTTCATCCACAGCAGGGGCCATATTTTGATGTAGGTTCTAAGGTCAAAGCGAGGCCCTGCCAGCCTCAGTTCCTGTCCTTCCCCAGGGGAGACATCAAGTCCCACTGGAAACCATTTCTTTCCTTCTGACCTAGGATTGAAGCTCTTCAGTCCTAGGTGACTGAGCCCTGCCCATGAGGCTTCTCCCACCGCCCCAGAGTCTGGTCCAGCGGGAGCCGTGCAATTCTCCAAGAGGGGGGTTGGGGCCGAAGGCAGGAGGAGCAGCGCTGGGAGCCAGACGGAATGGCCAGGCAGGATGGAAATGTGGCAGGCAGCAATGTCGGGGGCTGCGATGCTTCATAAAAATGCCCACAAATCCTTTGATCTACCTCGTTTCAAGAGGTGGAGGCTGTTCCCATCTCCTTGAATGTAGGCCGGACTTAATGACTTGCTTTTTAACAAATACAGTTAAGAGGGGTAACGATATGCAACTCTGGAGACTAAGTGATCACAAGGCACTGTGGTTTCCATTTTGATTGTGTGCTCTCTGTTTCTGTGTCTCTGTCTTTCTCTCCCCGATCACACGCTCTGGGGGAGGCCAGCTGCCGTGTTGTGGGCTGCTCCACAGAAAGGTCCACATGGAGAGGAACTGGGGAAAGCCTTTGTTCAGCCAGCAAAGAACTGAGGCTCTCAGCCCAATAGCCCGTGAGGAACTGAGGAGCACCAACATGTGAGTGAGCTTGGAAGCAATTCCTTCAGGCCCAGCCAACACCTGGACTGCAGGCTCGTGAGACACCCTGCGACAGACCACCCGGCTAAGCCACTCCCAGATTCCTGACCCTCGAAAACTGTGAGCTAACAAATGTCTGTAGTTTTGAGCTGCTGAGTTGGGGGCAACTTGTTACACAGCAGTAGTATAACTAATACAATGGCAAAGGGGAGCACTAAGGGGTCCGATTGGAAGGCTCTAGAAAACCAGACATTTGACAGGACTCTGCTTGTGCTCCCAGCCACGGGGAGGGCCAGCGCTGGGCTGAGCGATGAAGGGCAGAAGTGGGGATTGGGGCTTTGTATCGTTTCTCTCCTCCATGGAGCATTGGTATTTTTTTAAATGAATCTTCATTAAAAGAGCTAATAGTGGGAACTAAGGTAACTTATGTGGCAATGTGGCGAGGACTAAAAAAGGAAGTGAACGAGGGTGGCCCCTCACCACCCACAGCAACGTGCGGGCGTTCGCCTGCAGGCTCCTGGGCCCAGCCCGTGCCCACGGTGTGGCCGGAGGAGATGCACTGCCCCAAAGCAGCTGCCTCCTCGGCCCCTGGTCTTGCCCTTGCTTCCCCTGTCCCCCCTCACCCTGCTCTCCCCGCTTCCACCTGCCTGCGCCTGCCTCTCACCCCGGCGAGCTTTCCATTTAGGTCTCTTCTGGAACAAGTCCCCAGTGTTAGGACGTCAGGCGCTTCCTAGAAGTACGTTCAGACTGACACGAGCAGAGCAAAAACTCCTGCCAGCACTGTGGCCCAAAGAAGGCAGAGCTTGGAGACCTTAATGATCATCGCTCATGACGTTTCCAAGTAAGCACCTTTACATTCGCTGATTGATTCCCCACAACAATCCTGTGAGGTAGGCAGGACAGACACGAATACTCCTGATTTACAGATGGAGAAATCGAGGCCCAGAACAGCTCAGGCAGGCAGCAAGTAGTGGAGTGAGGCCTAGAACCCTCGTCTTCACAATCTAGTCCTTCCGTCTCGCGCTGCATCCTGTCCCAGCATGGCGGTCCCAGCTCTACTTCAGCTCTTGATATTAAGCTGTTAAGCATAGCAACGTTTTCTCCTTTTATGCACAAGAAGTTTGCTACGGCACGGTGATGTAGGTCATTGAATCTCTCCGTGCCTCAGTTTCCTCAATTGGCACCACACAAGGGTGGACTAGCTGTCCCCTAAGGCCGCTTCGGGCCTCACTGTTCCATGCCTTTAGCGAAATCCCTCAGGAAGCCAGGCTCGCGTATGCGAGGCAGGGCATCGAGTCCTCACCATCTGGCAGTGACTAATCCTGGAAAACCCTGGGGAAGAACCGCGCGGGACTGAGCCAGTCCAGCCCACACAGAGGGCCCTGGGGGCTGCAGGAACTAGGCCAGAGGCCTGCGGGGTGTTACTGGGCTCCAGCTCCTGAGAATCTCAACAGAGGTGCCTCGACCTCACTGGCCACAGCCCCTCGGCCAGTCATACCCCCTCCCCACCTCACAGCCCCACTCAGACTTGCTGGGCCAGTTGTTCCCACGTGGACCGGCTGTCCAGGCCTCCCTAGGACCACCCAAGAGGACTGCCCATCACCAGCTTCCCCCGTGACGCCGCTGAGGGGAACACAAAAAGACATCTGGCACCCAAGGCCAATTTCAAGCCATGCCTCCGTGACACTGTCGGTCGAGAAAGGACAGGAATGTTCCCCACTCACCTTGTCCCAGAAAGGAACAAAAGAGCACACAGGAAGGGTCCCCTTTGTGCAGCCACCAGACCGTCCCGCAGTCGAGATGCCTGCAACCCCACCCACCCAGGCCCTAGCAAAGGTTCACTGTCTCCTTCCCATCCTTTTCCCCTGTTCACTTCTCACCTCCCGATCTCCCCAGGTCACTAATTCGCTTTCCAAACTGCAACGGCAGGAGAATGGAAAATGAGGATGACGATCATGATGACCAGTTTTCCCTGCAGTCTCAGACCCAGACTCCTTGAGCCCCTGAGCTCCCGGATGTCCTTCAACACCCCCAGCAGGAGGGTAACAAAAATCACGCTGAACCAACACTGCTTAAAGGAGAAACATCCTTGGGGCTCCGTGGGAGTACATCAAACCCGGCACCATCTGGCCCTGTATTGCCTCAGCATTTGCTTCCAACCCCCGTGTGCAGGCGGCACTAGGTCTGCGCTCACCCTGCGTCTTTGATCACTAAGTCCGGCTGATAGGTCTGTTTCCACCAGCCAAATTTTCATCTAAGATTAATCCAACTTTTCCTGACAATCAAACAAATATTTATCCAGCAAATTCATGAATGAGAATTGATCTTGCTGTTTACTTAGAAAGCTAGAGGGGTTGACTTTTACATGGGCTTTATTTTTTCCCTCTGGAGAAATTAAAGAGTTGGAATAGTACAAGAGAAAGCAAATCAATGGCTATTTCCAGTTACTAGCATCTGTCTTCGGATTTAATAGAAATGATGCCCTAAGACACATAGTCTATTCAGTCTATTCAGTACAAAAACACCCATCGATATGAGAGTAATGCACAAGGACAGCCTTTCCTGGTACTTCGTAAATGTAGACAAGAGCCTCACAGCTGTCTGAA
>CM052442.1:23198469-23215738 GCA_028533085.1 Varecia variegata | reverse complement strand
GCATCTTCTTACCCTCCAACCCTCTCTCCTACTTTCCAACTCTCCACCTACTCTGCACCTGTACCGAGCAGAGAAAAACACAGCAATGCGCTGAGCAATCACAGATCTTGGCTGTGCCCCCATGTCACCCCAGTCAAAGCATTCTCCCAAAGCTCCCATGCCTCATACCCCTTCCTCACTCTCTCCTTATTTAGTTGAAAAATATGTAAGCCACCAGAAGAAAACGATCTCATCTTCTCCACACCACATCTGCCCAGCGCCCCGCACCTGGGCCCTACGCTGGCCTCCCTCCAGCTTCCAGGAATGAACAGTCCCGGCTCCAACTCAGCGCCCATCTCCCACCTGCACCAGAATCCCAACCTCTCACCCTGGGCACTTTGTTCCTGCCATCCTCCCCTCTTGCATCATCATCATCTCTCTCTCCAGCGGACCATTCTGCCAGCGCACAGATTTGCTGTGAAAGTGCCCATCTTTCCAAGAGACCCGTCCTGACATAGCATCCTCCCCACTGAGCGCCCCGTTCCTCTGCTTCTCCTTTCTTCACAACTTGAAAGGGCCAGTTCTCTCCACCCCCTGCTCTCCACGGACTCTCTCCTCCACACGCTCACCTGGTTCTGCTCCTACCTCCCTGGCCCCCCCTTCTCCCTAACTCTCAACTCTGCCTTTTACCTAGTTAGACTCACTTCCCCTAAATATTGCTTATATGCTTGTAATTCTAAAATGTATACCTCCAGGAGGAAACTCTCCCTGAGTTCCAGACTAGTATATCCACTGGCCATGGTGGTTGGGAACCCAAAGAACAGAAAGTAAGAAAGAGCCAAGATGGAGAAGGATTTGGGGAAAACATTCTCATCTTAAGGGGTGGTGGGGACCCTGCCAGCTGGGACGGGAGCCTTTGGTTGGGGGCCTGTGGCACCATCATGGAGGCAGGATGGAGAACTCACAGCAAGCAGAAAGTTAGCTGGATCGCACCAGCCTTAGGAACTGCCAAGATGCACTTTGGATCATGAATAAGTAAAGAAAAGAGGTCACGGCAGGTTCCAAAATAGTGGGAACAAAGAGGAGCGACAGAGTGAGAAGAGGAAGAAAGAAGGCAAAGAAAGAAGATAGGAGATAAAGAAAGAAGCCAGAAGGAATGGGTGAAAGGATGAGAATAAAAGCTGGGAAAAGAGATTTGGGTCCTTGCTTATTCAGGAGACACAACTAGAATTCTGGCTGAATTCTTAAAAAGATGCAGAAACTGAATTCCCTGACTCATCCCTAGAGGGGTGTTAGTACTAATAATACTAATAGCTGCAATTTCATGAGGTGCACCCTATGTGCTAGGCACTTAGAACACACTTCCTCATTTAACCCTTAAACAGTCTGTGACTTGGGTATTACTGTCCCCATTTTATAGAGGAAGAAGCTGAAGCTCAGAACAGTTAAGGCACTCACTTAAGACAACCCAGGAAGGGGCTGGCAGAGGCAGGAGGCAAACCCACATCACACGGGTACCCACCACTCCACTAGGCCAAAGGACACCGTAGTGGGGAAAGACCCTTCCCGAGACACGAGGAGACAAGGGGGTGGGTAGGGTCCCCTGCTGGAGGGATGGGCAGAAGATCCCCCCCACCCCCGTGCTGGTGTCCCACCTTCCCCCCCACCGTGCTCCTGCCCCTCCACACTCCAGGTGCCCTTGAGGACTCAGAGGGTGGCCTGGGGATGAGGGGAACCGCTCATCCCAGCCCTAAAAGCTAATCTCAGATCCGGATTAAAGGCACTCCCAGAACTACCCTAGGGCAAAACCAGGTCAAGGCCACCTCCAAACCCCGCCCCCACAGGGGTAAAGGTGAGGAAATAGAACTGCTGAAAAGGCAAAGAAGTTAAGAAACACAGCCTGGATGAAGGGGCCAGCTGGAGGAGGAGGCCTTGATAGGAAGAGAGCACTGAGCTAGAAGTCCGGGAGCCCCGAGATCTTGGCAACAACTCTCCTGTGCCTCCGTGTCCTCCTCTATCCTACCAGCTCCAGGGCCTGCTTCCCTGCACCCAATAGCCGAGGGTGGGGCGGCACAGTGGCCCACACAGCCTCGTCTGGAATGGGTCCAGCCCCAGCCTGACCTCTGTGAAGCCAGAGGTGGGAAAGACCAGGGGTTCTCTGCACATGCGCACCCCACAGGTGTCCTGGATCCGCACAGATGGCCCGTCTCACTCCAGCCATTCTCTCCATCTGCCTCTTCAATTGGGGCGAGAGGCAGGTGCATCAGAGGGAATCACAGGTGTGGGCCAACCAAGAGGACAAAGGAGGCATCTGCCTCTAAGACATGATTACGGGGGCTGGAGGGGAAGGCGGTGATATAAAATGCCATCTCCCCACCACAGACCCCCATAACAGTGCCTGAAATTTCCACCACTGAAGTTGCTCCAGTGGCTTAAAAAGCAGACTTCCAAAAATCCGCAGTTAAAATAAAAACCAGCTTCTCAAAGAGGATAACACTATCACGGCTTCCTTACTTGACCAATTCAGACACTATCAGACGGAATCCTGGAGACCACCCAGTCCAACCCCTTCTTTACACACAGGAGGAAACTGAGCCCCTTAAAGGTGAAGGTCACAGGGCAAGGTGGCAGCAGAGCTGGGGCACTACCCAGGTCTCCTAAGTCCACGGCGTGGCCCCAGCCCCTGAGGGGTGTGGCCCAGGATGGGGGGTGGTCTGGAATCTTGGCATCCTGCTCCTCCAGCTCCCTTTCTGCTCAGACACCACAGCGAGCAGGAGCCCTGGAGCCCGGCCAGCTGACCGACTCCTCCCTGACCCTGCCTTCCGGAAGGATGAATGCAGATCAGAATCCCGGGGCCAAAATATTCCTGGGTACTGTCTGCTCTGCACCCAGATCTCTTTTTCCCGGCCTCCTGGGACGGAGAAGTTTCCAGAAGGGACAGCTCTAAAAGCTTTTACAAAAAGGGGACCTAGGCAGCACGCCTCCATTTGGGCAATGGGGGTGAGGCAGGAAGACAGAAGGATAGAAGAAGAAAGCAACTTTTTTATGTCACACTCTCACCAAAATGGCATCCTGCAACTTTCAAGAGCATCAAACTAATACCAGGTTGGATTCATTATGTACAAAGATGGAGGCTGAATTTCTTCTGAAGGAGTATATGCAAATGATGCCTGTGGCCTTAAAATGAGGTAATAAGAGGCAAAAAATCCCAGGAAAGGAAGAGTATCCTGCCTGGGACTGAGAGAGGGCTCTCTGCTCCCTCCCTGACAGGCTCACAGCCACACAAAATGGGCCAGCGGAGATGCCCACCTTGGGGGTGCCTGGCTCTTTCCAACCACCCAGCCTGTCCTTGCTGGGGCTGGACTCCTTAGCACGCTGGCTTAACCCTGCCCGACCAGCCAACAGACAGCAGGCCTTGCAGCCAGGATGGAGTCTCCCAGTGGCCTGCAGGACTCTCGTTACTACAGGAAAAGTAAGGTCCCCCAGCGGAAGCTGGATGAGAGGAAACAAGAATGAACAGAAGCCCAGAGCCTTTGGTTGAAGGAGGAGAGGGGAGGTGCAGGAGAGGTCCTCCTCCCTGGACAATGGCAGGAAAAGGAGAGAAAGTGTAGTCTTTGAAGTCAAGCAGATGTGTGCATTTGCTGGATCTTGGGCAAGCCACTGAACCTTTCTCAACCCCAGCTCCCCAGCTGCAGCATGGGGGACAGCCCCTACCTCACAAGGTTTTTAAAGGAGACAGTGAGGTAGAGACCCTGGGGTAACATGCAGCTGACACTCTGAGAGCCTGGTTCCCTTTCTCACCCTGAGAACACAGAGCAGACTCCACCTGGTCCAGAGGCGAAGCCCTGGGACTCTTCCCCAGTGAGCCCTGGAACAAGGCAGAGGCGCCTTCCCAGCAAAGCTCCCCAGGGTCAGAGAGAAGAGAGTGGCCCATGGCTGGTGGGCTGACTCACTTGGCCAACCATCCTTAATTTCCCTCTTCACATTTTGGGAGCCCTGGAGCACTCTTTCCCCAAATAAGCATGCAGCAGAAACGAGCTGTGATTACCATGGCAGACAGACCAGAAACAGGGTTGCAGAGTGCTGCAGAGGGTTTTCTGCAATTAATGCAGGAAGAGCAGGGAGGCAAGATCTCTCTCCTTGGCCACCCGGCAGGCAGGGACTTCCTTTAGAGCCAACCTTCTTAACCTCTGCGGGGCAAAGTCCACTCTGAGGGTGGCTGCATATACCTCATACGGCCCTCAGGGGTGGACCTGGGGTGTTTTCTGTGGAGCACACAGTATGCGGCATTCAAACCAGTGTGTAGGTAACATCGGTGGGTGCATAAAACAGAACATCACCCCATTGCACTGTTGACACTGGGCCCCAGAACGCAGGCTGTACGTGATCTACATACACAAGAAAGGCAGTTTGCAAACAGCGCTGTACGAGGCCCAGGCAATGCACACATGGTGGAGTGAGGCGCAGGGGTCTGGAGGCCCATACCCAGTTGTTTTTCCTTTCCTCGGGGGGGAAGGTGGATATTCTTCTATTGTGGGTTTCAATTCTGTGCTGTCGAATAACCTTTCTAGTTCAGCGCTCTGCCACTTTCAGCTATGCATAAGCCAGGACAATTGTCACTGATCATTACAAGGAGTAACACGCAGTGGCCAATGCACAATGCAAACATCCAAAGGAAGACGCCGAGTCTAGTCTGGCCCTGCCACTTCCGCATAGCTTTGGCCGAGTCACTTCACCCCTCAAGTGTACGTCTACTCATCCGCTAAGTGGGACAATAACTTCTGACAAGGCTGCTAGGAAGATTACACTGAGAGTGCAGTGGCGAATATTTAGCATGTCAGGAAGCGCCAGCCGCTCCTGGCCACTGTGGAGAAGACGGCCCGTACCCTCTGGACTCACAATCCACACTCCGCACACACGGCCAGCACGGACCCCATCAAGGGAGTCGGTGACAGAAATGGAAGTGAGGACTCAGGGACTGCCAGCCCAAGACTTCTCGATTCCTCCAAGATGCGAACTAGCCATCTAGACAGTCAGACCGCACGGCCAGCATCTGAGCCTGGTGTCCTCTCTTTTCCTCACATCACACTCAGTGACCTATTAGTCTAAAGGGCACTTTTTCAAACAAGCCCTTTTCCAACTTGACTAGGAGAACAATCAGATTCTGATCTCTAACTTAAATTGGCCTCTCCGATACAAAGCTCTCTGGGGCCAACCAGCCTCTCTGGGTATCCTATACTCCTCCCAAATGCACCGCAAACCAGCAGGTAGTGTTATAGCAGTTTCTCTGGTTTCGGAATAACAATTGGTGGGAAATGCCCATGGAATCGGAACCGCCAGATTTGGCACCAGCAAGATGATCATTTCATAAGCTGGACAAGCATCACGCAGGAGGTGGGAGAAACTGGGTCCTGTTGCCACATCCACACCGAGCACGAATGCTGACCACTTCTCTTCCCCACGAGGGCTAGCATCTTCCAGTCACAACAGCATCAGAGGCAAGCAGTGGGGAAGGGTAGACAAACCCAAACTTCTGGACGTGCCCAGGTCAGCTGTCCCCACAGAATCATCCTAAACATTGCATCCATCCTGCTCAGGAGCTCATAACAGGCCCCTACTTCCTACTGCTGCCAATTCCCGCGTTGTGCATCAAGCTCCAGCACAGGGTGGACGCCGGTAACATGTCCACGACGCCCCACACAGCCCAGGAGCCTCCTCCCACTCCAGTCAGGCTCGTCTCTGCTCTAGCTCCAAAGCGCCTGTGCCCACCCACAGCTCGGAGCTCTGCTCAGGTGTTTCCTACTGCTGCCTTCACTGCCATCTCTGTGTCCACCCAACTCCGCTCCTCTTTTTTGAAGTCTTCCCACTACTGCAACCTACACTGCTAACTCCCCTTACTAACCCTGTCTGGCACTCACATTTTGCACCAACTTGCCACTTAATTATAAATGCTCTTGTCTTGAATAATATGCTCTGTAAAATGGGAATAACAATCTTAACCCAAAAGGACTGTATATGGCTTTAAGAAGCTAACCTCTATAAAGTGCCTAGACCCAGTAACTAGTGCATAGAAAGTATCCCCCAAAAAGTTTGTCCCAGTTCCTCTTTGCTTTTCTTTTATGATTTTAGCACATTATTGCAACATAGAAGACATTCAATAAATTTTTGATTAATTGATCAGTAGTAAAAAGCAAACCAATAACTGGAGGATCATTATACAAAGTAACAGCATGTGGTCAACACATATTGATCTGTTTTTCAATTATGGACAAAAGGTTGAAATCTACAGAGGGTAAAACAATCTATTTTAACTAAAGAAGTTTTTAGGATTACAAACTGCCAGTCTCTCTGTACCCATAAGTCAGCCAAGCAGAAGTTTCAGCATAAATGTTGATGCCAGCAATTCATCCTTCATTCTTTCTTACACCCCCAAACTCTGTTATATTTATGGTCCACAGAAAGTTCACTTCACATGCTAAAGGTAGTATAATCCTTGCTATTTCTTTAAATTAAACACACAGCAAAATTATTCTGTAGGAGTTCTTTTCAAAGTTATTTAGAAAGAATGCTGATCACTTCTTTTCCCAAGCAGAATTTTTGTCATTTATATATACATATTGCATACATGTAAACATAATTATACATAATTAACCCTGTCTTCTAATAAGCTCTTTCCTCCCTCGCTAAGTTGGAGAGAAGGTAGTAGAAACCATGAATATTAGTGAGGTCATTCAACCAAAATCAAACTGAGAATACTAGCCGGGTCCTACGAGCAATTATGAATTCCATGCACCAAGGATGATGCTGGATGTGGTGATGTCCGGTGAGATGAGAACTCAGATGGTGTTTTCAGCAGGACCACTTTCCCCTGGTGGCCTTTTGGGCTTACTGTCCTTTTCAGCTGCTTCTCACTGTTCCTTTTTCACATACTTGGCATTTCTCTGGAGGACAATGTCTCACCACTGCATCCACTTTTCAGCTGGCATCTAACGCTACCAAAACAACGAAGTCAACAAAAGGCTTGGGACAGTGCTTCAGGATGAATAAGAGCAAGCCCAGAGATGTCATTTCAGTGAGTGAGTGACCATAATACGTATCTGTGAAACTAATTTTCCCACATCTTCCCACTCCCTGATGGTGAGTTAGGCACCAACTCCTTCAGGTTATGTAGCTACAATGCAAAACATTACAGAGGAGATGGGACCCCAAGAGGGCATCTAGCCCATGCCCCTAACTCCACATGGGAAAATGTTTGGCTATCAGTGAGTTCCACATCAGCCTCAATAGTCCAAAATTCTTGGCATCAAAAGAACTGCTTGTCTATCTATCTGTTTTAAGTCCCAAGGTGCTTTCTCTGTCCTCTTTGGAGAACAAAAGAAACTGGTCAGTGTATTTTTCTCAGTGATATACATAACAAAAGCTATTAAGTGGTCCTAATTTCTTGTCCCTAAGTTAAACAACCTCAAGTCCCTAAACCCTTCCTTAAAGGGTTTATTGTTTATCCCATTAAACACATTGTTAATAATCTTTTCTGCATTTTTTGGATTTTCCAGTCTTTTTCAGCTAATTTGAACACAGTGGTGTCAAATATTAAATAGAGCTGGAGAATCTCTTTTCAGCCCTTGTATATTATTCCCAGTTTAATACAGCTTGGTATAATGCTTTCTTAAAAATAAACAACACAAAACTTTAGCTAGTGTTCCACTAGGACTTCCAGATCTATCTCAGCTATAATTATGCCATGCCAAGTGATGACAGGTTAACATAATTGGATAAATCAGTTTGATGCTTAACCATTTATAACCATGGTCATCACCTCTCAACAAAGTAGGTCCTATTCTGGAGTAAAGAAACATCAGGTAACCAAGAGATGTGTGCTACTCATACCACGTTTATGTAAAATACAAAACACAGTATTTTCTAACTTTTAGTCTGAAGACTCTTTCTCCTCCTAGTCTATGCCCGAAAACTGACTTCTGGGTGACCTCATCGGTGATCACAGGGTGGAGCTTGGAGAAAATGGAGCAGACTTTTAACATGCTGATCCCAAACACTGCCCCTTTTCAGGAAACTTGGAGTCAACTCAGGAACTTACCAATAAACACACTAAATGGTACTCTAAGGTCTGAAAGTCACTGATCTTCTCAAATCCACTAAAGAGAATCTCTTCTTCAATTAATGTGGCTTGGCTGCTGCCACACACCATGACCAGCTCCCAGACCACACTTCAGGATCATCCCATGTTCAATTAGTTGGAAGGTGTCAATTCAGTAGTAGGACTGGTATTGGGAATCTTCTCTACCATCCGAGGAAGAAATGTTTTCTTATTGGTTGTTTTGGGAGGTGAAGTAGGAAGTTGAGAAAGTATTACGATTCTGAATGTGACCATAAGAATCTGATTCTTGGGGAGAAATATATCTCAGCAACATCCTCAACATCCCATAATTAATTATTTCACAGAGCCACAGCCATTAAAGGATCAGTGCTCACCAGAAAGAGACCATTTCTTTCCTTGCCACAACTCCATACCTCCCACATTGGGCTCCACTAAATGTCCTTCACCATCTGTCACATATAGATGAAACTCTGCCATCTAGGTTCACTTATCCCATAGGACTCATTTGCCTTTTTTCATAGTTAAGTTGCTAGAGATGTATAATAGTAGTCATCATGTCCCCAAGAGTCATTGTTATAGATGGCTGGATTAGTCATAGATACTTTGGGTAAAAACATTACACTGTTGTAGTTTGGACTCAGCACTAAAACTAGAAAACCTAGTAGAGAACTTTCTAAAATCTTATGGTGGGATTTTTTTGGCTCTGAAACATTTTTGCATTTGGCCTCAAAACAGCTTACATTACTGATCATAAAATGCACCACTGGCCCTTCACCTGGTGATGTGAAATTCTTCTCTTTCCATAGTTCTGAGGCTTAGAAAACTCCTTAAATATTACCACCATCACCTCCAGTTGAATAGAGAATATTATACTATTTCTAAATCAGGGATCAGCAAACTATGCCCCATGGACCAAATCTGGCCAACTGCCTATTTTTGTAAATAAAGTTTTATTGGGATACAGCCATGCCCATTCATGTACATATTGTCTACAGCTATTTTCATGCTACAACCCCAGAGTAGAGTAGCTATACATCTGGCCTGCCTAACCTAAAACATCTACTACCTGGGTCTTTACAGGAAAAGTCGGCCCTATTACAAATCATAAGGAAAACAAATTGTTTATTCAGAATAACCTCATCCCCATCCCAACAAAAGAAAACAAAACCAGAAAACCACCCTGACCCAAGTAAGTAGTGTTTGCATACTTAAGGGCTGTTCTAACTTTCTTACAAAGTACTCTCTAAAATAAGATGCATATAAGATATAAAATACTTAAAAGATAAATTTAAATGACAAAAATTCTGGAGGGATATATATATATATATTTCTATTTATCAAAGGAATTCTGAGTTTGCTGGTTTGGGGACATGATAAAACTCAAATTCAGTTCTAGCCACATGGCGTGACTTGGGGTTCTTAGAAAAGAAAAGAAGGGTAAAAAGAATGTGATGTAACAAACATTAGTCATCAATAAGAATAAAGTGAAATTTCAAAAGTATCTCCAAACTATACAACTCTATCCAGAGTTTTAAAGTTTTATGTTTTCTACTGAAACCGCATCCTGAATCACCCCTACCATGTGCTCCATCCAGAGACCAACCCAGGGGCCCATTCCCACCACGGGACAATTCTAAGTCAGGACACCGCTGGATGCATCCATAGGGTAAGATGACGATCTGCTGTTATAAAGGATTTTGATCAAGACATTCCAACCTCAACTTCAACCTCACCCAGACTGGCAGCCCTTGGGACTGCCCCAAAGTCACCCAAGTGTGTCTGGTACATGGTCACCTTTGGTTTAGTCTACACAAAGCTGATCTTCAATGTTCATTTTTAATTTACTACCAACATTTAAAAATAGGGAGATCACACCAAAATTTTTGAATTTGGGGCCTCTCTTGAGAAACCAGAAGACCTGAGAACCCTGGGCCCACGTCCCACATTCCTGCAGGCAGCACCCCTTGGGCTGAGTAGCAGCTGCCCCAGTGAGACACAGGTGCTCTGTTTCCTGTGACCTGAGGCTGAGCATCACGGGCTGTTCCCCATGTCCCTGGCACTGTTATTTTTCTCACACCTGGCCTGCTTTGCTCACCAAAGATACCTGCTCTGTAGGCATCTGAATTTCAACCCCAGAGCTAACCCTTTAAAGCAACTAATATGTGTCCAAGTGGGTGAGGAAAGTGATTTTTCTCATTCTCCAGCTCATGTGCACACTTTTCCCCTCCCTTTTGGCGAGTGACCAGCTGTAGACATAAAGCCCATGTTTCCCTGGCCAACAACTCACCAGCAGACACCTGAAAAAGGCAGCTCCTGCCCTCGTGGCCTATCATTATGGACATTTGATCATCTTGGGTCTCTTCTATCCCTAGTTACTTACATTGATATTACAGCTCCACGCCAATCCTCTAATAGTTATAAGCAGTCCAAAGACAATATCTACAAAGAAAGCCTTAGGCATGAGGAAAGTCACACTTTAGGTAGAAACCCTTTGCCTATCAGAATCAAGGTACCATTTTCTGGAGTACAAATTAGAGGGAAGATTTTGGGTACAATCACTTCCCCCTACAGAAGATATTTAATCCCGTAAGTGACTTCTGAATTGGGTCTAATGTCTCAAATTTTGAGTCATTACAGGAAGTGGGTGGTGTGTAATAAATATGTAAAACTTTCTTTTTACTCCAAGTATTGATCGACAGATAAATGGATAAACAAACAAAATAAATTGTGGTTTATACATATAATGAAATATCCAGCCTTAAAAAGGACATTTTGGGCCGGGCGCGGTGGCTCATGCCTGTAATCCTAGCACTCTGGGAGGCCGAAGCGGGTGGATCGTTTGAGCTCAGGAGTTCCAGACCAGCCTGAGCAAAAGCGAGACCCCATCTCTACTACAAATAGAAAGAAATTATATGGACAGCTAAAAATATATACAGAAAAAATTAGCCAGGCATGGTGGCGCATGCCTGTAGTCCCAGCTACTCGGGAGGCTGAGGCAGTAGGATCGCTTGAGCCCAGGAGTTTGAGGTTGCTGTGAGCGAGGCTGACGCCACGGCACTCTAGTCTGGGCAACAGAGCGAGACTCTGTCTCGGGGGAAAAAAAAAAAAAAAAAAAAAAAAAAGGACATTTTGACACATCTACATGAATGAACCTTGAAGATATTATGCTAAATGAAATTAGTGACAAAAGGACAAATAACTGTATGATTCCACTTATGCGAGGTACTTAGGGTAGTCGAATTCACAGGGACAGAAAGTAGAACAGTGGTCACCAGGGCCTGGGGGAAGGAAAGAATGAGGAATTAGTGTTTAATGGATACAGTTTCGGTTGGAAAAGATGAAAAAGTTCTAGATATGGATGATGGTGAAAACTGGATACTTAAAAATAGTTGAAATGGTAAATTTTACATTATATATATTTTATCACAAGAAAAAGAAAAAACCCTAAGAAGTGTAATATATCGGGGGGGAAAACTTTCTTTTTACTGCCAGGGAAACTTATAAAGTCCATAGTGAGAGTCGTAATGTGACGTTCAGTCTAAAAGAAGACAGAGCACACTAGCAGCAGCATTACAATGTCATGTTCATCTCCACCTCGCCCCAGTTGGGGGTGGGGAGGAGCAATGTTCAGAGGGCAAGTCCTGGCCTGACATGCTGACCTGGTTCTCTGTGACCTCTAAAGGACCCATCAGATAAGAGGGTGCATCTCCACTCACAAGGGAAAGCCTAACACGGGGGTGGGGGGGGTGCAGCTTGGGAGGCTACACCTACAGCCCCGTTCAGGCAATGAAAACATTATCCTCTCATCTTTTCCCAAGCATACACTAAATCGTGCATTTTTGTGCAAAACTTCTCTTCTTGGCACGGGTGTGACAGCAACACTGCACAGGTATATTAAGTCTGTACACATAATGATATATTTTGGCCACCTAGAAGATGATGATGGTGATGGGGAGTAACAGAACCCTGGGCTCAGAGAGCGGATGCTGGCACTAGCACTAGCCCTGGGCATCGTTCACCTTCCATGCCACCACCTGTCAGCCAAGCCAGTGAATAAAACAACAGGGTTCAACAAATCTTGGGCATGCAAGTGGGCAGGGCCCTTTCAGGGGTCCCTTCCACACCATGGCGTGAAAGTGGAACTCAGGAGGAGGTTCGCTGGTCAAGCAACTTTTATAGAGATGCTATAGGAACATTGGGAACAGACTTTTATTTAACAGAAACTTAACACAAACTTGATACAAACCCTACATTATGCAAAGCTTTATCACAATTCTACACATGTCATAACTTGTGGGAGTTGGTTGGAGAGCAGATTATTATTGTAATTGTTAGCATTTTGACAAGGGACGTTTTCTACCAAAAGGGCTACAAAATGACACAGACTCTCTTGGTGATGCCGCTACCCCAGGACTGGCCCTGAACGGGAAACCTGAAAGGACTGGCAGGAAGTCTCTGCCTACCCACCTTCCCCTTGCAGAGGCAAATGAGAGCCTCAGGTTTGGAACCGTTTCAGTGACACTGAAATGACTCCAGGACCTTTGCTGACGAGACTATCCAGCGTTAGACTGTACATGGATTATTATGACTCTGCTTACAAGGACGGGAAACCCAAGGGCATGGACGTGTAAAAGCCCAGCCCAGTGAGCCTGTGGGTAGAACCCAGCACCCAGCCAAGCAGCCCACTCCTTCGCTGGGCCCCCGACACAATGCTGCAGTACATTCCGTCAGCCCTGCGCCCACCTCCACCAGCATGGCCGTCAAGGGACAAGCTGGAACACTCGCCTTCCTCCTTGGCCCCCACCAGCAATTGCAATTGAGGTTTTCGTCATTTGGGTTGGCCCTCCTAGCCCTTGGGGACAGCTGTAGAATCTTAAGCCCCTGAAGCCAGCTCAGCAGAAGGTCCCCTTGGCCAACCTCCTCTAGGAGTTGTTAGATGACTGAACTAATACCATCTCAGCTTAGGCTACCTTTTTGCTGTTTTTTTTTTTTTTTTTTTTTTTTACCCCTCTACCTTATTTTAGACAAAGCTGTCTGTGTTCAAATCTGTTGCACTCGAGATGTCTCCCATCACTAGAAGGAATCCCCTTCTGACCCGGTGCACCAGACCTGGCCACCAGGAGGCAGGCTGCTTCTCCACACTCAGATAAAAGGGCTTGCCTGGGGGAGGGGCAGTGGGGAGGGGGGAAGCTGCTGATCTGTGGCTAATTTAGTTCAACCAAGTCGACACACAATCATTTAACATCACCAACACTTTCAATAGACTTTTGAAGAAGGAAAAAGAAAAACTGATCACTCCTCACTTACCACATCCAACTCGCAGAAATAAAAATACCTAAAGCACATACATGAATGGCTTTTTCAAAAGCCTGAGAGAGCGGAGTTTGATCTTTATTTTCTTATTAAAAATGTGGGGTATTTTTCCTTAGAGTTAATATGCAGTCTTTATTTTACATTAAGGACTCTTTTGATTTCATGTCTTCACAAAATTGCTCTTAGCTTTTGAAGTAGAAGGTACTTTAAACAAAAATACTGTGCAATGTCAGCACTTTTTTCTTTTAAATATTGAAATAAATAAAATAGTTAACTCTCTTTTTTTTGTCAGTTTGTTCGTGTCCAGTTATTTCTGTTGCAGAGCAATTCCAGTCTGACCTGGGTACTTTTCTCACAGACACGCAAAGAGAATGTCACGAAGAATTTTAAAAAGGAAAAAACAAAAATCTTCTTATTGCACAAACTTAGGCCATTCCCGAGACTTCTCTGAGCTGAGCTGAGTTGTGCTGGAGGATTTTCCACTCCTGTGTTGGCTGAAACACACTCACAGGAGGGGGCCGGGCAAGGGAAGAGGAAGAGGAGGAGGAGGAGCCAACCATCGTGGCTTCTTTTCACCTTCTTCGGAAATGGCTTGCTTGAAGGATGCCGGAGTCCCCAGGTCATAGAGTTGACTGCAGAGGGAAAGGCAATGAAAGATAAAACAAAAAACAACAGCACGGAACAACTACCTAAAAAAGAAAGATTAAAATTAAGGGGGTGGCAGAAGTGAAATGAATTGAAAAGAAAAAAAAAGAAAGAAAGAAAGAAAGAAAACCACTAACTAATGGCCAATCTAACGAGGCTGTGGCTATGTGCAGTGAAACCCAGGCTGGTGTCTCCGGTGCCTTGAACGTCAGCAGCAGGAATCAACTGTGAGTGGGGCAGGTCAGTTGCTACTGGGCAAGAGACAGAGAGGACACAGCTGGATTTTCAATTCCTAGGTGGCACAGCAGGCAAAACTGGGTGTTAGCAAAAAGGTTTTGCTTCTCCTCCACTTAGAAACCAAACAAACTGAATCTTTTCATGACTAAAACATCCCAGAAAGGACCATTATGATGTAATCTGTCTGTCACCTAAGCGGAAATGGTATAGGACTAGTTCAGCCGCTGAAAATTCCAACTGATGTCCAGTTGGCCTAAGGCCAAAAGGATGCTCTTTCACAAGCACACACCCTCACCTCCAATCCTGCCCCAAGCCAGGGGATCCCAAGTGACAGCCTTGGAACTCGGTGGTAGTTCAAACCAGGTGGACCCTTTAGCTTGGATGGGTACCACCAACCAGGCATAGATTTTGCTTCTAGCTAAATTAAACCTGTTAAGTTATTCTGGCCTTTGGAATGGAGTAGTCAGTACAAAGGAGTAACCAACAAAACCAAGTACCATCACGTTTTACACCAGAAGTGGTTCCTGAGGGCAGAGATGGGTGCCCCACCAGTGTCCAGATCACACTGAGCTGACCGATGAGGAGGGAGGAGGAGAAGGAGGAGCAGGAGGGGACTAAATGGAAAAGGGCAAAGCCAGCAGGAGATAAAGCTCAAAATCAAATGAGCAGTTCAGCCTATTCCAAGTTGAAACTCCCTCCCCTCCGCTGCCTGGCTCTACTGCTGGCACCCAAGCCATCACGCAGGGGCCAGGCCTACAGGTCTGGATTAGACATACTTCCACAGCCGAGACTCCATTGTCCACTGTCCCCCACCACCGAGTCCTCCCAACACACCTGCTCCTGCTCCCTCCCCCACTCCATCCCTCCCCATCTCTCCTCTCTGATGGCTTTTCTGGTGCCCCATCCCCTGCTTCCCCCCTTCCCTCATGCTCCTCTGCTCCTTCCTGTTGTCACCTGCCTTGGCCCCTCCAATTTAGGGACAAAACCTATGTGGCTGGTCCTCTGACCGCCCACAGAGCACCCACAATTATTCTGTGGGCATCCAGTCATGAGTCCACCCACTGCCAGAAGTCTTTTTCTGTCCCTCTCCCAATGCCTTGACCCACTGGTCAGATACCACCTGCCACTCTTCAGTGAGTCATCACCATACCTCATGCCCTTCTAGTTTCCTCAAATTTCCACCCTTGATGCCCCCCAACACACACACACACACACACACACACACACACACACGCACACATTCTTCTTTTGCCCCATTTAAGCTACCTAGAAAATCACTGGTTAGTTCCCAACTTTGCACTCTCAACATCCGTTTTCTCTTTCATTTCTTCAGGCTAGGCCAACTGCAGGCCGTGGAAAATGTCCTGCTATGTTCTCAGCCTCCTGCTCTGATTCCCCCCAGCCCCCGTAGGAGGATTTGTTTTCCATCCCTCCACATATGGCCAACTTGCCCCCACCCCGTCCTCACACCCTCACTTCCTCTCCTTCACCCCTCACCGCCAACTCACTGTCACCTGGCTCTCATCTGACCCCCAATTTGACCAATGGATGCTGGGTCCAGAATGACTTCTCCAACCTTCTTTCAACAATACTTATTGAGCATCCACTACGTGTAGAAGGAGATTTAATAAGACTTCCACTAATTAGCTCAGTTCTCGGTTTACATCACCAAATAATTATGGCACATTGGTGTCGGGCACTGTCCAAGGGACATGAGTGATATCACCTTTGCCCTTAAGAAACACACCATCTGTCTGAGGCAAAGGACTACAAACAATCATACTGTTATGATAAGCACAACAGGACTAGCAGGAACAAAATGCTACAGAATAATACCTAAGCATGTTTTCAATTGTGATTTTTGCCATTTTACATGGATATGATTGTGATTCCCAGCTTTGCTTTTTGTTCAACTTCTGCATTCTCTCTGACAAGAGACATCCTTGCCTACAAATTAAATAGCAGTAATCAATCTAGACTTCTTTGCTGATCAGGATGGCTTCCTCCAAGGAAATCTCCTTGCCTACTGTGATCCACAGCAAAAATAATCACATACTACCCCATGACAATGCCTACACATTTTTAACTACTTCTGAATATCTAGTCTGACCTACTAGCTCACAAATAAATCCATTGGCCAATAAATCCATTGGCCCCATGTTTAATTTTATCCTAGACTACACAGTGCTAAGCATCATATGCTATTACTCAGTTCACAGTTACCAAATGAACAAAGGTACATATGAATGAAAATATTATGTCCAAGGTCTATAAACAAACTAGCCAGAAAGGCCAAATGTCTCAATCACCAGTAATGGGACAAATCTATCATGTACCTCCTGATATAATGCACTGTGAAGGATAAAACATCATTTCTATAGTGTTCTTACCAAAAATGCACAACCTCATTTTAATCATCAGAAAACAGCATACAAACCTAAAATGAATGGCTTTCTATGAAATGACTAGCCGATATTCTTCAAAAGTATCAAGGCCATGAAAAACAATGACTGTGTAACTATTACAGATTAAAGGACTCTAAGAGGACATGGCGACTAAATGCAACGTGTGAGCCCAAATTGGATCCTGGACCAGAGAAAGGCCTTTAGTGACACAACTGGCAGAATTTGTGTAAGGTCTGTAGATTGTACTATTGTATCCATGTTAATTTCCTGATTATAATAATCATACTGTGGTTATCCAGAGCATCTGGGTGAAGGATGTATGGGAATTCTTGTTATTGTTTTTATACGTTTTTTTCTAAGTATAAAATGATTTCAGGCCGGGCGCGGTGGCTCACGCCTGTAATCCTAGCACTTGGGAGGCCGAGGCGGGCGGATTGTTTGAGCTCAGGAGTTCGAGACCAGCCTGAGCAAGAGCGAGACCCCGTCTCTACTAAAAAAAAAATAGAAAGAAATTATCTGGCCAACTAAAATATATATAGAAAAAATTAGCCGGGCATGGTGGCGCATGCCTGTA
>CM052442.1:23137992-23198369 GCA_028533085.1 Varecia variegata | reverse complement strand
GTAGATGGTCAGAAATCACTTTTATTATACAAATCAATGTTTTAGTGTTAGAAACACTTGGGCATGTGACTGAAACACGGCCCAAAATGTTCACTCCCTGCCACCTCACCACCCCCACTGTCACCACCAAAACATTGACCATTGAGGAAGCTCGATCTTAGTTCTTTTAGAGAGTTGAGGAGGAGTTAGACATTGCTACATCCCAGCCTAATGTGTAATGGCTGTTTTGGGGTTTTTTTGTCGTTTTGTATTTGTTTTTGTTTTACAGCATCAAATACCTCCTCTTAATCCAGGGAGGTCTTGAATAAAAGACTTCAATGCCCTTTACTGATTTTACTCAAGAAGTTTTCAAACTGTGATCTTTGGCGAAGTCAGTGTAGACTAAGGAAAGATTATTAGAAGACTCCGACAACATTTACAGACACTGGGACTTCAGACCAGTCACCAAACCTGATCAAAACTCAGGTTCCTCATCAGTCAAATGGGAATAAATAACATCTATCCTACCTTACACAATAAGAATCATCATGAGATAATGTTGGTTACATATTATGATAGGGAAAGAAATGTCCATATCGCAGGGATAGAGAAACTGAGGCAGAGCTCTATGTCAACAAACTCACACAGGGAGTTGAGTCCAGAACCCAGAACTTTTCATTTCTACTTTAGGACTCTACTCACCAGATCGAAAAATGCCTCACTCAGAAAATATACAACACAAGTAACTTCACTTTCAAAGGCTAAACAAAGTCAACAATAGAAAAATACCTAATACACTATGCTGCTCAAACTTTAAGTATTGTTCAAGATCATATTCATCAAATGTAACAGGAGGCATATTGGGATAAAATTAATTAATTTTATTCCACCATAAAGTGAGAACCTCCAAACAGCCTTAGTTCTTTTCCCGAGTAATGATCTTGTGTTCCCTCAAGTGCTATATAAAGGCAGTATCTGGCTGCAGCCCATTAGGTGCGTGGAGAGATGCAAGGTAAGCAGGAAGACTTTAAGGGATACTATTGATGTGAACATCATATTTTTTTTATTAAATCCTTCTCTCTAAAATACCAGTAGCAAATTGGATTACTGACTGTAAAGTACCTTTAAAAAAATTAAATGCATATTTCTAATTTCCAGTGTTACAGTGATTATAGCATTTGATCTCTAAATAGTTTCAGTAACAGAAATAAAGGATTAGACCATTCCAGGTAGGAAAAAGCATCAGATTGACAACAATAGTCACCTTTATATCAACAGTTCCCCCCAGGGGATTTGAATGTTGTAACAAATTTTAAAAGTTCTATATCTTTGGTTCCTCTAGCTTTGGGCTGGGACTCACAAAATTAGGTGACATTTCTGAAGCATTTTGGGTGGTACTTTACTGAGCTGAGGACAAAGGAAACTGATCAGATCATTTTCATCTTGATGACTCTAATTTCTTTTGTATTTTAAAATTTGAGTAGCGATCCTTATTTAACAAAAGAACAGAAAGATAGGTGCGTTGACGGCTCACACAGCTCCTGCAATTCCTGAGGTCAAAAAAAGAAAATCTCTTTAGACATTGGGAGGGAATGTCTAGAAATGATGGTTTAGCAGATGAGTTATCTCCAATATTCTACAAAGAATCTTAACAGGAATTCTCTTTTACAGGATCTAATTGCTTACTCTTCAGTTGTTGAAATTGCTTTTAATAAGGTTATCTTTTAAAGCTACACTCATTAAAAATACCCTTTTCTTCAGCTGAAACTGAGAAAAAGCAAAGTATGTATATATGCACACACACACATATATATGTATTCCTTACCTAAAGACTATGCAAGAGGCAGTACAAGCAATGGTAAAGAGTATAGGTTCTAGAATCAGACCAGGGATCAAAACCTGGCTCCCTATTGGCTACACATTTCTGAACCTTATTACTAAGTCTCAGTTTCTTCATCTGCAAACTAGGGGTTAATACAAGCACCTCTCTAATGGGAATGATCCTGAGGATTAAGTGAAACATTATAAGGAAACATTCAGAAGAATGCCTCACACATAAATGTCGACCATTGTTATCTAGAGAAAGGGGATAAAGATATAACACTGACCATCAAAGTGGCTGGAATTCCAGGACAACCAGCTTCCTCCTCCTATATCTTCCCTTCCAGAATTTCCTTCCTTTGCCTTAAGACATTTGCCTCCAAAGCAATGTCCATTCCACTCTCTCAACTTAACTCAACCTCTCTGGGTCAACTATTCTCAACCGAAAAGTGAAAGATTTAAACTTGATTATCTTAAAAGTCCCTTTCAGTTCTTTTTTTTTAAAGGATATAAATTCTGAGTCTATTCAAAGATACTACAAGCAAGGTGAGACAAGATGCTCAAGCAAAGCTAAGAAACATTACAATGCTCATTTTGGCTACACTAACTGAGAAAAGTAAGGATATCTACTACTCCCAAAAAGAGAAACTGAAGATCAAATCTATACCATTAAAAACAAAATAGAAAAGAAATACCCATCCTCAGACAAACATTCTCTTAGGAGTATGCCTTGTTAGACAATTCTAAACTATTGGTTCCCCGTTAGAACACCAAACTAGACACTGAAATTAGGTGGTCTTTTATAATTTGTTTTAATTACATGAATTAAAAAAAATACTCAAGTTTAAAGGCAAGCTGTCATTGAGAATTCCAGGACTATGAACAACTAGACAGATTTCAAACGATAGTGTGGATTGATTGAACAAATTTTTATTAACACAAAAGCTCATATTTCATCAATGAAAGCAAGCTGTAACTCTATGAATCCAATATCTGAGTCAAAGGAACACAATAAAGAGGTAGAAAATGACAAGAGTAGGTTGTATCCCTTTAGCAGAAACCTACTGGAACCAACTGTATTGGCTTCTTCACACACGTGAGCATGCAGAAATATTACAACATTGGAGGTTTAAGCCGTATTTCCTAGGAACAGGCCACATACAGATTAGGCAGAACATCCCAAAGGTGGGTGGGGTTGTTACTTTCATTCTCAAAACTGAGAATAAACACCCAGGCAAGCACATCTCAAGCATGAGCAAAGTGGAATCCCTTTCTGTCTCAGGCTACCAGGAAAGCACAAAGGGTCCATTTGCAGGTATCCTTGCTTGTCCTTGCTTTTGTTGGGTTGGTTTGTTGTTTTAACGAGCAATCTAATTCATGATGATCTACAAAGGCTGGATTGTCAAAGCAGATCTTCCCAGACACTTATAAGCAGACTGTTAACTGAGCAGCCACTGGGATCTCCCAACCCAAGTCAAATGGCACTGCCTGTGTCTCTGGACCTGTGCTCTCCCGGAGGCTGGAGACCCTGGCCACTCTTAGTGGGAGTTCAGAATCTTCAAAACAGCCTGGTTGAGTGTTGTGCCTAATCCAGGATCTTCTTTAATTTGAACTCATCCCCTTGGCTTTGACATTGGTACCCAGAGCAAGGAATACCAGCTAGACATGCAGTGCCCTGTGGCCGCATCTGCTTATTCCTACACAAAGCCAGCAGCCAACACCCAACTTCCGCTCCCTGGACTCTACTTCCAGGTTTAGCCAAGGGAAGCAGAGTTAGCCAAGCACTTCCCCAGCCATTTTCTCTTGGAGTTGAAGCCAGAAGCCCACCATTCTCCACACAGAGCCCTCCCATAGTCCGAGCAAGCCTCAGTTCCCGCACCTACGCCCAGGCCCGCATGGGTCTGCATGCACACACGGGCACAGAGAGCAGGTGGAAGACACTCCAGTAGCTGCTCCCACACTAAGAAGGGGGTCCAAACCCAGGAAAAAAAAAAAGAAAAAAAACAAGCTGGTGGGGTGGGGTGGGGACAAAGCAAAAAGAAAGAAAAAGAAAACTAAAAAAAAACAAAAATTATGATGGTTTTGCCCGCATTGTAAGACAGGTCAGCCAAGACATACCTTCTGACTAAGACCTCGCAGCCGGTGGTTCTTGGGACTGTCAGTGAGGTGGGTGTTCTTCTCCATCGCCCCAGGGGCCTTGAGCAGTGTTGCTTTGGTTTATTTCAGGAGACGCTATTGGAAACATAAAACAAAGTGCCTGGCCGGCACTATAAAAAATAGAAGAAATACAGGAGACTTGATCATCCAACAAGTATTTATATGTTTTTAAACAGGGGCGAGGGGCTGGGGAAGATACTGTGAGGTCTCCTTCTTTCTTCCATGAGCGTGGCCTCGGGCTGTGTTGTCACTGCTGAGCCCATGACTTTCTGCTCACGTTCCATTCCTGCATTTGGAAGTTGTTCTTCGCCAGGAGGAAAGTGTGGAAAAACCAGCAACAACAAAACAGCAGCTCTGCTGACGGAGGAGGAGCCAAAGCGGAGGCTAGCCAGGGCCCTGGTGCTGGAGGGAGGCCAGACAGGGGCGCCCCGACTTCTCTGGAGCCGCTGACATTTTCTTGCAAGCAGAGAGGAAGATGGAAAGGTCAGGGGGGAGAAGTGGGGAGGGGGTCTGCCGTGGGGAGCCTCCAACTCCGTGGGGCACGGAAAGTGCAATCGTCTCCCAGTGAGGAAATTCTCCCCCCAGTGGCTTGCCTCTAAACAGGATATTACTACGGTTTCTTTGATTTCCCTTCTCTCTCTCTCAAAAAAAAAAAAAAAAAAAAAACAAAAAAACTCTGATTCTAACAATAGCTAGAATATATAAATAATAATTTTTAAATGTTATCGGTTCTTTGTTTCCAAACCCAAAGTTCCTCTTCTCTTCATTTGGCCAATAAATATGAAAATTGAGGAAATCAACTCTGCTCGTGTCAAAAAGACCCCCTCCCCTCAAAAAAGAGATAATCCACCTAACTTCCTAGCTCTATGGAAAATAAATAGCACAGCACAATGCCACCTCTCTGAAGAACTCTCATTCTGCTCTTTTGTTTTGTTTTGTTTTGTTCTGTTTCAGTAGTTTGTGCTTCTGATGTTCATAACCAAAATAGAGGGATGGCGGGAGGGGAAGGGACACACGTGTGTGGGAGGTGAGGGAAAAAAGCAAGGATAAAGGGAAAATCTAAAGTTGTCTTTCATTAAAAGAAGTATATCAGAACCAGCACAATGACCAAAGTCAGAGGGGGGTGGCTAGTTGCCCAGAGAGTCTGTTCCGTGCATTTAGCAACTGCCCTTTTTATCTGCTGTGGGTGAACCCCGGCCACTGCGGCGTCCTCGACAGGAGCGAGGCTCCTCCAAATCGTCCTCATCAAAGCCGTGGAAAGTTGAGGTGTCACTTTCTGACGTGGAACCGAATAAGTCCTCCGTGGTGCGTGCTGCGGCCGCTGCCTCCTTCTCCTTCCTGCCTTCTCCTCCCAAATGAGCTGACATGTATGATGAATATATCAGCACATGGGTTAAGCAACAGACAGCATTATTAATATTCTCATTACCTTATTATTCTTAATAGCATGATACTAAAACCATTGTCACACCAAAAGGGAGTAAGCAGGTACATCACCTGGTGACAGGGATTTGGGACAAAGCAAACATTTCCAGGGAAGAGGCTTCCCCCCTCCCCCAAAAAGCATCGTCTCCACTACGATACATTTGTCCACAGCTTCCGACAGCGAAAGATTCAACCATGATCTTCCTTCTCTTCCGCATGCACACATAAGCATGCACGCTCACTCAACCCTGCCCCAGACAATGATGCTCTTTGGTGGTTTTAAAGCCTGGTTGGTATTTCTTTGGTGTTTTCAGTTGGTGTTTCTTTGAACAATGTTTGCCCTTCACTTTGACAGTCAGCTTTACAAAGGTATTACTGTCAGATAACCCATTCAAAGTGGTTAAGCCTCCATCCATTTCATTTTTATTTTTGCCCGCTTTTAATCCCATTCTTTCAGAACCCTTTCAGTTCTGCCCTTACACCATGTGGTTCATTTGCGCTGAAAGCGAAAAGAGGTTGGAAAGCCTGATAAGTGGTGGGTGGTAAAAGAGTTGCTTGTTTTCTTTAACCACTGGAGGAAATTTCTGTGATCTGTTCCCATATATACACACACACACATGCACACGCACATACACACACACACACACACACACACACGCGTGCACACACACACACACACACGTACACTCCAGCCACTAAACATGCCCAAGTCTTGGTTACTCCAGAAAGTTCAGAGTTGTCAAATCTAACTCAGAGCAGTAAGAAGGTGAGAAATAGGAGTTAAAACAAAAAGCCTAATAAACCAGAGCCTCCTGAAATCTGTAAAACTCAGGTTTAAGCTTTTTCACATTCTGAATGGGCCCCAGGACTGCATCCACAGAAAGTAATAACACACCACTGAAGGTGCCAGTTTCAGGAATCTCACTTTCTTCCAGGAAACAGAAGTAGGCAGGCCAATGGGAGGGGAAAGACAGCTCTTCCAAGCCCCACTCTCTTCTCTGGAAGGACCCTAGGGAAGCCCCAGAGAAGTATTTGCCCACCTGCCTTAACAAGCACACCCCATAGGCTAATGCCACCTGTTTATTCCCAAGATACCAACTAGTTTAGGAACATCAGAGTCAGATCTTGACTAAATGATCCACCAAAATTAATCCTCAGAAAATGCAATGAGATATACCTAAGCTGTATTAAAATGAACCCCTGTGTCACATAGCAGACAAAACCTGGGGGGAAAGCTGAGTGAAGGTTATAGAAAGAGAGGCTTTGTGTAGAAAATCAACTTCCCATTTCTGATGCCCCATGGATTAGATTCAAGTACCCTATCTTTTGTAGCAAAGAAAGGGGGAAATTATAGCAGTTCCCAATGCGATTTCTGAAGCTGCCCTCTCTAACCCATCCAAGCCTACAGCAGTCCGTGACGCTTTGCTTAGAATATCACTGCACCAAGTGACCTTGCTTCTAGCAGTAGAGATTTTGTCCGATTGTTTGCTTTTAAAAAACAGGGAATTGAATTTCATTTGTTTTATTTTCTTTTTAAGTATCTAAAAACCAGAGTCCACTATCATAAGGGCCCTGTCTTCTAAGCTAGCACCAGTAGAGTAAAAAGTTCAGCGTTAGGTATCGTGTTTGTACAGTAAATGAACTGATGGAATTGCACAAATGACTACCCTTGTCAGGGGCCTTGAGAGTCAAGTGTTGAGGGTTGTGTGCAATGGAAACCACAGTCCTTTTCAAATTACTGATTTGCCACTCAAGTCAGTCTTAAGCCCTAAACAACCCTAACATCAAAATAGAAAAGGGCTAAAGCCAAGGTTTGCAGACAAAGCAAGGGAAGAACTGAGTTGTCACAGTAAATCCAGATGTGGTCATTTCAGTCCTCTTGGGATTGGGAGTGAAAAAGACACTGGTTAGAAAAGCAGAAAGGAGAAATGACTCCTCACTGCTGGAACCATCCACCCAATCGAACTGTGTTTCACCTACTAGTCAGTAGTTGATGAGACTAAAAATAAGGCCAAAATCCTCTCTCCATTCTGCCTTGCACTTGGGTCTAGTTGTGACATAACACAATATGCAAAGTAGGTATCAACCAACCATGACCGGCCAAAAATAATGGTTTGGTTAGAACTGAAAAAGAAAACAACCACTTGATAAAACTTGAAGACCTAAACTCATTTTAGGAATGAAGGAACAAGACCAAAAGTCCCTTTTTGTTATTTTAGTTTTTGGATAGGTTAAAAATGAAAAAAATTACACCAAATCAACTCCAGATTAGCTCTAGGAATGCCTGGCCTTTTGCCTCCTTGATCTCTCAGGGTTTCTTTTGCCTGTTCCATGTGAGAAAATGGCATGAGTGGCCAACGGGGTGGTGTTCATGCTGTTGCCCAGGAGCCCAGGGGTCTCTGACTCCCACGGAGTTGTGGTTGCTCTCCCAATATTCATGTTTCCACACTCTTCAGATTTGCCCCAGGTACTTCCACAGAACAAAGATGTCTTTTTATACATGTGCATCATCCAGTACAAGAAAGCATGTTTCCTGTGTCTCAGGAGTTTCCACTCTACCTCGCTGCGGTCCACAACAACACACACAAAGAAAAATCGACCTTATGGAAAGGCCAGACACAAGTCAAAAACAAAAGCTTCCCTTTGCCCTTTTTCCTGGATCCTAGGGCGTAACTTTTGGCCCTTAAGACCCAAAGAAGAAAAATATCAAAATGACCTGAAAACCCCTCTCCACTCGAAATCACTGCCACCATCATTCTCCACTCCACTCTCCAAGCCCACCGCCACAAGATGGTGGAGGAATGTGGGCGGACCAGTTCCTGGTCTATGAGCACCCGATGCAGCAAGGGGCCACACTCACCAGAGCGTCCACAGTCTGCACAGGACACCAGTTCTTCAGGCCGCCCACTCTTCTTGTTCATGTTAGAGCCCCCCAAGCAGAAGTCACAGTAGTTATTGGGAATGACTGTTCCATCCGGTCCTTTCTGAGCTGTGGGAACATGAAAAAAGAATTCCAATTTCAGGCTGAAACGAGTTTCTCCTGCCCTCTCTTCTCTTCCCACGGTGTGCCAGAATCTGCTTCAGAAAGAACAAGAAGTCTAGAATCTGAGTTTTTGTTACAACCAAGTTGTTAAATTGGGCTAGGTTCTCTTTCGGATCCTTCTGGGTTCGATGGTACTCATGTCTTACAAGTCTTCAGAGTTTAATTTTTACAGTATTTCCCAGTTCTGTGTTTTTACAAAAATCACCTTGCTCCTCTAGATGACCAAACCATCCAGAAGGCTTACTGATCAAGTGAACACTACTCTCAGCCCTGACCAAGCAGCCCTCAGGACTGAGGCCCCAAACATCAGATGGCAACCATAAACCATGGTGTGACTGGAGGGAGAGAACATGGTCACTGCCTGGACGTTGCCCTTGGGAAAGATGTTGTTTAGGAGATATTCTTCCTGCCCCTGAAAAGGAAAACAAAGAAGCACCAGTGGGTGGTCATTTCCAGAAAGGACACCAAAGATGTCTTGGGGACTTTGACGAGCATCTTGGCAGGTACACATGTGTCTGTTCATTCAGCCTCATCTCCCTTAAGCCCAGACTCGCTGAACATGGGAAATGCTTAGGAAAAATTAATCTGTAGACTGGACACAGGTTTGCCAGGTACTTAGCTCAGCCTCATGCCTGAGATGGGTTAAATGGGTTAGTCAGTACATCTCTAGGCTCAAGACCTTCACAAGTAACTGAACACACCAACTTCATAACACACCCCTCCTGAAAATCCTTAAACAAAGGCAAAGAAATATCTTGGGACATGACCTTGAAAACAAAGTCTTTCGAGTACAGTGTACATCCTCAAGCACGGAAATCATTCAGTTTCAAGGGGATGGTTGAAAAGCCTTGAACAGGTTCTTTACAGGGAGAGAAGTGCCTCCATTTTCTTCTGCTTCTCTCTCCCTATTGTGGACACTTCTTTGTCACATTCACACTCCCTGTTTGTTACTAGGAAGAAAAGTCTCTCCATTTATGGGATCAGCCTTAACAACAGGGGTATCTTCCTCCTCACCATGCCCAATGTCTGTTGCTATCTTTCATTATTCACTAGCTAACATTAATCAGGGTACCCGTAGGGTACAAATCTGTAAAAGGAAGCAGATATGTGAGCAGAAATGCCATCCAGACAGTAAGTGATAAACGGATTCACCCACTTTAATATGATTCCCTCTGGTCTTCACTTCCTCCATGCCTCTGTTTTGCCTCCAGGAATAGAAAACTTACCTGGGGAAGGCGGAAGACAAAAGCTAGCAGAATTACATTAGAGAGGGTTAATCCATTTATCAGTTGCTATTTGGATTGTTTAATCAGCTTCTAAGTCATTGATTTCCATCTTCAGGGAGGCAGATAATTCTCTGCAAGAGAAGTGTTGGCTGTTTGGGAGAGAGGGGAGCTGGCCACACTCTGGGTTCTGTTGGGTGTGGGCTTTTCTTTATCAGTTACTGGATCCCAAAAACATCGGCATGGCATCCAGAATGATTTTGCAAATAACCTCCAAAAACCAGTACGTCCACAAAAATTTTACTCAGCCTGTAAAATTTTCATTGCCCAAATCCAGAAGTACCAGTGTCCCTTTCTCCCTTCTCCTTCAATTGCCATCTTTGTCATTTTTAGAACTCTCATAGGAAAATCCAAACTTGTCTATGAAGCAGATAAACTCAGGGTTTCCTCATCAAGAGATGGCTAGAAATCTATTAAATGATGAACAGAAAGAAGAGTAGGATATGTTAAATGCAAGGCTGAGGGTGAACCAAAGCTAAGTTTCACGATTGACGTGAACTAGATATGCAATGTGGAGATGCCAGCCACAACTTAGGTAGCTTCCTACATGGAAGGTGATCAAGGAATCCCGTGTGTGTCATTCCACAAAAACTCTCAGGGGGTTCAGTCTCCTCATCTGTCTCTCTCCTATATCTTAAGGGCTTCCTATAATGTCTGATTTCCTCCCCATTCACAAAATCTTTAAGCAACCAAAGAATTTGATTTTCTCCAACACACTGTATCCCTTGTAATGTACGAGGATGAAGAAGTAAAATACAGAGTATAAGAACTTCCAGATAATTCTTTACAGTATTCCCTACCAAGAGACCACTGGTAGGACACTTTGTTGAATTAAGAACTCTAATACAGCAAGAAATAAAAAAATTCAGAAATGATCTACTAGAGCCCAGCAGTGATGGAGGAATTGAGCTACGTAAAAAGACCACAGGAACGGCATTTCATTCATCTGAAGGAGAGAAGTTTGTGAGGAGACTGAGTCAGAGCAGGGTCCCCATATATATTTGCGTGGGCTGTTGGCCATACACTGTGCCTGTCCAAGGGGGTGTATGTAGGAGGTTCTGAAATCCCACCTGCAGGTCCTGGCATATGCAGTTGTGACATGCCAGGCTAGCAGGGGTGAGGAGGTACATTTTCAGTCCAACAATGTCCCAGTATAGGAAGTGATAGTGCACAGCTATGTTTTATTTTCAGAGAAATCATATTTGCTACAGTTCCTACTCTCTTCTTAACAACAGGGAGCTCAAAACATCCTTCCCTTATGGTAAAATGGTATGAGATGGACTAATCGCTTATACATCTGGTTCTCTTACATTTTTTGGTATTCAGGGATTAGATTCAGAATGAAGGTTCTCCCATGGAGCTGTCCCAATTTCCAACCAGAAATGACCTCTGTTGACATCACTATTATGACCCTTTATTTGTTTATATTTGTGTGCACCTGCCTCATATCCCCATATTAGATGATCTTCTACCCCTTCAGGTTGGGGACCACATCTTACTCACTATTGGAACACCTACACATCAAAAGGGCTGCCAACAATTTGTGGAAAGAATCACTTAGAAAGGAATGGCAGAGATATCAGTAGGTGGCACAGTGTTGTCCCTGGGACCTCCTCCTAGTAGGATGATGCTTGCTTCCCTGTGACAGAGGCATCTGTTACTCTGAATGTCACTCACTGCCCCTGGTTTATTTCCTCACTCCTCAGAGAGCTGGTCCATGTCCAAAGGGATCTGACCTGGTCTCACGGCCAGCTCCTGGAGTAGGCAGGAGTGGGTACCTGAGGACCCTGCATTGCTAGAGGAAGAACGCTGCACCCCTCCTATGGGAGGGAGGTGTTATTCTGTACCAATACACAAGAAAATCTAAGACTATGTATGATTCACTGTCTCTTGAGAAGAGGATACCAGGTTGTGCCTATCCACTCAGCCTCCCTTTTGTGCAACTGCTTACTGAGAAGAAAAAGAAGCAGACATTTATTATACTACACAGGGTGAATCTTATGCTGGATGCTTTACATATGTTATTTCATGATTTTTACAAAAACTTTGTGAAGTAGGGATTATTTGACAGAATAGGTAAAAGAAATCCGAAAGGATTAAAGTGCTGGCTCCAGGCCCCAGTTACACCTCTTTGGAGGCAGGGTTCCCCCCTGGTTTATCGGTGTCCTCGCAGATTCTGCCTCTAATCACACTTCTCCACCTCCTGGGAAGTCCAGAGGCAAACACTTTCTGGCCAGACCTTGCATATAAAATATTTCATAAATCTCTTTAGAGTCAACGTGATTCACCTAATACGTTATTTACGAAGCTCAAAGCAATAAAAATTATTGAGATTGGCCTGATAAAAGAAGAAATTCCCTTTGAACTTAAATTTAAGTTCTCTACCAAAGTAATCCATCCCAGGTGATCCTGTTTATTATCATATACTCTGTGAAAACACTTCTCTGGAAAATTTCCAGAGGCTCATGGAGAAATTTTTTTTAAGTAAAGCTCACACCATGGCTAGATTGGCCTATGGCCTGACCCAGCCATGAGCAATTTCCTGGTACCGTATATGAGATCATTATAAAAAGGATTTTACTATAAATAGGAAGCTCGCCCAGACCTTGCGAGTGGGACTTAAATAGAAATTTTGCTTCTGCTTATGGGAAATTGAGTCCCGCTTTATAGAATAAGATGACATGGAGGGCAAAGGCCCAAGTGGTATCTCTATGTCAGCAACCGTGATGATGAATTTGGTTTTCTGTTGATTAATGCTCATGGGCTGAGATCATAAAAGAGATAAAAGTAAGCTGCTGAGAAAATAAAGTGAGCCTTAAGAGTTTAGAAATTTACCTGGGGGAGATAAGTCTTACAAAGCTCAAAGGAAAAAAAAATGGAAATCAGGAACAAAGTTCATGAAGAAATGTAGAAAAAAATAACAGGAGGTATGAGAGAGCATTCAAATAAATCAAAGCAAGAAAAAGAAAAAGAAAAAGCCAAGCCTCCAATAGTCCCACCACCATGCTCAGGGACGGGAGAGCAGGCATTCTAGAAAGGTATTGGTGCACACCACAGGATTGTTGAGCTAAATCAGGCCTTGTGTCTATGGCAAACAAGGCCCCAAATCTTCCAGAAAGCCACCACCCAGACAGGATTGTCTTTCCCCCTTTCAGTCTGTTCTCTGCTGCCATGTGCCTGCCGCTCAGAAAAGAATGAGTGGCGGGGACAATCTGGCCACCAGCAACAGCCCCTCATCTGGGTTCTGCTGAGACCAGAGCCGCGTCCCAAGTGTCCTAGGGAAATAGGAAGCAGGCCAGAAGTTTAGGCTCCTCCTTGGCACACGCACAAAAGCATGGCTTCACATCGTGAGCAAACACCAGAGACTGGTGTGCACAAACACGCAGCCACACTTGCTACCCACCGCCCGGCCCCAGCCCCGGCCCCGGCCCCAGCCCCGGCCCAGCAGCTGTTTCTGGGGCCCGCTCGGTTGGGGCATGCAGCCCTTGCGGAATTCCGGGGCAGTGAGCAGAGCCCTCCGGGAAGAGATATGCCTCTCCTCGCCCCTCTCCCTTGTTCCCCCGCCACCCTCCATGGCTGACAGTTCCTGTGTCCCTCTACAGGTCTGACATGTTTCCATGGCAACCGGGATCCTGGGCTGCGGCAGCTCCGCTCTTGCCACCTGTTATTACTTCATCTCTCAAGTGTAAAGCGTGCTAGCCCGGCGCCACTTGGCTGTGCAGAGCGCATCTTCAGAGGACAGAGAAAAGAAAGGGGAGAGGAAAAGAGGGAGAATAGAAAGGCAGCCCAGGCTGGCCACGCAGGACACGCTGGACAGGACCGCCGGAGGAGGAAGCTCCGGAGCAGGAGCCGGGAGGGTGAGGAGGGAGGATGCAAACCCACGTGCCCGCCCTTCAGAATCAGGAGCAGGCCTCAGCTGGAGGCCACCGCCACATCCTGCTACCTTCTGCCCAGCCTTTAATGAGGGCCACGGGAGGGGAGGCGAGGCGAGGCGGGCGGCGGCTGGGAAGAGCAGGCAGCTGCGGGGAGATCCGGCAGGCCCGACGTGGAGCGGAGCCAGGAGAGGGTTAAAAGTGGCGTGCTAACGACTGTGGGGAAGGCTGGACCAGAGGGCAGACAGAGCATCAAAGCCTGGATAAATGGCCTTAATTCTCATGCTCCCGCTCGCCCTGCTCCTTACGTGTTTACTCATATAAATTATCCCCACGGCCTGACACCTTTTTTCATTGCTTCGCTAGAACTGATGAAAAAATAAGTCCCACAGATCCCAGGAATAAAAGTGTTGGGCTTCCATTCAGGCTGGTTCTTCTTGGCCACCTAATAGCAACTCAGGCCCTGCCCCAGGGCTCCAGAGGGAAGACAAATGAAGCTCTTCCCCCCACGGTACGGAGGCAGGGAGGCCGGGAGCTGGAGGGGAGATGGACACCAGGTCCGCTCACCATAGGACCTTTAGGCCATCACAGCCCTCGATGGCCGAGAACCCTCTCTTCCTCAAGGCCACCCTGCCACCTAGCACTGAGGACAGCATGAGTGTATGGTCAGGATTAAAGGGGGCGGGCAGGGTGCTAACGCAGCGACTCCAGGAACTGAGATTAGCGCCAGCAGAAGAGAAGGCCCAGGGCTGATTGAATAAGTCCTCAAGTTTATGGATGGAGCTGATAAATCATCACACTCCATGTTGTCAAGGACAACGTGAGGCAAAGCGAGCTGGAATGGCAGCGCAAGCCACACGAAAGCTAGCAACGAAGGTGGTTAAACGACTAAAGTCATGGTCAGAGGACGGGCTTCTCTGAAGAGGCCTCTGCACGAGGCAAGGGGCCCCCATGACCCAGTTGTTTGAGTGCATTGCCAATCCAGAGGTGAGAGAATATGCTAGATGATGTGTTAAGGTCCCTTTTAGGCCTACTACTTAAGCATTGCAATCGGGTGAAAGAAGAAACAGAAAAGCGAAGTTTTCCAAACCCAGAGGAGCTCAGCCTGTCATCACTGTGTCGTATGTGGGCACGTGAGTCTCTCCCCAGTACCTGTGCACTCCCTGAGGCCAGGGGCAGTGCCCTTCGTCTCTGTACCCCTACACCTGGTGGTGACTGATGCAGAGCTGACAAGAAATGCTTAATAAGAGGATGGACAAATCTTCACAAAGGCTTTGGGGGGGGGGGGGTAGGGAATCTGCCAGGCAAAGAGGAAAGTTAAAGACTAGAAATTGAGAAGCTGTAAAGTCCCCCGAGGACAGAGGCCATTCTAAGGCACTGCAAACTCCAGTCCTTACATATCAGGGCACAGAGAGGGTGGGGAGTAGAAATCCTGGGGCCCATTGGAGAGAGGAAAGCTGTGGTGTGGAAAACCAGCAGGTCTGCCTTCCCGTGGAATCCTCTCCCTGAACCATCTCTTGGTCAACCAGGACAAAAGGGATCAAGAATGCCCAGACTCAGATGGCCCCAGGGCCTTGAGTCTCATGCAGTCTCTCACCAGGGGCCCAGCCGCAGCCAGCGAGGAAACAGGCCCTGTCTTACTGTGCATTTTGATGGCTGTAGAAATATTACAAAAATTTTAAAATGTGGGGTCAGCCCTCCCTCCTTTCCTATGCCTGCCTTCTTTTCCTCCATCTTTAACACATGCAAAACTCGAACCTTTAGCTATAAACCTTGTGAATATTTACTTCTAAAAACTGTGCCATTAAGGACAGAAAACATACATCCACTCACACTGATATCTCCACCTCCATGGATGTATTTGGTTAAAGTGACAATTTGCAGTTTGCAAAAAGGCTGCAACAATGTGCTAGGAGTGTGTACACCATGTCACCAGCCCTGGGGTCAGACAGGTCACATCCCTCCCACACCCCAGGAATGTCCTTCGCACTCCAGCCTTAGGTGGACAACCCCAGGTCTGTCATTAATGCTTTGGAAAAGTGAGAAAAAGACCAAGTAAAGCTTATGAATTTTCTCAGTGTTGATTAGGGAAAGCACAATGAGATGTCTCAATTTTCCAGTGGAAGGTCATGTGGGTCAGTTCATCCCCTGGCATAGCAACTTGTTATTGCCACCAAACGAGTCAGTTGAGAGGGAAAACGTTAATTTGAGAGTAACTAGATCAACAACATGGCTCTGAACAAATTGATGTCCCTCGTCTTAAAGAATTCCAGGACAGCCTGGTGTGTCAGAGCTGGATAAGCTTCATCAATTTAAGTTGTTGGGATATATTTATTGTCATGATTAGAATTCCACAAGCCCCCTTCTCCACCATCCTCCTACCACTCCTGGACACAGTCCACAAGTGGACCTGCATTGACTACGTCCTTCAGACTGAAAAACAGCATTTAAGAAAAAGAAAAGAATGAGCCTCATGCTTCAGACCTGAGGATTAGGAAAAAGTCAAGGGACCACAGAGCTGAAGGGCAGCATAGCCCAGGGGTGGGGGCTCAGCCAGGGGATACACCCAAAGGCAGGCCGGGAAGTAGGTCCTGGGAAACAGAGACATCTGCCCTGCATGGGACAGAGCACTAGGAAAAGAACAAAAACCAAGTCTACCCCCTTAGATTTAACAATACAACCCAGTTCCTGGCCAGTTACCCAACTCACTGCATCCAAAAGAAAAGAGAATTAAAAGGAAATCATTGATTGAACATCAGTCTTAGAGAACTAGATTTCTCTAAGGTAGTGGTTTACCTGGGAACTTGTTAAAAATGCAAATTTTGGGGCCCCCCTCTGACCCACTGAATCAGAAACTCTGGAGCTAGGGTCCAGCAGTCTGTGTTGCAAGGAGCCCTTCAGGTGGTTCCAATGTGCCCTCAAGCTTAAGAACCATGGCTCTAACTTGACATGTGACAGTCACATTGCCTTGTATCACATACATTTTCAGTTAATGCTGTGCTTCATATGAATTCACGTATTTAATCATCATCATAACCTATGAGATGTATTCCATTAATGTTCTGATTTTATACAGGTGACACAAGGGGGCTATGCAGCTTGTCTAAGGTCACATGTGAGTAAGTTGCCAACTTGGCTCTGAACCCAGGCAGTGTGGCTCTTAGCAGGCCCACCGGATACTGCCCTGCCATGAGCACATCCAGCCATGCACCTGAGGGAAGTTACACCAGAGAGACTGGCAGGACGTAAGCACACAGGGCCTTATAGGCCAGGGCTTCCCCAATTTTGCTGTGCAAATCACTTGAGTAGCTCATTAAAATCTGATTAGAATTCATAGATCTGGGGTAGGGCCTGAGATTCCACATTTTATAAGCTTTTTATCCAGTAGGGTGGCCAAGCATCCAAGTTTGCCTGGGCACCCCGAGTGGGACTTTCAGTGCTACAACTGGGCCAACCCAGGTAAGCTGGTCACCTGAGTCCCAAGTGACTCTGATGCTCAGACTCAGAAGCAAAAATGCAGGCCCTTGAGGTGAGGAGTTTGGCTTGCATTCAAATATGATAAAAGTGTTGAGAGCAAGAGTGTGGTGTGATCTGTTTTGTATTTTAAAAAGATCACTTTGGCTTCTCCATGGAAAATAGATAATAAGAGTCAAGAACAGAGACTGAGAGACCGATAGGGAAGCCATAGTGACCTGGGCGGAAGCCACTGGTGGCCAGGAGATGGAGAGAAGGAGACAGACGTGGGGCATGTTTTGGAGGGGTGAAGGAAACCAGAAAGGCAAGGATGAAGCCTAGGATTTTGCTTCAGGCACAAGCTTTTTCTTTTCTTTTTTTTCTTTTATGAACAAGTTCAAAAAAAGATGTAAGAGCTAAGAAAGACAGCAAGACACAGAACAAGAGAGAGATGCAGGGAAACTATTCAATAGAGTGATGTGTAATTTTTTTTTTCCTACAGTAAAACTCATTTACCAATTAAAGCCTCAACCAGAATTTGTAATGCATGGGGTGGGATGCATATAACATCGCAAACAGCTGAAATTAGTAAAGATCTGTGAAGAACAAATGTCCCCAGCCCCCTGAATTCATATGTCGAAGTCCTAACCCCTCAATGTGATGGTATTTGGAATGGGTATTTGGCCTTTGGAAGGTAATTAGGTTTAGTGAGGTCATGAGAGGTGCCCTCATAATGGGATTAGTGCCTCTCTCTCTCTCCACCCACACACGCCAAGGAAAGGCCACGTGAGGACACAGAGAGAAGGTAGCTGTCTGCAACCTAAGGAGAGAGCCCTCACCAGACAGGCACTGACCCTGCTGGCACCTTGATCTTGGACTTTCCGCCTCCAAAACTGTGAGAAATAAATTCCTGTTGTTTAAGTCAGCCAGTCTATGCAATTTTGTTATGGCAGCCCAAGCTAAGTCAGCCAGTCTATAGAATTTTGTCATGTCAGCACACGCTGACTAAGGCAGTGCCTATTAATGTGTTCATCTTTTTTGAAAAGCCACTATCCAATATGATGCATTAGGCGATTGGCCTAGAGGTGAAAATTAAGGAACATCAGGACTATGACAAAGACACAAGCCTGGGACTGGGACCTATCACTTGAAGTTTCAATGTCCTGACATAACCTGTTGGTGTCCAACTCACGCCCATTCATATCTCAGCTTCCCATCTGTTGACTGTGTGACTTGGGACAAGTTACTCAACCTCTCTGAGCCTCAGGTTCCTTGTCCTTGTTCCTAATGGACATATGCTCTTGGTGTCCTCTGAGGGATGTAGCACCTACCTTACAGGGTTATTGTGAGGAATAAATGAGATAAATGTGGCACGCTTGGCACAGTGTCTGATACACTCAAGGAATGCTATCAAGTGTCACTGTTGTCACAGTTGTTGTTCAGTACATGGACCTCTTTAATCCTGAACATTCTAGGTAATTAGGCCAAAAATATGAGAAAAATAAAAGAGGTTCCAAGAAAGTCAAGAGATATGTGGATGCCCGATCCTGGGGAAATGGCATGATAGATAAAGGAGTGCCACTCGGCTAGGTTCCACTCCAGAGCTTTCTCTTGCTGGGTTTTATGCATCCATCTTGTTTCCCCAATTACACCAGAAGTTCTCCTAGGGGTGAGACCACATGTTATGCCTTTTGGGAGACCTAGTTATACTTATCCCCACAACTGGGTGTGCCTACAGTAAGTGCTCAATAAATACTCTTCAGCCTGCATAGAAGGATCAGTGTCCCATATCTAAGATTTAGCAAAGGATGTGCCAGGGCCAGGTCGGGCTCTGATAGTTACAAGTGACGCCCCACAGGCAGTTAGCTGCACAGCGATGGAAATGCCCCATCACATTGCCTCAGATGGAGCCCCTGACTCAGATGAGCCATCTGTGGTCACAGACATGCTCTGTCGGTCCCAATGGGACAGAGGTGGGAGATCAGCTCAGAGTGTGCAGGACAGTGCCCAATGCTCACATGATCTCAGTTAAGACTCATAGCAACTCCATGAGGTCAGTGTGATTATTATTTCCACATTACAGATGAGGCAACTAAGGAGCAGAGAAGTGTAAGTGAGTGACCCACATTTACCCAGCTAGAAGACGGCAGTGTGGCAGGGTCACAACCCACACCCTGGACCGAACAATTCCAAAGCCATTTCCTCAGCCACTAGGTCAAGGATGTGCATGGCCCATGGGGCTGGGAAACTAACTCCATGTAGGATACCTCTAAGGACCAAAGTAACCCCTCAGGTTCTTTGCTTTATAATCTGCAAACTGTTTAGTTAATAATAATTCACCTAAAGAACACCTGCAGCTAGTTCCCAAATTTGCTTTTCAGGAAGCAAGAGGCAGCTCACTTTCCCAGAAAGAGCCCCGTATCTAAAATTGTCCTCTATCACCCCTACGACAAAGGCTGGGTTTCCTGTGTTGAAGTTGGGCATGTGGTTGGCTGTGTGGGCTCTATGGCTTTTCAGGCACCTTCAGAATGATCCAAATTTTTTAAGTTTGTTTCAAAGGTAATTTACACTCCAGCTCTTAAAGCTGTTAGCTGCCCCTGGGCCGTATGTTAGAGGACAAGAGATGCCAAAAGACTAACATCTGTTAGATCTTTCCCATCCGTGTGCCAATGACATCATATGCTTCTTTTAGATAATTTGCACATTATCAGACTAATTTTCAGATTATCTAATCAGCAGACATTACCCTTAATCAACTCAATTCTCCCCTTTCAGTTCCACAGAGTACAACATGCCCTCCAAAGGCATAAGGGCTGAGGCCTTTTTTCCTCTCAACGGGGATGGAAAGCCTAACTTTGAACCAGGCACACCACCCCTGCACTAGCCTGAGACCTCCAGGGACCTAGGACAACCCAACCTCAATTCCATGGACCTGAAAAATAAGCTGGAAATAAATTTTATACTCCCATATTTTTCAAAAAACATTTCCCTCTTAGGCGTTCTGAGTATGTTATACTTATTTACGCTATTAAATAAAAGAGACATAACACATAACAATAAGACTCCAAACAGACTTCTTTATAAATCATTTGTTCTTGCCTTCTAGTCATTGCTACTGTGGCTCCTATTTCCTGCAGGACAAAGACAACACAGCCTGGCATAGAAGACACTTCTGACTGTGGCCTCTGCCTGCATGCCCATCTTTCCTCCACATCCCCTAAATCCAATACTACTGTCCAACCCGAGCATCTGAACAATAGCTGCATGCTACTTCATACCTCCCTGTCTTTGTACATACTGTTCCCTCCACCTAGGAAGCCGTCTCCCTCCCGGGAAATCCCTCCTCACTCTCCAGGGGCTAACTTGAATGTCACCTCCTCAGTGAAGCCTTTGCAAATCCCCTAATGCAGTGGTCTTCAAGCTTCAGTGTGCACTAGAATGCCCTAGAAAGCTTTTTAAAACCCAGATTGCTGCTCCCCAACCTTGGAGTGTCTGTGTTAGGAGGGCTGGTGGAGCCTAAGAATCTGCACTTTCAACAAGGTCCCAGGTGAAGCAGATGCCACCCTTGCGATACCACTGTCCTGAGGCATAGAAAGTATACTGTGCCCTTGAGCCCTGAGCTCCTTCACCAGTCTATACGCACCCATTACACACTCCCACTCACGACTGTGAGCTCCTCAAGGACAGGAACAGAGTCTTTTTCACCCCTGTACTTCCCAGTCCCAGCATATAGACAGTATTCAATACCCGGTTATTAAACCAGTAGGTGGCTGGCCGGATGGATGGACAGATGGATTGATTAGGCTAAATTTATTTATACAACTTTGTCATTCAGGTTCAGGACTTCATAAATTCCCATCTCCTCCCCAAAAAGTACCTTGAGGACATTATCTATAATCAATTCCCACTGTGCAAAGAAGGTAAAAAGAAATTCAGGAAGGGTGTGGACATTGTGAGCCCATGTCAAAGGGGCTTTGACTTCTAATCCAGCACCTTTCTGCTGCCCTGCGCCCCTAGGGCTGCCTACCAAGCTGCACACAGAAGTCACAGTGGGACACTTCTGAGTGCACCCCTCAGAGTCCTCGCCTGCCCAGCCCTCCTCCCTTTGTGCACGTATATGCGTGTCTGCGTGTGTGTCTGTATGTATGTATGCTCGTGCACACACACACTGCATTTGTAGAAAGTAGAAAAAGGTGATGAGTGAAATGGCGAGAGGGAGAAGGATCCAGCCTCACACGGGGACAGGAGGGACACAGCCCACGTGGGGAAGATCCCATCAGAGAACTACTCTCTCCCAAGGGGGTGTCTGTGCCCTAAGCACCCCTGGGCTGCCTGTAGTTGGGGCAGAGTGGCAAGGTACAAAGGAAAGGGGACAAGTCCACAGGAGACACAAGAAATGTGCACTCAGGAGAAAATGAGAGACCAGGAGAGAAACAAAGGCGAGAGAGCCTCTGCAGGAGGCAGAGATCAGGAGGGTGGCAGTCATTGCTGAGCTGGCAGCACAGGCAGCAGGGAGGAGGGGAGGGGAGGGTCAGCACTGTGCCCTCTGAGCAGCAGAGGCGCAGTGAGCAATGGGCTCTGAAGACACAGTTGGGGGGATGGCGCAAGGGACAGCAGGAGGACCAAAATCCAAAGGTCTCTGCAGTTGCAGGCGGTATGAACCCACTGCCGAAGCCCTGCAAACCCGTGTCTGTCGGGCTGTTTCTCCATTAGCTGCCCCCCACCCCCGCTCACAAGCAGCTTGGGTCACCCTGCAGCTCTGCAAAAGGGGGACGGTCAGCATTTCCATTCCACTAGTGTCCAGACCTTCCCCTGGGGGAGCTGCAGATTAGCCTCTTGGATTCAGCCCTCCTGCCTCCCTCCCCCCACTCCAAAAGCCCTGCCAAAGGAGGCTCATGAAGCTGAGACCCCAGGATCCTGCCGAGCTGTCACATTCAATTCAGCACACAGCCCCAGTGGCATTTAGGGGCAGGATGGATGGGAGCCACCCCCATCCCCAAACAGTGGGAGCAGCTAATGACTGGGTATTAATGATGCTGGCAATTAGTGCTCACAGGCATAGTTGGGGGGCTGCTCATCAGGGGAACGTGGGAGGGAACGGAGCACACATTCGAAGCAGGAAGCAAATCAGCGGCGTGTGTGGTGCAGAGAACCCGGGAAGAGCAGCTGTCTCTTCAGTTTGTCCAAAGAAATCGGGGAAGGAGGAAAGGATGGCTTCTGTAGACACTAAAGGCCTTTCTGCTGCACCCTCCCCACTAGCAAAATTGGGATTAATCACAGAGCTCTAAGAGAGGATGTTGTGAAGAGATGTCATTAAAAAGGTATTTGTGAGGGTTCCAGAACCTTCTTCATGCGCAGAGGTCCCAGATCTGCTCAAGTATAGTTATTCTTTTCTCTGAGGTTTAAAACCTTTGGCCAGTCAAATGGTCCTTTTCGAAAAACCCAATTTCTCATCAGCAAGGTAAGAAAGAGAAAAGGGGGAGGGAGGAGGTGGGCAAGTGCGTGCTCCCTGACAAACCCTGAGAGACGAGAACGAGCATCCCATAAGGTTTCTTAGAGAGGTGTCTTCACGTAGGAGGAAAGACAGGTGCAGCTTCCCTCCTAAGCAAGGCTGTCTGGCCTCGGGGGAGGACACAGGAAGCCAAAGACACCTACCGATGGAGGACACAATAAAATACGCCAGTGCCCACCTCAGAAGTCAACAGCCAACCCAGAGGGGACTGAAGGGGACCACAGGAATGGCTGAGGAGACTGTCTCCTTCCTCTTAGGGTCTGCAATTCACTTTCCCCTGCTGTCGCCAAAGCCATGCACATGTACACATACTTGTACACACACATACACACAGGTACACACATGTACATGCATGTATGCACAGGCATGAACATACACACATGTACACAGAGACACGTGTGCATGCACTAGTGCATACCTGTGCACACACATGCGCATACGTGCACACAGGCACGCACATACATGCACACACATATACACATACACATACATACACACACTCATAATGAAGCTATAGGAGAACCAGGAAAAATGAGACACAGACAAGAGAGAAATATTCCAAACCCCGGAGCGTGAATAAAGCACCTATACAAAGGAACAAAACAGCCTGACATTTGAGAAGAGACATAAGGAGATAAGCTAGCATCGGGGGAGTGAGAAATAATACCAAGCCAATAAACACTTTAGAGAGGACAACAATTGCTAATAAATACTTTCCAGATAGTGGCCAAAATCAAAGGAGATTATTCTCAGCCTCGTTGTGGTAAGAGGCAACAGCTCCTTGTGACCTCGTGGTCACTTAGACCAGAGAAAAGAGGAGAGAGAGGGAAATGCAAGTAGCAGATGCCTCAGCACAGGTCAACATAGTTTCCTTCCTGAAAGACAAGGGTGAGCTGATCAAGGAAACCTCCTCCCAGAGAGAAGACCTCAGTGTCATGGCTACTCAGGAGCCGGCTAGGAGAGATAGGCGAGCTCTGGGGGACACTTCCTGCTCTGCTCTTCAGATTCTGTCTGGATGACAACAGTAGGTGTGGAAACAAGGCTCTGTCACTCTCAAGGCCTGAACCTGAGAGTAAGCAAAAATTAAAGCAGGTGCTATGAGCTGGACTGTGCCCACCCCCACTCCCAAATTCATCTGTTGAAGCCCTAACCCACGGTAGCTCAGAATGGGACTATATTTGGAGCTAGGGTCTTTAAAGAGGCATTTAAAGAGGTAAAGTAAAAATGAGTCTGTTTGGTGGACCCTAATATCCAATCTGACAGGTGTCCTTATGAGAAGAGGAAATTTGAACACACAAAGAGACACCAGGGCATGTGTGCATAGAGGACAACCCTGTAATGAGGTAGCAAGAGGGCGGCCCTGGAGGAAAGCAGCCCTGCTGGCACCTTGACCTCGGACTCCATCCTCCAGAACTATGAGAAAATAAATGTCTGCTGTGTAAGCCCCACAGTCTGTGGTATTTTGCAACAAAAGCCCTAGCAAACCAGTAAAGAAGGCAGTGTTACAAGCAGAAAGTGGGGTGCAGGTATGAGAAATCACACACTAATCCAAAGAAAGGTCTTGGCCACAGGTATGTTAATTATTCCAAATAATTGGTGAAGGTGGCCAACTGATGTCAGTTGACTAAGTTGATCGGCTAAAATGCATAATAGTCATCCTAGAATCCTAGAGTCTGAATATTTTTAAAGATCTGATCCCTTCAATTACATTGAGTTGCTCACTGTAGTACACCTCCCACCACATCTTGCAAACAAAGTTTTAAAAAACACAGCATGTCTACAAATACTCTTCACAGGAGATCTCAGCATGGCCCGCATCTGGAAGCAAGCCCTAAAGAGTCCATGTTCCCATCCCGTTTTGAGGTTTTTAATAAGCCCTGAGACCATAAGGGATGTTCTAGAAGGAAGTCAAGTGGTAAATGCTAAGCCCCTTCTTGATTCCCTAATTCATAACTAGAAGTTGAGGTGGGAAAGAAAGAACAGAAATGAACACAAAAATCTTCAGTATCATTTTGGGTCTTCAGAGTCCAACATCCCAAATAGGAAATCCATCCAGACAATGACATTTGTCATTTGGGTGCTCAAGCAAAGAATATGGGGTCTGCAGACAGGAGAGCCCTTTATCAAAATTGAGACCCCCTCCCATAACAAAGCCACAGCAGAAGATAAGAATATTCTAAGGCCCTGAAGTGGCCACGCTGACATGTGGAATATCTGTCCAAATTGACACACCCAAGAGCGATGTCCAACTCAGTCTAGCAGCCGTGAGTGGTTCTTCTGGAGCTGAGGGGACAGAGTTGTAGGTCTGGCATCGGACGGAGGCCGGGTAAGGACTTTCTCTTCTGCTTAACATTCACCTTCCTTTCTCCAGGGACAGAGCTGGGTGTTTGAGCACTGCCCAGCTCACTATAAGCCTAGCTCTTGGCTGAGCCACGGGGACAGTGGGCTGACTGACACAAAAGGGCCACCTCACTACAGGACATTGAGACTAATCAACAGGTGCCACCAGAAAACACCGGAGGTGAAACAAAGGAACACTCCCCAGCCCTGCCCACCCCACTTCCTCGCTGCCCAACCTAACAAGTGAGACTCACGTCTGTGGTTCTCGTTTCTGTGGTTGGGGGGAGACCGCGTCTCCTGATCTTGGGCCTCATCCCCCTCCTCGCTGGCCAGATGAGTGTGAGCATAGTGGTAGCTGAGTCCCGGCCGGTTCTTGTAGCGCTTGCCACAGACTAGAGAGGAAAAGAGGAAAAAAGGGGAAATGCAAATATCAGCAACCTCTGCAACCACTGCTATCATTCTCCAAGCCGTGACCCCCACCCACCCACCCCAGAGCCCAGCTTCCCTTAAGAAATGTCTCCCACCCCCAACACCCAGTGCCCCCACCCGACAGAACCAACACCCCTATAATGGCATGGCTCCTGTAAAGAAAAACCACAAAAGTAGAACACGGAGGTTAAGAGCTGTGTGAGTGCTCCACCATTTCCTAGCTGTGAGACCCTGGGCAAGTCACTCAACCTCTCTGTGTTTCTTCAGAGAGAAAATGGGAATAATAACTTACCTCACAGGGTGGTTGTGATGGGTTAACCTCTATGCAAGGTACTTAGAACAGCGCCGGGCACGTGGTAAGGGTGATTGTTATTATAACTTTGAATTCAAAGGGCACTGGGAACCTTTGCAATCCAACATCCCACGGCACAGATGAGGCAGGGGAGGCCCGCAATGCTAAGTGACTTGCCTGGGACACACAGCTAGCTGTGGCAGAGCCACCAGAACCCATGTCTCTGGATTCCCATGCAGTGTTCCTTCCACCACCCTGTGGTTGACTCTGTATGAAGAAGAAAGGTTTTATATGGATAATACTTTTGCTGTATCACCCAGTGACTTTGTGCCAGAAAAACATGTTTCACCTCCACTGTGAAAACCCTGCAGCTGAGGCATCCTTGGTCAGTGTGACAACCAAGAGCTCGTGGCCCTGAAGCCCTGGAGCAGCTTCAGATACCCCAAATCTGTAAAAGCCATTCCCACAGGCACTGCCTCTCAAATATTTGAGACAGCCTGCGACACGGACACGAGCAATATAAATAGGGTTCCTTGCTGCCGAGAAGAAACGGGAGCAGTTCCACTGGGTGGCTGCTCAGTACCTGGGAGGCAGAAGTCTGGCTAAATGGCTCAAGACCAGACGACCACCCTCAACCTCCCCAATACAGAGTTTAGTGCCTCAGCCCCGTGGTGGTCGGCGGGAGGCACGGTCCCACTGCTAGCAGAAGCCTCGAGGGTCTTCACAGTAAAACTTCTATGCTAAGCCTCTAAGCTTGTCCCCTACCTCCCCAGCAGAGCAAGCCCAACCTGCACTGTTGGAGTGCTCGAGGGTCACAAACTCTGAGAGACTGTCCCTTCTGCTTGCACTGACACGACCGAGCCATACCAATAAGCATAAATAAAAGCTTTCCCAAGTGGAAAGAGCATAGACTTCAGCACCGAACCTAGGTTCAAATCCCAGCTCCAGTTGCTGAAGTTCAGTGGCATGACCCCAATGGCACAGAGAAGAGCTGTTATCGAGCTGTCCTACCCAGTCCCCTTATTACTTCCAGTACGGTTTCTTTTCCTACTATATTCTCTTGGGGTTTTTTGCCAGATAACCATTGGCAAAAATAATGTCATCTCTTCTTTCCCATATTTACATAAACTATTTTATCTTGGCTTAATTCATTTGTACAAACCGCCAAGACAATATTTTAAAATGGCAAAAGCAAGCATTTCCTATTTTAATGAAGTTGAAGTTAGTGTTTCACTGTTTAGAATGATGCATGCAGCTAATTTTTAGTCTTTACCAAATTTAAGTAGTTCCTCTCCTTCCTGTTTTAGAATTTTATTGCAGAAGAATTTTATCAACTGCCCTTTCTGTATCTACTAATATACAACTCTCCTTTAGTTTGTTGATATGGTGAATTATGCTGATTTCTTAATATTTCCTATTATTGAACCATTCTTGCATTCCTAGAATGTGCTATTTGGTCAGAGTATACCATTTATTGGCTATACTGCTGCATTCTATTTGCTAATACTGTATTTTGTATCTGTACTCAGATTTGAGATAGATCTAAAATTTTTGGACTATCTTTTATCAGGTTTCAATTTTATGGTTGTGTCAACTTCCAAAAATGAACTGAAGAGTTTTAATGCATGAAATTGGACAAGATATATCTCCCTATGCCTTTTCTTTCATCTGAAAATGAGGATAATAATACTTACCTTGAAGGATGGGTAAAGAGATTATAAATAGCATTTGTAAAGCATCTCACTCAGTACCCAGCACATAATAGATGCTAAATTAATAGGAAATGAGGAACAAGGGTCATCAGCTCTGGTTGGCATGTCTTAGGTTCTGGACTCTCCTGAAAGAGGGACTTTGACCCTTGCCTCATACTATGGAATCTGGCAATTGGTTGGATTCACTTGATAAGGTAGATAAGAGTCTGAAATTCAAGTTGGTGACCTAGTGACTAAATTCAAGGCCTACAATTGGCTGCTTACATTCATATGCAATTTCTCTCTCTCTCTCTCTCTCTCTCTCATTGCAAAAAAGATAAAATGGCTCCATGCATCTCAATTCCATGTGACTCAGGAAGCAAGACCCAAAGAGGCCCCTGAAGTACACACTGGGCCAGCTTGTGGCTTTTTCTATTTAAACTTTTCAATGATCTGAGGTTAATAAGCAGCAAATTATGGGGTCATTGGATATAAATCTATTTAGTCACCAAGCACACTGTGGCTGAGTAACAAACGTTGATTAAAAGTAATGATAGTATCACCAGTACTTACAGCCTCAGCTGCCTCTGCAGATCTCCCAGAATAAACTCCACAACATCTCACTTGTGCCATTTTGTCATGTCAATCACTACTACTTTCCTTAATCACAGAATTTCAGGATTTTAATGGTCATTTGCTCTAATCATCCACAGAATTGTTTTATTCCCACTAATACTCTAGAAGCCTGTTCTGGGATAACTCCACTGATGGGAAACACACTACTGATCACAGCAGGCATTTCTCCTTTGGACTCCCTGAATTATGGCTATATCTGCACTGGAGGACCTCTCTTAAGGACAGTTTCATATCTATTTCATCTTGATGTCAACAACTCTACCTTGTTACGTGGCCATGCACATACTACACCTTCAAAACGTATTTGTTGAGTGGCTGATGAATGAACACAGGACCCTTTGTGGGAAGGCCAGGAGATGGGAGAGGAGGTACTTGTAGAATCTGACCCATCTATCCACATTAATCTCAGACTAATTGTTCTTAAAATCTGTAAAACCATACCCAAGCAAAAGCTCCCTCTATCTCCTTCTGCAACACAGTAGAGAATAATAATTTTTAGAGCAAATCTTTTTGCTAGAACAGAGATTCTCAAAAGAGTAGTCCCCAGACCAGCACCATCAACATCACCTGGGAACTTGTCAGAGATGCAAATTCCCAGGCTCCACTCAGACCTACTGGATCAGAAACCACAGTGGTTTGAGAACCATTATGCTAGAAGATTGAGTATATTTAGGCTTGACTCCACCCACCCTGCGTCCACCTGCCCTTCTGGCTGGATGGACATGCGGGCAAGGGCAGTGGAGGCTACCCTGAGACCTGTGCTTGGTTATTAGAAGAATCAGAACCACACAGTCCATAAAGGTCCTGGAAGCCACACTTCTTTTAGAAGAGCCCTCTGGAGGGAGCTTCATTTTTAACTGACTGCTTGTAATGTGTCACTCTTCATCACCAGGTCTTCAATTCAAGAAACACTTAGGAAATACCTGATATGTGCCCCACTCTGTGGCACTAGAAGGACAAAGATAAATGAGCCCCAGACCCCTTCGTCAAGGATTCATGGTCTCGTAGAGGAGATGTCCATATATACAGGTGAGCAGGGAGGTGGGGTAGATGCGGCAGCGTGAGCATGTGCGGGGCAAAGAGGGCCCCAAGGAGGGGCTGGAAAACTGGGTGGTGGACGGCTTCCGGGAGAAGGAGGCCCTGAGATGAGCGGGACTTGAGCAGGCAGACAAAGGAGGCAAGGGCATTCCAAGCACCAAAGCCCACTAGCCAGCACTCAGCAAACTTGAACTTCAAGGAGTCTAATAAAGCTGGAGGGAAGGAAGGGTTGGGGGGTGGGGGGCGCTAATAGCAGAGGAAGTTGGGCAGGGCTTTCTCCTGACACTGGGGGAGCCAGGGGAGGGTCTTATCCAGGTTACATGCTAGAAATGCTGCTTAAGATTGTGTGGCAGAAGACGGACTTGAAAGTGGCAAGGGGCTATTCTGACTGTCTACAGGTGGAACGATGAAGACTTAGGCATGGAGAGGAACGATGGGGTGGGAGAGGCATTAAACAGAGAGAATCTGGTGAAAGGGATGTGGGTGAGAAAGCAAGGAGGAACCTAGAAAGACTAACTAACGCGGCCTTCCTGGCCACGTCCCACCGGCCCCCCAACCTCTCCAGCCTCTTGAGACACCACTTCCCGCCTCCTGCTCCGCCCTCCTGCCCTCTGGCCTTTGTGTTTATTAAACATTTTTCTTCCCACCACAGAGCCTTTGCACAAGCTCTTCCCTCTGCCTAGAATGCCTCCCGTCCCCAGTTTGCCTCACTAAGGCCTAATCATCCTTCAGATCTCAGTTCAAATGTCCTTCTCCAGGGAAGTCTTTCCAATCAAACTTAGGATACCAAGTTTTTACCTTCCCAGGACTAATCCTGTGTCAATATAGACGGTCCCCAATTTCCAATGACTTGACTTATGATTCTTGGACTTTATGATGGTGAGAAAGTGATATGCCTTCAGCAGAAACCATACTTTGAGTACCCATACTACTATTCTGATTTTCACTTTCAGTACAGTATTCAATAAATTACATGACTATTCAACAACTTATTATAAAATAGATTTGTGTTAGATGACTCTGCCCAACTGTAGGCTAATGTAAGTGTTCTGAGCACATTTAAGGTCAGCTAGGCTAAGGTAAGGTATTCGGTAGATCAGGTGTATTAAATACTTTTTTGACTTGTAATATCTTCCACTTATGATGGGTTTACCAGATGCTGCCCCATAGTAAGTGGAGGAGCATCTCTGCCAGCAACAAGCATGGCAGGCTCTGTGTGTTCACACATGTTGCATCCCCAGTGACCAGCGGCAGGTGCTCAATATCAGCTAAGGGAAGCAATGAAGATGCCCAGGTGTCTGACTTGGGCAACTGGGCAGGAGAAAAACCAGATTTAAAGAAGGAAGAGAATGATTTCAGTTTGAGGTTGGCTTTGTACACCTGGAGTTTGAGAAAGAGAGGTGGATTTTAGAGTTGGCAGGGTGACAGTAGATGTTATAAGTATGGAGAAAAGAGCCAAGAGAGATTGTAGAGAGAGAAAAGAGAGGTGTGGACATAGGACAGAACTCAGAAAACACCAGTATCCTAAGAAACTGGTAGAGAAAAAAACGGATTTTTTTTTTAATTTGTTAAGAAAGACTCACACAGAGTGAGCAACAGAAGCCGAAGGAGTGGGGTTTCAAGATGACAATGACAATGATACCACCAGTCACGGCTCCTGCTAACAGCCGTGGAGTGTCTGCAATGGGCCAGGCCTGTTCCAAGTGCCTCACGTGAATTTACTCACAGTGACTCGCAACCCCACAGTAAAGAGAGATGAGCCGACTCCGCACAGAGGCAGAGCCACGGCAATGTCAGGTGCCTAAGAAGGTTCAAGAGGGATGGGGGTGAGAAGAGATTACTGGATTTGGCAATTGGGAGGTCACCTTAGTGAGAGGAGAATCTGCAACCTCACGGAGGACAAGACTGCAGAGAGCTGGGATGCTCCAGAAGGGAGGAAGTGGTGACAGGGCTGACACATGAGTCCTCCCAGCATGGCTGTGGGAGGAGGGGCCAGGGGAGGCTGGGGTGGAGCCTGTGTTTTACCATGGTGGCTCCACCGGGGTCCCAGGCTGAAGGGAAGGCAGCAGGGGGGAGAGGATTTGAGAGGCAGGGTTAGAAGGGATTGGAGTTAATGAAGCAACAAGCTGACCCCAAAATGAAGCTTCTGACCTCAAGTCCTAGTCCTTCAAATGACTTCATCTTAGGGGCAAGAGACACAATCAAGACTTCCAAGATTTATTTTGGTTGGATTGCATCAGGATCAGACTGCAATGTTTCAATGGAGAGAAATGCCTTGAAAATCCTTCTATGACTGGCTTGGAGAAGCCAGCACTGTTTCATCTTCTGTATTTAAGCACATCTTCCTGTCACTGCAAACACTATGGGCCAGGTTTGTGGGCACTTGGCCTGTGCATCCAGACAGGGTCCATGTTCAAAAGGGCCCCATGCTTGGTTTAATGCTCTGCTGTTGCCATCTTGAAATTCCTAATATTTATTGAACAAGGGGCTCCTCACTTTCATTTTGTACTGGGTCCTACAGATCACGTAGCCAGTCCTGGAGACATGGCGGGGCTGGGAGTGGAGATCTGGAACTAAGTTACTCCAAACAGCCAGCCTGATAGCAGGAGAGCTGCCAGGGCAAATCCAGGTCCCAATCAGCCCTGAGCCCTTCTGAGATAACCTTGAAAGTCTAGCCAGAGCAGTTAGCCAATCAGCAGTCGTCATTTCAGTGCCATCGATGCTCTGGCCTTGCTTCTGGGTCAGCCCTGCCCGCAGAGAGGCAGGCTCTGCAGTGGGTAAGTGGGTGGGCTCCATCTGCTCTGCCTGGGTTCAAGTCCCAGCTCTGCCGATGACCAGCTGTGTGATCCTGGGCAAGTTGCTAAACCTCTGTGTGACTCAGTGTCCTCTCTGGACAACAAGGATGTGGTCACAGCACACCTACTCACAGTGCTGAGAGCCGCATGAGAGAATGCACTTCAAACAATCCCAGCTCACAGGACGGCTCAGCCAAGAGAACAGACTCTAAGGGGGGGGATGTAGTCATTTTTCCTCTGAAGTCTTAGGTGGTGGAATAGCAAGGAAAAGAGAGTGAGGAAGGAAACATTTTGAAAATAAAGTATTGGAACCATCTGCTATCCTTTTACCCTGTCGGCAATCTCACTCTGGAAATGTCTGTCGTGCGGAATCAGACTGAGCCCCATGACTGCTGAAGCATGCAGAGAGGGCCCTGCTCCATCCTCCCACTCCTGTCCCCTTCCCCGGGGCAAGCTCCTTTGCATCAGCACCTCGGACGCCACCACCCTGGGGACCAGTCAGCTCTGCCTGTGCACAACCTAAGGTCCTTCTTTTCACCTTGGCAAGCATGCACCTGGATTTTGTGTTCCTGGCACGGTGTGCGTGGAGAGCGACGGCTGTGACAATAAGGGAGGTCCGGCTTGCCTTCTCTCTCTCCTTCCCCCTGGGGCGGATCCATCTGTCAAGCTGCAGAAATAGTGTTTGCCCACTTCCCAATCCAGAACTGGATTCTCCCTGCAAGGCCTCCTGTCTGCAGTTACGAATGCCTTCAGTGTCACCCCAAAATATTTACAGCATGCCCCTGCCTCCCTTTCACTCCTACCCTGCTCGTTCCTTGTCTGGGCAGGGGTGGGGGAGGAGGGGGAGGAGGGAGAACAGGGACAGTTTGTGTGAACAAAGCCAGCTGCAGCAGACAGCAGAATCCTTCCTGCCTGGGAGAAGCGGCCGCCTTCCCCACTGATAACTTAATGACTCTGGCACATTTTCATCAGCCCAACTTGGAGCACGCAGTGGGCATCTGAGCCAGTGGTTTCCGAGAGACGGAAAGCAATTACGGGATGAGCGTCCAGGAGACAAAGCCTGGGCCCTGGAGTCCCCAGCCGCATCTCATTCCCAGCTCTGCCCCGTGGCACTTACACACAGCCCTGAGGACACCACTCCCTTGTCTCTGCAGATGACTTCCTCATCCACAACCCAGGCCCAGCAGTGCCTGTCATCTGCCCACGCCTCCAAGGCATCATACCTACAGACCATCACCAGGCGCACATTCCTACGCAGACTCTCAACAGCTCATGAGGTGAGGGGCCCCAATTTACAGATAAGGAAACTGAGTCTGAGGGAGTTTAAGCAACTACCTACATGGCAGAGCCAGGATTTGAACCCAGGTCTGTCTGTGTTAGAAGCACAGGACTGAAAGATGCACTGGTCAGTCTCTGTTTGTCACTGCCCCCTCCCAACCCACCCCTAGGACCTGGGGCTAACCTCCACGCCTGCCTCACTCACACTCCCTTGCTCTCTGCTTCCAGAGGAGTGTGGCCAGAAGGAGGCACCGGCAGGAGAACGGGGTGAGAAGACAGACAAGTTGGGGACCTGTGCCCTGTGCTGCTTGGGCCCTGTGCTGGAACAGGGGCTAACCCTACCCCAGGCCCCAGCCCTCGCCTACTCTGGGAACCATGTGTCCCCCTCCTGCTCCTTGGGGCTGGAGCTGGGAGGACTTCCCACTCTCCCTTGTCGGTGCCATTGTCCTGCCCACACTCCATAATCATTCTGTCATCAAATTCCCTTGCATTCAGCTCTTCTGAGCAGAATCCTGCGTCCTGCCAGGGCCCAGGCAGATTGACGGGAGAATCACAACCTGCCAGGCTGGTTTGCAGAAGTTCGGAGCTGCCCACACCTTCCCAGCAGCCCTCCATCTTCTCTCCGGGGGATGGAGGCATGCCCATCACCACCTCCCCCGAGTGGGGAGAAGCCCGGTGTGAGAAAAGCCCCATGTGACTCTCAGATACAAACTCGCACTGGGACAAAACCTAGAAGACACTTCAAAACGCCATCAGCTCAAACTTGTGTACTCAGGGTGAGGCTGTTAATAGGTAAGACAATTTTAATTGTCCAGGCTTTTCTCAAGAGCTGATTTTGGCTCTGCAAAACTCAAAGTGATAAAAGTTGTGGCTTCAAGATTCATCTAGGTCCTGCAATATTCAGGCCCACCCCTGTTTAAGTGACGAGAAGCTCCTCTTGGGCAAATCCAGGCCTCCCACACCCAGGTGGGCTTCCCCTCCCCGGGAGCTCACCCTTGAAGCTCAGAGGCCAGCGGAGCAGGTGGCCTCCTGGAGACCTGGGGCCTGGCCCTGAGTCTCATACTAACCTGCTATGCACCTTGGACAAATCTCAGAACTTTCTGGGCCTTGATTTTTTTAATCTGTCAAATATGGAGGTTGGATCAGATGGTCTCTAAATCTCATCCATTCTAGCAACTTCACAGCTCTCTTTTCTCTGGGCCTTCGAAAGCCTGTGTACCTCCTGAAGCTATTATTCCCTCAACTGCAACCGAAAGCTGATGCAGGCTCCTGGCCACGGGCCGCCCAAGGGCTGGCTGTACCCGCCTCCCGCCCCGGCTGGCAAGGTCTGCCAATGCCCTCCTGGGCCTTCATATCTTCTTTCAGGCCACCCTTGATGCTTATTTTAAACTGAATTCTTCTGGATAGCAACACAGGAGGCTGGAGTAGGGATGGAGCACAACATCCTGATATTTTACAGCCGCATTCCTCGGGGCCTGGCACCGACCCAGGATCTATCAAACTCCAGTGACCCACAAGTCCTGTGTATTTATCCAGGGAGAGTGTTCTGCTTATTTTAGGAATTCACTACATGTAAATGTGACTCCTGGTTAAAGACAGGAAGAACGGAGATAAGCAACGAGACCCTCATTTCAAAACACTGTACAACCTGATTCTGGAACCCCGGCAGAGAAACACAGAAACCCCCAAAACCAAAGCATTCACTGTGTTGGCAGGCCTATTTCCTGCCCTGCTGAGCAGCAGGGTGACAGAATGCTGGTGCACTCCAGAATCAGCCTTCCTGGGTCAGCTCATTAGCTTTGTGACCTTGGGCAGTTAATCTCTGTAGGTCTCAGTTTCCTTGTCTATACAGTGGGGATGATAGTTTGTACCTCTCAGGGGTGTGATGAGAACTGAATGAGTTCATCCTTGTAACGTGCTTTGCACAGTGCCTGGCACACAGCACATGTTCAAAAAACACTTTATCAGACTGCTTCCCTGGACTCTGACAACTCCAGCAGCTAGTGCATCAGAACACAACTGGGACTCGGCTTAGGTGTTAAATAAGTGCCGTTTCTTGATTTGGTATTAGGAAAATAAATATTTATTGAGAACATCTGTGAACCAACCAGTGAGCTAATTGTTTTTGCAAGTTGTCTCATTTAACCCTCTTGGAACCCCTCTAAGGTTAATAGGAAATAACCCAGCAAAGACTCAAATCCCGGGCTTCCAACCCTCGTCCCTTGTAGGGCCTTATTCTCATGAGTCCTACATTAGCATGTCTTTAGTTACCTTAAAGAGTAAAATGGAATTCTTTTTTTTACTCTTACAATAAAAATAATGTAAATAATAAATATAATTGTCAACATTTCTGGGGAAGATAAACAGAGAAAGGTCAAAAGTCAGACCCAATTATCAGAAGGTGTGGCAGCCCCCAAACATTTCGGAATCTTGCCAGCGTCCCCCCTCAGGATCTCCATGCGCCTCCCATGCCTGGGTGACATCTGACATCACTGCTGCCTCAGATGCAGAGCAGCCTTTATTTGTGGGTCCCAACCCATCACGTGTGACTCAGCACGGCTCACCAAGGTAGGCCTTCTTCCAACCTACAACATCAGCGTAAGTTCCTCAATTCCTTTAGGGAAACAAATCTCCATTAGCATCTGTTAGACATTTCTGCCTGGATTTCCCACCGTTTCTGCAAACTCATATGTCAGCTTCTTCACTTCCCCAAAATTACTTCCCCCTTTAAAATATTCCAGTCAAAGCTTCCCCTCATGTCTTAAGTACCGAGGTGCGAGATGTCAAGAGTCACCACTGCCCCCTCCCTCACTCCTCTCTCCTGCTCCTACATCCCATCTATCCTCTGTCAGGTTCTGTGGGTTTTTCTTCCATAAAGCCCTGTCCATTTCATTCCTGCTGTCACTACCTTCCAGACTTCATGCCTTCTCCTAGCTGACCAGAAAAGGCTCTTCTCAACCATCAGGCTTTGGGCCCTCTTCCCTGAACGCCCGACCTTGCAGATTCACCTTCCTAGCAATGTCTCTGGAATTGTCAGGATTCACCATTGACTACACAACTCCGCCTGGAGTTCCCAGAAATCCACCACACCCTCAATCTTCCTACCCAGACACTCTGCTGGGGCCATGCTGATCTATACATTCTGACTGGTAAGTACGTCTCACATTCCCCTCTCCAGCTATTCATCAACAGTTTGGAAGCCCCGCTGTGCCGGGACTGGGATGCAACCGACTGTGACACGACCCTGCCCTCAGAAGGCTCACGGTCCAGCCTGGGGGAACAGACAAATAGACAAACAGTTATCACACAATGTGACAGGTAGCCCAGGTGGAGGTATGCACAAGGCACCAGAAGGTTCCAGAAAGGGGTAAGTGTGTGTGTGTGTTGGGGCTGGTAGGGGAGGGAAGGAGAGAGAGAGGGAGATCAATGACTGGGATCAAATCCTGGCTCTGCCACTTATTCACTGTGTGGCCTCAGGAAAGTGAATTAACCCCTCGTCTCTCCAGTTTCCTTATCTGTAGGATGGAGACGACTGAAGCATCTATCTCATGGCACGTTTGCGAGGGTTGAAGAGTTAATACAGATGAAGCCCACCGAACATTCCAGTCCCGTAATATAAGTCGACACACTTTAGCTTTACTATTGTTACCTCTTCCCCCAGCCCACCCCAGCCCCACACAGAGATGGCATCCGTCCAATCCACACTCACTGAGGGCCTTTTTGGCACCCTGGGGACAGCCTCCCCTGGTGTGACCACTCCCCCCTCTGCTCCTGCAATGGTCACTGTCACCTCAATTAAATCCCACCTGGCAGTGTGGTATCTCCTTGTGTGATATCAGCCTTACCTCACTGAAGAAAGAGGAAATAAGGAAAGGTAAAGGCCAGGGGCAGCCTCACGAAGCACGTGCCAGGTGCAAACCTTTTCACATACATCATCACAGTTAGCTTTCCCAACCACGCACCAGCCTCTGCAGAAATGGAGACTCCCAGCGGCAAAATGACTGTCTCCACATCCCAGGTGACAAGCAGCAGATCTGCTCCGAAGTCAGTGAGCATTCTCCTTCACCTGCTCTCTCCTACCTGGCGGGCACCCAGCAGGCTGCCTGCTTTCCTATACATCCCCCCGTGACTTGAAATAAGAGAAACCAAAGGTGTGTACCCTCTGACCTCACCATGCTGCTTATAGGAATTGACAAAAGCATTGTGCAAAGATATAGCTGCAGTATTGTTTTTTAATAGTGAGCAGATTGCAAGATCTCCAACCATGTAATAGGTAGAACAGTGATTGAGCAAACTGGGACATGTTCATAAACTGTGGCATGTCCATGTAATGGAACACTATACAGCCCTGCAAATGAGTCATAAAAATGTATTTATTGAGACAAAAAGTTGTTCCTCCTGTATTGTTGAGTGGGTGGGTGGCTGGGTTAAAATGGTATGTATCATTTATTGGTCATGTGTGTATGTGTGCATGTGTGTGTGTGTGTCGGAGAAGGAGAGAGAGAGAGAGAATGAATTCTATAATAGCACACGGCAAAAGAAAATGTAGGTTATCTCTGAAGGGTGAGATTATGGGTCATTTTTACTTTTCCTTTTTTACATATCTGATTTTATATAAATTCTGATTTTTTTCTGTAATGAACAAATACTACTTCCATAGAAGAAGTTATTTTTAAAAATAGTAAAAAGAACCTCTACGGATGTGAATAGGTACCCTCTTTGGGTCATCCACAACCTTAATGGGCATTATTTGTCACAAGGTTTGCACCAAGTAGCAGCTGGCTGAGGACAAGGACCTGGCTGGATGGGGAAATAGTCCAGAGGGCGTGGGTCAGCGTGCAGGAAAGGCGAGCCCAGGTTAGCTGGTCAGTGGGCAAGATGCCAGCCCTGGAGGGAAGGGGACAGGCTGCAGGGGCAAAGGAGGCAGAGACAGGAGGGTCTGAGGGCAGCAAAGAGAAACTTTAGCCTCTCCCCAGCCCTGCCTCCAGCCAGCCCTGCTTGGACACTCTGTAACCTGTGCCCATGACTCAGTGGCACTTAAATATTTAAACAGACCCAGCTTTGCCGCAACAAACACACTCAATCTCCAGGGATTAATCCCATGCCACAGGCCCCGCTCCACAAATCAAGTTTCTGGGACGCCGAGCCTTTCCCACCCTCCCCCACCCCACCCCATCCAAGGACCCACCAGACAACTGAGTGATGAGCCCGCTTCCCTCCAGCGATGAGGCCCGCCAGCCTGAAGGCCGCGTTATTGGCTTTCCCACTGCAGCTCGAAGGTAAAAAGCACACGAGTTGCCACGTGGGCCTTAATGCCCTCAAAAAAATCTTTTTAGTAAGACGGCAATAGTCATCTGATTCTCCCTGCCGCACTCAGGTATGGGTGAAACCAGAGTAATTTGAAGGAGGGTGAGGTCAAGCAGATTTCCGGGGCCTGCCTCAGGTTCAACTGTATCTGCCCCATGGGGGCATCCATAGCCCCTCTTGGCCTGTGGCATAGTTTCTGTGATATCCCCTAAGCCAGTCCTCCCTTTGTGTCCTTGAGACATCTTATCTCAAGGTAAAGAGCCTCTTTGTTAAGCTGCTGTCTGGGAAGGACGGAGCCCACAGTGTGGGGGAGGGGCGCTGATCAGGGCAGTCCCAAGACCCAAGAGAGGAGCCACCCCTCACTGACAAATGAGGACACTGGTGCCATAGACGCTGAGAGGTAGAACCAGGACTAGACCTCTGGACTCTTTGCCTTTAGCCTGACATCCTTCTCCCTGCAGTATGCCACCACCAAGGAGCACGACATTTCAGAGCAGGGAGAGACCCCAGACCTAATCTGACACGGCCCCACTGGGCTGGTTACCCCTCCACCAGGTTTCCAGAAGGGAGGCAACGCCATGAAGTGGTGAGGTTTTCAGTCACAGGCCACACAATCAAAAATACATGTCTGTGGGGAGGAGGTGGCACACGAACATTCCAGAGGCTGAGGTGAGAGGCCGCACTCCTGAGGCGGCAACACCGGGCGGAGGAGACTCAGAGGGGGGTCATGCTAGTAGGAGGGCTCTAGTCACAGCTATTTGCCTTTTGTCACTAATCACCCTTGGGCCCTAGTGGAGGTGGGGGGGTCATTTTAATAGGTTTCCATTTAAAAGGCTCAAAATCACATAATTCATTCCATTCCACTTCAGTTATAATTACTACCTGACACCAGCTTGCCACCCTGACACTTAGAAGTCTGTCAACAGTGGACAGGGCTCCACCTCATAAATAAGGTGTGTGAGCCACTGATTAACTTTTAAAACATTTTTTTTCCTCAGCTCTCAGTAGAACCAAACTCCAGGATAGGAAGGGCCTATTTAGCCAATTAGTGCAGGAGATGTCGTACGGTGTGTCAGTTCTGAGCTTTGGCATTAACCAGCTGTGTGACCTTGGACAAGTCCCTTCACCTCTCTGAGCCTTTTAGTTTCTTCACGGTAACGTGAGATCAACTTGTCCCTGCCTCTCAAGGTTAGTGTGGGGATCTACGAGACCATCTATATAAAATGCTTAGCATCACACTCTGCACACGGTAAGCATCCACTAGCAGGAATTATTACCATGATTTAGAAAAAACTGGAAAGGAAAAAAAAAACTTCCCAAGTCACTCCCCTTGTGCCCTGCAAAAGGACAGAGAGGTTTGCTCTGCCCCTCCCTAAATGGCTAATGCTTAGAGACAAAATGTTCTCCCTGAATATCACCCCCTTCTCACCAACTTCTTTTCTGTGATGTTCCTCAAACAAAGAAAATGGAAAAATGGGTCTCTCATCAGGAGTCTGCCCCAATGACGGGAACAGAAAAACTCAGGGTTGGGAGTAGTTAGGAAGAAAAACGGCAAACTCTTTAAATGACTTTTAAAACATTCTAGTAGCCGAACCCAAGGATTCCTTTCACATGTCCGTCCCCAGTTATCATCCCGCCTATAAAATGGGGCTAATGATACTATTAGGATTTAAAGATACTAAGTAAATTAAAATCAAGTGCTGCATTGCTGAGTTTTATACTGGACCGCTGAGTTTTATATCAAGGCTAAAAGAACTGGAAAGGAAAGATTCTAAAGAGACCAACTAAAACAGTGATGCAAGCCAGTGGCAAGCTGCCTGGAGAATTCCTGGAGACTCAAGAACTTCCAGATGCGAAAAGCAGGGAATAATAAAAGGGCTGGGCAGTCAGAGTTCGGAAGCCTTCACGTTTGGATACACAGACCAGTCATTCTCGAAAGTCAGTACACGTAAGAATCCCTTTTTGAGCTCTCAAAAAATGCAGGCTCCTGGTCCTGCCCTTTCTGTGATTCAGATACAGGAGATCTGGTGTGGAGCCCAGGAATCTGCATTTTAATTAGTAGGTATTTCTGTGCAGATGGTCCAGGTCTACAATTTGACAAATACTGACAGCCTTTCCCACAAAGTCCTGTTCTGTTGCTTCGTTTGTGCGCAATGAACACATTTCCTTAGGCAAGAGATTGAAAGGGAAGAAACAACAGTACTTTAATCCTTAAGCTTGGTAAACTTTCAAGATAATTAATAGAGATTAGTTACTTGCTGGAAAATGAAGTATTCATACACATACACACCATGGACTGGGTAAAAAATAAATTACATTCAGATGATTTAATACTTCTCGGAGATAAAATTAATTCAATGGTTGAGTGAAAGGCAATAGGCAAACTATCCAAACTATCTATCACCTGAAGTTAGCAGCCAAGGTAATATTTCAAGCACCCATTTTGAAAGGGAAGCTTGGAGCAATTGGACAACCATATTTAGAAACTCATGCCAGGAAGAGTTAAACACAACCATGTCTGAAAACTGCTTTTATCCCTCCACATAAACCCAGAAAGAGGTGTTGGGGTCCAAGGTGACCTAATATATTCATAAATAACTTGAAAGATAGAGGGAGAATTATGCAAATCAAAGCATAGATGACACAAAAATGGCAGGGATTGCAAATCTGTGGAGAGTGAAATTTAACTACTGGGCAATGTCTTTAAATTTGCCTTTATTGAATCTTGTATATTGAAGTCACATATTATTGGATGTGTTTATTGAGACTCAATAGGGCCAAATGCAGAGTAATTTATGGAAGAAGGAATAATCAAAGGCCTAAGCAGAAGCACATGCACTTGGAGAGGCAGACACCGGGCAGGACAGGCTGTGACTGGAGGTTGTTGCGATGGTGCACAGCACAATGGGATAGCCAAAGGCTTCCAACCTCTGCAGATACGGGTTGTGCTAAGAGCTGATGCGTGAAATAAACAACGAAAATTGTCTGTTGTTCTTCGAGCCGCTTGGCCTTGACGCTACTTCCAATGGGAGCGTTGTGCTTAAATGCAGACCTGGGGAATTCAGAGCAGGGTGCCACAGAGATTATGGGGTGGGGCCCTAGGTCAACTAAGAATACAAGAGACGTTAGGAGAATGTGCCTCTTTGTTGAGGAAAGATGCACAAAAGACAAGAGGACTTGTAGGAAAGAAAATTTTCAGCTCCTAATAAGGAAAAACAATCGTTCAAAGCACAGCTGGCATCATGGAAGAAAGGGCAGCTTATGGTAACACCACCCCTGGGGACACTCAAGGAGGCGGCCAAACACCTCTCTACTTAGGATGCATTAGAGATTATTAAAAGCACTCCTTGCCCAGTTCAGGGGTGGGGGTGGGCCTCATGACCTCTCCAAAGGTCATTTCTATCCCAAAGGATCGCATGTCTGAAGGGCACCAGATAAAAATAAAGTCTATTAATCACTGAGCTGCCACACAATTTCCTAAGAGAGCCAGAAGAGAGAAGGGTAATCCACAGTGGCCCTCGCTCCACCAAGGAGCACATGCACGGGCAGAGCCCAGACAGCAGCTGCAGAGACTTCCAGAAAGCTGACAGTAGCCTGCGATTACCGGGTAAACAGAAGGAGGAGGAGACCCTGCGGGGAGGGCAACAGAAAGCTGCAAAGGGCACTGAGAGCTCCTAACAAAGCCGCAGGGTTTGGAGGAGAGGGGTTGATGCAAGCGCTTTGTGCAGAAAAAGAGGAGCCAGGCAAGAGAGGGACGTGCACAAAGGGCACTGCATGGAGACAGTCCATAGGAGGCCGAAGTCCGAGACAAAGGTGGGAAGAGAGAAGTGGGGGTGGGGGCGAGGTCAAAGAAAAGGGCACACGGGTGTGTCTGGGAACATATGGGATTTATTGGCTGGGGGTCCAGTGAAAGCTGTAGAGATAGAGCAAAAAGTCATCCCACTCTCTACGGTAGCAGAACATCGCATGATGAAAATAAAGCTTTTAAAAAGAGGAAGAGAGTGGCAACGCTCCAGCTCCAAAGCAACTGTTGGCATTCTTGACAGATGGGCTGCCCCAGCCAGACACAGCTGGAAAGCCTGCTCCGTGGGGGTCTGGGGACCCTTCCCAGCCCAAGCCCGGAACCAGTCTCCCAACGGCTAGCACGCGTGGGCTGTTATGCCTCAGAACAAGACTGCACCCCAACCAGGAAGCAAGACCCAGGCCAGAGCAGGCTCCTCCTGGTGTTGCCAAGAGGCATCGGACCCCACGCCCTGCTCCCTCCTCAGCCTGGCCCGGACCTGCCTTGGGGTGGAGATGTTACCTGCAGGAGTCGTCTCAGGAATGGCATCTGCACGGTGTATTAAGCAGCCAAATGGGGGTCATGGAGTTTGAGTTCTTCTAGCAAAATGTTCTCCAACCAGCTGTCACCCCACCGGGCACAGAATAACTTTTTGAAATCAAAAGAGGCCAGTGAAGAAGGAGGAAAAAGGCACCACCCCCAGCGTGTTCCCTGTGCCCCCTTCTCCCCTGGCTCTCTGTCTGCCTTCGCAGAGACTACAGACCCTGGCAAGGTGGGTGGGGCACCCCTAGAGACACCATGCCAGGGTCCCTCACTGCAGCCCCTTCCCTCTGATGGCAGAGCTCTGTGTCCTCAGAGAGGAGAAGACGGGAAGGGGAGATGGTCAGGAGTGTGGTTTTGAGGGCTGCCCTGCCGTGGAATGAGCGGATGGCACCCAATGCAGCAAGAGGACAAAGCGGGCAAAAACCTTAATTCTACCACCCAGCGCTCTGGCAAGTGAGAAGGACAAAATCTGTCCGGAGCAGACCACATCCTCCTCAAGCGGCCAAGGCTCCTTGCTGCTCCTGTCCCTCGGGCCTCCCTAGCTCCGTCTGCAGACCCTCCACCCAGGAGCCAGGCAGCCGCTCGTCCAAAAGATGTTTCTGAAGCAAACAAGAAAGGCTGGAGATGGATCGAGGGCCATTTATTAAATAAGTCATCGCATAGGAAGATTCATAACTTGCCCTACCTAGGACAGGAGAGAGAGAGAAAAAGGAAATTAAAGGGAAACAAATGAAAAGCCACAAGAGCCAAGTACCTTTGTCGGAGGGTTTTGAGTTATGCTTTTGTTTGTAACTCTCTGAAATAGAGAAAGAAATAGAGAATGAATCTTAAAGGAGACAGAGGGAAAGAGAGAGAGCTGGAAGAGTGCACGCAGGAGGGCACTGCCGGAGCGAGGAGCTCAGCGCCAGGGCGGGAGGCCCCGCCTGGCTTCCCCCACGCAGAAACACGAGGAGGAAGTGGGGGCTGCCATGGCCGTGGCTGGCAGCAAGCTGGGGCGCGGCCCGAGAAGGGTAGGCAAGCCCGGTGCTGGGCTGGTGAGCTGACACCCAAGGAAGCCCAGGGCAGGGTGGGCCAGGGGTAGGGGCACAGGAAGGCAGGCAGGACCTGCCCATACTTACTGTCACAGACGTAAGGCTTGTCATGGTCTTCCTGAGAGGTGGCGTCGTGCCTCCTCCGGCCCCCCGCAGAGCCACGAGCCTGGGGAGACAGGGGGTATGGGGATGCTCGTTATCACAGCCATCGCTACGGTGCCAGAGCACACTCTGTGAGGCCCTGAGCGCCACACTGGATCTCCCCAGGCTGTCCATCATGACCTTTGTGCCCACAACAACCCCATTTTACAAGCAACGAAACTGAGGCCCAGAGAGGTTAGGTAACTCACCCCAAATCACTCAGCTGCTCCCCTGTGCATCTCAGTAAGGCTTCACAACCCCAGGAAGGAGTTACTACTATGCTCCCCCTTTTACAGATCAGGGAACTGAGGCAACAGAGAGGTTGAGTAGCTTGGCCAAGGCCATTCAGCTACTAAGTGCAGAGCCAGGACCTGAACTCAGGACAGTCTGACTGGAAAGCCCACAGCTGCCAAATTCCCACACACTGTTACAGCCACCAGGACCTGCTGCTCCAGCTCCTCAGCCTTCTACCTCCACGGACATGGCGGAAGATGCCGCCCGCTCCACACGGCCGACCAGCTCATGGGTGTACTGGGGCAAGTCCTGACGGGGCGAAGGGTGTAACTGCAGTTGTCACCCCAGCTTCCTGTACCCACATTTCCCACCCCCCGAGTGTCCCAAGCACCAGCCAGGCCTGGTGTCCGGCCCAACGCAGAAGCCCAGGCTCAGGAGAGTCCCTGGCTCCTCACTCCACGCCTGGCCTACCAGGTGGGGGTGGCCATCAGCGCAGGCCTCCCGTGTTTGGTCTACCTGGGGCCCCCAGCCACTGACAAAGGCCTTGGCCCTCGTGGTCTCCCGGGCTGGACTCCTGACACCACCATTCTGTGTGCATCTCCCAGAAAGGGTCAATGTGACCTGGGGTGGGGGTGGAGGGAGCTCTGCCTTCGAGAATCAAAGAGACTATCCAGAGAGGTTGCTGGCAGCTCCACAGCCCCAGGACAGTGGCTACAAGAACACAGCAAGGTTTATTTTTAAACCTTTGTAAGTCCCACACTGGTCACGTGTGTAGCACCCTCGCCTCCTCCAGGTCATTCTTTGGTAATGAGTAGCAGTGAACTCCCAACCAGGGCAAGGGCCTGCTGAGGTCTTTGGGGACAGAGAGAAGAGGATGGCAGATGAGGAATAAGACAACAGCAGCCTGGGGTGCAGGGGAAATGGGGCGGTCCCAGGGGCCTGGCCTGGAAGAGTAGTCCTGGGGACCTCACGGTGGAAAGGCCAGGGCTGCTTCCACACACACTCACACACACACACACACACACACTCACACACACACACACACACACACTCACAAGTGCACACACTCATTGGGGACCTGACGGTGGGAAGGCCTGTATCCCAGGCCTGCGACACTCACACACTCACAAAAACACGTACTTCACAATCAACACCACCTGCCAAGCTGCCACCTCTGCCACCTCCTCAGCTTGTCTCTCTCCAAAACAAATTCCTCCTCCCTCCTTCCCTCCCTCTCACCCACTGTCTCCCTCCCACCCCACCCCTGCCCACGCTGACAGCCAGCAGCCCTCCTCCCCTCGCCCTCATTACTCAGAGTTGACCCCAAGAGGGATCTGTTGGCAGTCACCCCAGGCGCTGACAGGCCTCCTGCCTGCCCACGCTGCCGAGGGTGGTCACCCTCAGCTGCCCTCCCCCCCACACCCCTCGAGGAAGCCAGGGACAGCTTGATGTGCCGCCCGCAGCCCTGTCACTGCTGCCTCTGAGCAGGTGAAAGCAAGTGAAGCAGAATGGCAAGGCAACAGCAGCCCCTGGGAAGGGGCTCTGTGAGGCTAAAAATACCTCCAGGGAGAAGGGGAGGAGCCGTGCGGGACTGGAAGTCACCAGCCCTGCTGGGGGAGATGCCAGCAGGAAGGCAAGGGCCCTGCTGAGAGCCAGGCTTTAATCCCACTCTGCAGAGCTGCCGCTGGGAGCCCATGTGCTCCCATACTCCCTGGGCCTCAGTTTCCTCAACTGCAAAACAGGGGTCCTGGCTACAGGGCACTCGAGGGGACATGCAAGGGATTCTTCCCGAGGCAGCAGCACTCTTATGGTCTCCTAGAAGATCTCGGACTTGGAAACTCAGAATCCTATTGTCCTACTCAAATGTCACCCCCTCAAAGCCCTCCCTGACCAACTGATGTCCACTCATACCCTCTCCCTCATCCTCTCTTCCCCTGCTTCATGCTTCATCACGGCACTTAGCACTTCCTGGCATTAGATGGTACAAGTGTTGGTTTACTTGCGATTTTCTCTCTCCCCCACGTAAGGGTGGAGACCTTGTCTATTTGGGCCACCACTATTCTTGGAACCTGGCATAGGGTCAGCCACATATTATTAATATAAGAAGCACCAAATAAACATTTGGAAATAGATGAATCACCAGTCAGGCAGCATGTCAGTCATCTCTGGTTCTTCTCCTTCATTTTCTGTATCCAAGTGCTATTGCTTCTTCCTTTCAAAGGCCATCACAGGCTTTGTATTTTTCTTTTCTGTTCCACACCCTAATCCAGGAGCTTACTAACTGACCCCTGAACTGCTCAAAGAACCCACCAGCTGGGGCTCTACCTACACATGGCACTCCAATCCATCCTGCATGACTGCCAGACCACTTAGACAAAAGGGATAAAGGACAGGAGCCCAGGGTCATTCATTCAGTCATGCATTCATTCATTCATTGCCACCTACAACCCACTTACACAGCCAATGGCAACCTAGTACCAATCCCGTCAGGTGCACCCCAGGCTCAGGCTATGTCCATTTTTTTTTTAATCGATCCCTGTCACGGACCAGCCTCTCCTCTGCCATCCACATCCAATCCATGCTTCACCCTCACTAACATCCCACTGCTCTAAGAATCCTCCTCTTGCCACACTGAGGAGTGAAAAGAGTATCAGCTTTAAAGTCAGTTGGACGTAGGTTTAAACACCAGCTATGCGCCTTGGACAAGTTACTTCTCTGAGCTTTAGTTTCCTCAACTGTAAAACGGGCACAAAGACACCTATATAGCAGGGTTGTTGAGAGGGTTAGTGCTAAGAAGATTTGAAACTGCAGGGGACAGCACTAAGTCCACAGGAAGTGCCCAATAATTTCCCCTCCTTGCCTACGTAGATCTCTCTCTCCTCTGAACTCCTGTTGCATTGGGTTAGTGCACAGTCAGAAGTCTGCTGTTTTCTAATTGTATCGTGGGTGTGAGCATCTTCTCCCCAATTTGATTCTAAGGTCCTTGAGGGCAAAGATGACATTTTACACTTTATTAGGAACCCCTAACACTTAGCACATAGCATGCAAAGCTCTTTTGCCTATATTAGCTCAGTTAATTCCTATAATAACACCGTGAGTTAAACCAAGTAGTGTTATTATTCCTATTTGGCATTTGGTGAACCAGGTTCTGACCTGTCCATAGTCACAGGACCAGCAGAAGGAACAGGATCCAGGTCTCCAGCCTCTGTTATGGAAAACTTTGAAGCCAACTAGCCAAAAGAAATCAACCCCCCGCACACACCGCCCCCAGAACTGGCCACCACAGTCCACTCGGCCCCAACCCACCTCCTATACGCACCCTGCTGGGCCATGGCAGCCATGAGTGTACCACATGCCCTGCACCGCTGGCCTCGTTTGATTGGCTGGCTCAGGAGTAGTCACCTGACCCAAACTAGGCCAATCAGATTCTACCTCCAAGGGACTTGGAATTAGAAAACAGTGACTGTAGTTAGTATAGGCCACTTGAACTGGGGGCCCATAAATTCAGGAGCTATGGGGCTGCATGCACAGAGAAGCAGGAAAATCCGTCTTTAGAGAGAAGAACGAAGGAGGGATAAGTAGAGGCCAGAAGCTGCCTGGGTTCCTTTCTCAGTCCTAAATCCCTGCCACTTTCCTACCCTTCCTGTGGTTTGGATCAGTCCCACCGCCAGACCTGCTGCATCAGAATTTGCACTTTAACAAGATCCCTGGGTGCTTCAGGTCCATATTAAATTTGAGAAGCGCTAGACTACACCACAATGCATCAGTAATTGTTTACTGATTGATTAATTGATAATACTTACACAAATGACCCACAAGAATTTCATGGATTTTAAAGTTTTTATTTCTTGGGCTAAAGTCATCATAGACACAATTATTAGTTGTTGGGTTTGAATTTCCCTTACCCCTCAGGAAATACCCATTATCAAAACTCCGAGAGTTGTTGTCTTTGCTTTGCACCCTCCTCATAAAATATCTAGCCTTTATTAAGCACTCAAAACTTACCAATGAAGAAACTGAAACCCAAAGTACTTATACAATTTGGCCAAAGTCATAGGTGGAGCTGGGATTTGAACTCACGGAGTCTAAGTTCAAATAAGGCAGAGCCTATTCCTATAATCAATACCTTATCCCTGGCCTCCTGAGTGAGCACACAAAGCACCTGGGGTCTTGTCGTGAAGTGCAGACTCTAATTCCAATTAGTCTAGGGTGGCATCTGGGCCCCTGCATTCCTCACAAGTTCCCAGGTAATGCTAATGCTGCAGTCCAGAGACCACTCTCGGAGGTGCCAGGCCTCAGACTGCCTCTTAGTTCTGACAACAAAAATGGAAGTAGTTGTGCCCAGTGCCAGCAGCAGCTGGAATATGCCACTTCAAAGGGTGGGCAAGACAGCTTAATTGAAGCTGTGAGGGAAGCAGCTTCACACACTTATTCCAGCACAGAGATACTCATCCACACCCTCTGGGTCCTTCCATGGCTCCCATCATGGGTAACATGTCCACAATGTCACTGTACTACACAGAGCACATTCAGTTGCCGCTTGGCAACATCAGTTGCCGCTTGGCCCAGAGCTAGTCTAGGCCCCATCTAGCCCCCTCACCATGCTCAAGCCTTCTCATAAACCTGACATACAACTTTTCTTTCTTTTTTCCATCATTCAATAATTCATTCAACAACCTGGTCATTGGCTACATGCTGGGTACTGGGCCAGGCATGACTCGATGGAAAAACCACAGACCTGTGCTCAAATCCTGGCCTCTTCATTACTAGGTTGAGTGATCTTGAATAAGTTACTTAACCACTCTGAGAGTAGTAATACCATTGTAAGGGAATGAAAATAAGCTCAGTGCGGTGGCTCACACCTGTAATAATAACACTCTGGGAGGCCGAGGCGGGAGGATCGCTTGAGGTCAGGAGTTCAAGACCAGTCTGAGCAAGAGCAAGACCCCATCTCTACTAAAAATAGAAAAAAAATTAGCCAGTCAACTAAAAATAGAAACAAAAAATTAGCCAGGCGTGGTGGCTCACACCTATAGTCCCAGCTACTCGGGAGGCTGAGGCAGGAGGATCACTCGAGCCCAGGAGCTTGAGGTTGCTGTGAGCTAGGCTGATGCCACGGCATTCTAGCCCGGGCAAGAAAGCAAGACTCTGTCTCAAAAAAAAAAAAAAAAATCTGGCCAATAGAAATACAACAGGAGTCATACTTGTCATTTTAAATTTTCCAGTAGCCACATTTTTTAAAAAGAGACAAGTACAATTCATTTTAATAATATATTTTATTTAACCTAATATATCCAAAATATTATTAAATTAAAAATTTAATAATTAAATTGATTAATTGATTAATTAATTGATTAAATTTAAAATTTATTCAATACAAAAATCAATAAGATGTTGTACATTCCTTTTTTCATACGTCTTCAAAATCTGGTGTGTATTTTACATTTACAGCACATTTCAATTTGAACTAGCCACATTTCAAGTGCTCAGTGGCCACATTTGGCCAGTGGCTGCCGTACCAATGGACAATATAGAACTCCAGAAGGTAGTAGAAAGTACCTGGCACAAAGTCATCAGTCTCCATGGGGCAGCTCTTATCGTAAAGAGCCCATCACACACCTGGTCTACAGCAAGTATACAGCTGCCACTGCCAATGTTCTCACAGAGAAGACACCCAAATCATTTTCGCTGACCACAGGCTCAATCTCCTCGATTTAGGTTGGGAGTGGAGAAGGTGTGAAGAAGGCTATTTTCTACACTAGTAAGTTTGTTGGGTTGAGGGAAGGTATGGAAGAAGATTTGGAGGTATAGGCTCCTGGAATTCACGAAACTCCAAGTTCAAAAGTCTCCTTTAATGATGAAGTTACATATTAATTATTTTGCAACACCCCCACCCCAAGAGAAGTGATGGGTCTAGGCAGGTTCATCAATGGCTGCAAAAATCATGATTTTCTTAATAGATTCCCCTTTTCATGTTAAGGAAGTTCCATTCTAGTCTTAGTTTGCTCAGAGTTTTGGGTTTTGGGGGGGGGGTTTTGAAACAGAGTCTCACTGCATTGCCCCAGGTAGAGTGCAGAGGTGTCATCATAGCTCACTGCAATCTCAAACTCCTGGGCTCAAGTGATACTCCTGCCTCAGCTTCCTGAGGAGCTGGGACTACAGGCGTGCACCACCACGCCCAGCTAATTTTTCTATTTTTAGCAGAGACAGGGTCTCGCTCGTGCTCAGGCTGGTGCAAAAGTCATTTGGTGAAAACTTGCTGAGGAACTTGATAAAGGAGCAATCAGGCTGACAACATTCACATCCACTGATCAATTTTAATACCACTCAAAGCAGAACAACTGGATAATATACACCTCCCGATATAATGTAAGAAATACCACCCCTATCACTAGGAAAGATTTTTGCCTCCCTCCCAAAAATATTTACACACACACACACACACACACACACACACACAAATATCCTAAATCTAATCAAGTCTCTAATCAAACTACCAATTTTCAGGAAATATAGAGGATAGGGAAAGAAATTAAAAACCACCCCTTCACCAAATCCAGAATGTGAAAAATTCCACAAGACAAACAACCCAAGTTCTTCAACAAATAAATGGCATGGGGGGAAAAAAGTGTGTGATAGAGTGCAATAAGGAAGAGGTATGCTATGGAGTAAAAGAGACTTAAGTTTCAAACAAACCAACTATAAGAAGAAATTTTTGAGAAATTGGGGGGAAATAATCAGGGACTAGATCGTAGATATTAGAATAATTGTTATTTTTATTAGATATGATAATGATATCTGTTAGAGATACATACTGACATAGGTGCCAGTTAAATGATAAAATGTCTAGGACTTGCTTCCAAATACTCCAGAAAAAAAATCAAACAGGTAAACCAACAAAAAGTAGGAGAAAAGAATGGATGAGACAGGATAGTTGAAATATTGATAATTGACGAGGCTGGTGGGTGCCCGCTGTATAAGGATGTACTGTCAGAGGGCTGCCCTGCCCAGCTCCTGCCAACAGGCCAAAGGACCTCAGCTCACAGCATAGGCAGCACTGGCCTGCTTGCAACAGCTGCCTGGGAACTTGCTTACTGTTTAAGGCCCTCCCCCAGACCTCCTGAATCAGAATTTCTGAGTTTGGGTCCAAGGATACCTGCATTTCAATAAGCTCTCAGTGATACTAATGTTTGCTAACGCACGAGAACCACGAGAGTAGAGAGGTTTGCCATAATTGTCATTAGACCTAACAAATGGGGCACCCAGGACTAACCTCTTATCCATCCTCAGGCCCAAGAGACTTAATTCTCCAGGTGAAGAACAGCCGTTTACCCCTTGAGGTCCCTCTCTACCTGGTTATTGTCACATGCCCTTGCAGACCCTGACGGTGACCACAGAAAGCTCCTTTGGGCTTGCATGTGAGGACTCTGGAGACCCAGCCCGGATGCTGGGCTCCCTCCCCGCTGGAACCACTCTCACATCTCTATCCTTTTCACCTTGGATTCCCCCTCTGCCCTTGCCCAGGCTCTGACCCCTTCCTCACCACATTCCAGGAGCACGGGCCTGCAAGCTCACGCGAAGCCCAGAAGGGAGCCATTAGATGTGGCCCCCAAGTTTCCCTGTCATGCTCCTACTATCTGCCTACTGAAGCACACCCCAAAAGCAGGTGTCCTGACCCTGTTGTTCTGGGGCAAGAACCCCAGGGACAAGGCAGGAAACGTTCAGCCTTCTTTCATGACTGAGTAATGGGCACAACAGACACATTCTCCTCGTCCTGCACCCTCACCCTGAGCCCAGCCCTCAACCTTCCCCGGACCTCACCAACCCCTCGGGGCACCTTCTACCTCCTCTTCTGCCTCTTGCCAGCTCTAAACTCTTCCAGGCCATGACCTGGCTCAGAGCTCTCCTGGAGCTTTCCTGTCCAAACGTTCTCCAAGACAGACCAGGCCTGTGATCTTTATCTAGTGCAAGGGGATCAACTGTTTGCTGGCCCCAGCCTCCCTGGCCTCTTCCCTCCCTCATGGTGTCCCCAACTTACCCGTCCTCTTGTCCTATTCTTCCGCTTGGGAATATCCTCTTCTAAATCTTCTTCTTCATTCCCTTCTTCTACATTTTCATCGTTTTCTAAAACCCTCTGAAATGACAAGAAAATAAATAAAAGAAGTGAGAAATAAAATGGTTTACAGTCTAGTAAAGGGAGAACAGACTTAAACAGCTTGCCTGTGACTCTAGAACCTCTGCCTAGGCCCTGGGCCTCACATGTGATGGCAGCTGTCCCAGTGTGTTTGCATTTCCTGTGATGCGGCCTTGACCCCAGAAGCCTCTCTGCATAACTCAGGAAGAGCCAGGAGTTCCTGACAAGCAAAGCTCATCTCAGGGCTCAGAAAGCAGAGGAGTCCTGTATTAGGAGTGAGGGGCAGGAAGGGTCCAACTATAGTGTTAGCTGACCCCCCAACTAACAGACTTGCACTCCGTGTCTAAGAACATTATCTGGAAAATAAACACATTTTAAAATAACTTTTCTCCCTGTTACTCTTAAACAGTCTTTACGGGCATGATAACAGTGGTTTGTGGTTGTGTTTTAAAAAAAAAAAAAAAAATCCTTTTTGAAGGCTACATTATCTCTGGCCTGGAACACTGCAAAAATCTCCTGATAGCCCTCCTTTCCACTGCTAGCCCTGCATCCAATCCACTCTCCATGCAGCAGCCAAAGGAATCTTTATGAAATATAAATTCACTGTCCTGATCAAAATCTTCCAAATGGCTTCCTTTTTCATTTCATATGAAACCAAAAGCCACTTCCATTTCCTGTGGGACCTAGGTGGTCTGGTTCCCGCTCACTTGTCCAACTCCATGCTGGGCTCTTCTCTCCCTGGTACTGTACTCTGGCCACACAGGCCGTCTGTCTGTTCTCTTGACACGACGAGCTTTGACCTGTCTCGAGCCTTCACTGAGCACACCGTTCCTCTACCCAGAAAGCTCTTCTTCCCTGGGAGTCTCACTTTGCTGGCTCCTCTCATCCCTCTCAGGACACCACCTAGAACCTGTCCCCCCTCTTATATAATCTTCATACTATTTGTTCTTCTCATTGCATTTATCCTAAAATGCAGTTATTTTATTTGTTTTCATTGTTTTCTGTTTGTATGAGTGGAGGGGACAGGTTTCTCTCGGTCTCTGTGTCCCCAGCACAGTGCTGGCTCAGAGGAGGCCCTCATTAAACTTTGGTCAAATGAATGAATGAATGAACAAATGAAAAGATGTAGTCCATTCACTACATCTGTATTTTAATAGTGTAAAGCAGTATAAACATGTAAATTCATTTGACTCGTGGTCCTGGTTTTGGTTTCCGGCACAGCAGATAATAGCCCCATGCTCTGCACACAGCAGGCATTCAGCTTACATTGGGGATGATGGTGATGATGATGAAAGGACAGTGATGGCCCATATACTGGCCCAGTGCTGCCAGAGAAGAACCTGAACCCACCACCAGCTTTAAAGGGAAAGGGCTACATGTCCCTAGAGTATCAAGGATCAGTCCTATTCATTGATTCTGTTAAATTACACAAACTGAGCAAAAAATAAATAAATAAATACATAAATAAACTCTAGCAGGTAACACAGAGATAACAGACCTCGACTATAAAATCTGAAAGTCCAAAAGCGGGAAGTAATACATGAATAGCAAATAAACACACACACACACACACACACACACACACACACACACACACGGAAGAAAGCAGTAGGTATCTTAAATGCCAGAGGCAAGGAGAGATCCCTCTGGCGTGATAGGGAAGGTGGCACTAGGGCTGAGCCTAAAAGATGAGTGGAATTCGTACACGTGGAGATGGAAGAAAAGGCATGCCAGATATAGGGCACAGCATGACCAAAGGTACAGAGGGAAGAAGGCTGAAGAACAGAGGGAGTGAAGGAGTAGTGGAAAATAAGCCTGAAAACTAGGTTAGGAGCAGAGAGGGGAGGCCCAGGAAGGGTCACGCTCATCATATTGGATTTATTTAGTAGGAAACAAAAGGTTTTTGCTCCAGAACAAAAGGTCGGCTAGCAAAGTAGGACATGGCAGAGAGGGGAAGAACTGGGACAACCCACTGGACTCAGTTCGCCATGCATCCACCCAGCACATCTTTATTGCACACTAGTATGCACCAAGCACTGTTTGAGTGCTTGAGATGTATCAGTGAGCAAAGTAGACAAAGGCTCCTGTCCTTGAGGACTTTACGTTCTATTGGAAGAAAACAGACAATGAACAAAAAGATAAGAAGTAAGTAAATTACAAAGTACATGAGAAGGTGAGAAGAGCAAAGAGAAGAAACGAAAAGCAGAGTGAGGGAGTCGGAAGCAGGGCGGGTGGGGCACAGGCTGTGGGATGGGAGCAAGCACTTGAAGACGGTGAGAGTGACAGCCACTCGGACGTCTGGGGAAGGACGTTCCAGGCAGAGGAAACGCCAGAGCAAAGGCCCGAAGGCTGGGATGTGCCTGGCGTGTCCTAAGAGCAAAAAAAAAAAAAAAAAAAGAGGTCTGGGTACCCGGAGCAGATCAGCCAGGAAAAGAGGAAGGAGCCGAGTCAGAGACTGATGAGAGGGCCTTGACTTCCACTCTGAGATGACAGAGCCATAGCAGGGTTTTGAGCACAGGAATGACAGGAGCTGACTTAAATTTTAAAGAGCTCCCTCTCCTATGGTACATCCAGACAATGGAATATTATCGGGCGTTAAAAGGAGCTATCAAGCCATGAAAAGACGGAGAGGAAGCTTAAATGCAGTAAAAAGATCAGTGGTGGCCAAAGGTTAGAGGGGAGGGAGAGATGAACGGCAGAGCACTGAGGATTTTTAGGGCAGTGAAACTCTTCTGTATGACACTGTGACAGCGGATAGTGCCATTACACATTCGTCCAAACCCACAGAACGTACGGCACCAAGAGTGAACCCTAACGGAAACTACGGACTTAGGGTGGACATGACGTGTCACTGTCGGTGCATTGATTGTAACGAATGTACCACTCCGGTGGGTGATGTTGATAATAGGGGAGGCTGTGCACGTGTGGGGGGCTCCCTCTGGGGTGTTAGCAAGGAGACCACTGAGAAGGCAATCGCAGCGGTTCACACAAGAGATGAGAGGCTCTTGCACCAGGGCAGCAGCAGTGGGGCTGGGGAAAACTGGATTTATGTCGAAGGCACAGTCAACAAGATTCCTGATGAACGGATGTTGGATGTGAGAGACAGGAGTCAAAAATGGCTCCGAGGTCTCTAGACGAGGAAAGGTGACAGTTAACAAGGACGGTCACCAGGGCTGTAGCTCATGGAAAGCAGCAGAGGGAACGAACATCAGCCATGTTGTGGCAACTAAACAGAAAGACTTGAGCATTCCGCTCCCACAGGAACGGCACAGAAGGAGGCCACGTTCACTGATTCATTCAACTCCTTCACTGAGACCCATCTCTGTGCTGGGCGTGCAAGGCCCCGTGGACATGGTGGTGAACACGCCAGCACAGCCCCTGATTCGATGGAACTCACAGACCGGTGGTACTTAGCAAGCAAACCAAAAAGGTATTACAATATTATCATGAATAATGTTAATAAATTAATGTATTAATTGTTAAATGTTAAATTGAATATAAAATTTATGACTATATGTCTATAACATAAAATATAAAAATTTAATATATAATATAAATTTAATGTGAATATTTCATTTTAATAATTTAAGTCTATTGAATTATTAATACTATTATTTAATGTTAGTATTAATTAATATGATTACAATGCTCTGCACCAAGCATTGTTTTAGATGAGAGGGATTCAAGACAAGTAACAAATAAGGAATGGTAGGGTACACCCTGTTATCACCTGTGCACTGAGGGCTTGAGAAGTGGTGGCCGCCCAGGGACAGAGCATCCGTCCCTGCCAGGAGGGTGGCGCCTGCACGGGCTGAGGGATGAGTGGGCGCAGTCTGTGAGGGGAGGGGCAGCTGAGCCGGGCCTCAGTGGCACCAGCGGCGGCAGACGCCCGGCATTTCGAGCCTGCACAATGGACTATCCGTTCCACGGGGGTGACAACTCACTCTGTTTTGTTTGCCATGTGTCCCCAGGACCTAGCACAGGACCTGGTACTCAGGAGGCTCAGTAAACAGACACTTTGAATGGATAAATAAGGAGATCAAAGGAAAGGAACAGATTTGAGGGGAAGAATGACTTCTGCAGGGGGACGTGTTAAATCAGAAAAGAATGTGTGAGCTTCCCAGCAACAGAAACAAAGCAGTTTGAGATGCAGCCCTGGCCCTGGGAGAAGGATGCAGAGCTGGCGCTGGAGTTCGGGCAGCACCACAGTGATGGTGACGCTCTGTGGTGTCCCCGGCAGGCGCAGAAATACCTGTATCTCCTGCATGCTCTCCTCCTCTCTGGCATCCACCTTCTTCTCCACCCCCTCACCGCGGAGCAAGGCCTCCAGCGTGGTGCTTTCTGAGGTGAAGCCATCCTTCTTCAGGGGCAGCTCCACTTCTACAAACAGACAGAAAGGCAGGTCAGGCCACTAGAAGCAGGCGGACGGTCCTCGAGCAGGGACCAGAGCTCCCAGGTGGGACTCGAGATAGCCTGTGCTCTCCCCTCCTGGTGGGATGGGAAAGCCGGGGCTGAGTGGAGCTTTTCCATCTTCATTTCCTAATCCCAGAGACAGGTTCTGACCCTGCCTGCACCCTCAAAGGAAGCTGAGGCAGAGCGGAAAGGCGCCAGGTGATGGGGGCTCACATGGCCTGAGTCACTGTCTTGCTTCTGCCTCCCCGGCCATGTGCCGCTGGGCAAGGTGTCGAGGAACCTGGAGCCCGTTTCTGCATCTGCAAAGTGGAGATAACAACGCCCAACCTCCCAGGTGGTTTTGTGGGGCAGAAATGCATCCATTTGCATGAAAGCGTTTTGGAAACTCTCAAGCAGCACACCAACACTGGCCTCGATCATCCTCCTTCCCTCCCTCCTGTCCAGCTCTTGTCTGGCAACGCTGTGACCTCCCCTCCGCCATGCTGGCTGCCCAGCTCTGCTTTGCTCCATGAAAGGCTATTTCAGCCTCGGAGAGGCTGTTCTCATCACTCACACAGAGGCCTCGGAAGCCAAGGGAAGGGAAGGAGCCCGGCAAATGCCTAACAGGCCCCGGAGCAGCAGAGTGGGTGCCGCAGGGCCCACGTACCAGGGCGGTTTTCTGAAGCCATCAGGAGTTTGGTCGGCTACCTGGGGCCTGAGGTCACTGGGCCAGCCGAGCAGTGGTGGCCAGAGCCAGCCCTGCCAGTGAGAGACCAGAGAGAGGAGCTGACCCTCCTCAAGGTGTCCCAAATACCTAACCTGACAGAGGGTCATCTTTTTAAATTAGAAACCTAAGGTACGGTGATCTATTCTGATTTACTACAAAATATTTCTCCAGCCTCTTCTCTGATCCTGTACCTCACACCTGCCCCCACTGCCACACTCAGACATACGGTCCCTTCCACTGCATCAGGTAAGAAGGGTGCAAGAGTTATGATGTAGTGGTGCCCTGGAAAGAGTCAGGGAAACAAATGGCCCACTGTTATGGGGGAATTAAGAGTTGAGTGTAAGGACTATTTACAGAGGCAGGGGCGGGGAAGTAAGGAAACCAACGAGGTATGGTGAAACGCCCCAGGGGAGGGGTGGGTGGGGAGCCATCACCACTGCTATTCCTGGAGGGAAAGAGGGAGAGTGTTTGCAAGAAGCTGGCCACAGAAGAGCCCTGGGGCCCAAGCTTGCAGCACCAGAGCCCAGAGGACAGGGAACCAAGGGAACCAACAGTCCCACTGCTCTCTCCTCCCATCCTCCATCTCCCTGCTATGTCCTCTCCAAGTGGCCAACCTTAACTGGAATCCAGAGGGCAAGGGAGCTGCAACCCACCAGGGTCAGCTTCTGGGACACAGAGAAGCATGGAGAAAGACAAAGAGCAGATCTGGAAGGGCAAATGGAAACAAGCAGCACCAGCAATCCCTGCTCCACTGGGCTCTATCCTGACCCCAACAGAACTCTACCTACGTTTCCATTCCTTCCAGTAGAAACAGACATAGGCTAACCAATCCACGAGGAAGGGGCACTCAGGCATCCCACTAAAACTGAAGACACGCACACCCATGGGTGACCAGCCCCGGAAAAGGAAGGTGGGAAGGAGAGACAGTATCTAAAGTATCTTGAGAGACAGAGTCTTTGAGATTTTTCTTACCAAAAAAGGAGAGCAAAGGATCCACCGCTTATCAAGGAGCATTACCACTAAACCAAACACCTCGGAAACGCATCCATCCACCTGTTCATTCAACTAGCATTTACTGAGCACCTGCCAGTGACAATTGCTGTGCTGGCACCTGGTACACAGGAGGTGAACCAAACAAAGACAGGCCCTGCCTTCAGGCAGTTTACAGTCTAAAGAGACAGACGTTAAATGCTAAATACAAAACAAAGACGCAATTATGAATTGTCATAAGGGCTAAGGAAGAAAACAGCAGGGTAAGATGTGAAAGAATAAAGTTGGTGGGAGTGGGGGAGTCCACTTTAGAGCAGGGAGCAGGGAAGGCCTGTGTGATGAAGTTATATTTAAGTTGAATGTCAGAAAAATATTCAACTGTCTGCTTTAATGAGTTCAGAGTGTGCAGCTCCACGGCCTGCTCTGATGACATATTATTTTTTCTCCCAAGTCAGAAAAATCTTCCAAATGCCTAATCTAAAACAATTAAAGTGTGTTGCCTCATGTTCTGTCCTCAGTCAAAAGAGAACAGCTGACTACCATCTCTCAAACCTATTATAATCACATACATATATGTTTGAAGTTCATATTTTAGTATCTCCCAGTAGCCTTCTAAATCCTATGTCCAGAATTTCACAGCATTTTTGAGCCGGAAAAAGCCTTACAGATCATCTAATTCAATCACCTTATTTTACAAATGAGTCACCTGAGACTCAGAAAAGTTAAGTAACTTCACCAAAGCCACAGAGCAGGCTGAGAATGCAGCCAAACGATCTTTCAAGATGCCACTGAGATCATGACAAGAGCCCCCACACATCGTATTAGTAGTTGACAGGCCCGGGCTGAGACCCGACTGTGCTTTGGTACATCTGTACTCCAGCAGAGGGCCTGGCAAACACTAGACATTCGAAATGAGGCAGCTGTTATGGCTAAGTATCACTCAATCCCCACCACAGCCAAGAGCACAGCTACCCCATTACACAGATGAGGGCAGTGCAGCTTAGGGAGGCTGAGAACTTGCTTAGTATGACACAGCTGGTAAGGGGCCACGTCCAGCCTGGAACTCAATCGGCCTCCAAGCCCATTCACCTGATTAGGCCGTACAGACGCCACCCTGCCTGTGGTCCTTCCTTGGACAGTCTTTTTCCAAACCTTTGTGCATTTTCATTGCCTTCCTAATCTCTCTCCATAGTTTTCATATTTCAAGATGAAAGGCAGATCTTGGCTGAGGCCAAGGGCAGGTTTGTGTCATGGCTCTGGGCTCTCCTCTATACGATTGTCCCCATGTGGTGTTCATACTTCCACATCAGTGTCAACCCCATTCAGGACTTCCCATCAATTCTGAACTTCCTCCTCTTCCTTCTCCTGCTCCTGCTTCCTCCCCTACTAAATGTGCCTCCATCCTGCTTTCCCATAATTCAGTCTACTCCCTTGGTCTTCTTTACCCAAACTTTACCAGGTAGACACAGTGTAAGAATCAAGAGGGAGAACAGAATCAAAATGGGCTCTCCTACAGCCAAAGAGCTCGAAGCGATCTCCAATAGCATCTAGAGTCCAATCCCCTAATGAGGAAAGTGATAGAGACATTCCCAGGGTCACGGAGGCATTTAGTGGCATCATTCTTCCCTATTTACCAAAATATTTGATTGGCTCTTGTCGGTTCTGCTCTCAGACAGCCCTGGAGTCAGACCCTAGCCTATTAGTAAGGGACCCTGTGCTACTTACTTAACCTAAGTCTTTGTTTCCTTATGTGTTAAATGGGGATGGTCACAGTATCTATTTCATAGTGTTGATGTGAGAATCACACAAGGTATAAAGAATCACACTGCATAAAGAAACTCTGAAAGTACACACACACACACACACACACACACACAAACTAGTGTAAGAAACGGTATAAAATCAATTTTTATTTGTTTTATTCTATTCAAAACTTTAGATTCAAAATTAGATCACATATGAAAAGAGCCTAGGACGCTGTAAGTGCCCTACAAATGCTAGATGTCGTTATCAAAGTTTGAATAGTTCTGATTTTTTTTTTTTTTTTTTTTTT
>CM052442.1:23098546-23137492 GCA_028533085.1 Varecia variegata | reverse complement strand
AAGCTGGAGGGAAAATAAAATAATAAATAAAAATACACAGTTCAAGGGAATACAGGCACCTGGAAAGTGCAAGAAGCTGCTCTGGGGTGAAATCTCAGCTCTGCTGCCCTAAACCACACACTTGGCCTTGATCTCCTTGTCAGTAAAACTGGGAGAATAAGACCCACTTCCCGCTGTTCTTACAGGGCCACACGAGGTAATGGATACAAAGTGTCTGGCACGAGCAGGGGCTCAATAAGTGTGAGCACCCTTCTTTTCACCTCCTAAGGTTTCCCTCTCCTTGTGCTTGTCGGCAAAAACCCCTCACCTTCTGACACTCTCAGACCACCACGCGGTGAGGCACGGCTTTCCCCAGCAGGGGCATGGCCCAGGGAGGATGGCCGCAAAGGGGCAGAATATCGGGCAGTGGAGGGGACAGAAGAGCCTGAGGAGACTCAGCAGGGAGCCGAGATGCTGCCCCACTTCCAGTCCAGGGTGGGCACTGCTCCTGCAGCTTTAGGGGGAAATCATGGCAGAACTGCAGTGGAAGATGCCCTGCATTATTCCTTCATTTGACAAGTAATTATTGAGCACATACTATGTACCAGGCTCTGTTCAAGGTGCCGGGTACACAGCTGTGAACAAAAAAGACAAAACTCCCTGCCCTCATAGAATTTATGTTCTAGTAGGGGAGAAACAACACACAAAGTAAACAAGTGAAACCTTTGGTATGACAGATGGCAATCAGCTTTGGAGCAAAAACCAGAGCAAAGGAGGAGAAGCTGGCACATTGAGGTGACAAGAGGGTGGTTACACTTTTAAATGCAGCCAGCAAAGCACAAGCCTGAAGGAGGAGAGGGAGGGGGCTGCGCTGACATCCAGTGCAAAGGCCCTGAAGCTGGCTGTCTGCCTGAAGCAGGGGGAGCCGGGGGAATGGTAGGAGACCAGCTCTGGGAGCTACAGGGGCCTTGAAGGGCTATGCAGGCGCCTGCAAGAATGTTGGCTTCCACCCCGAGTGCAATGGCAAGCCACTGGAGGTTCTGAGCAAAGCATGACAAGATGATGCCTATATATTAATAGAATCACTCTGAAATTAACTGAAGAGGGTGAGGGCAGAAGCGCGGTGACCAGTTAGGAGCTACTGCGGTATGTATGGAGCCCCACCAACAAGGCTGGTGCTTGGGAGGGGGCTGTGCATCATGAGGATAGAGCTCTGTCCTTGTGGCATCAGGTGTCAGATGCATCCAGGGGTCAGTACACACTGGAGAGCAGTCACCTGGCCCCTGCACGGGGGTTCCTATGCACGATGAACCAGGAGAGGCCAGGAGTCCAATGCTAAAGGGCAAAGGTGTGGAGCCATACCAGGGTGAGTCCACGGAGGAATGGTTCTCCACGAAGAAAGTGGACCAGCCAAGGCCAAGGACAGAAAACAAGACCCAGGCAGATGGGTGTGGCCTAGCATTCCAGGGGCTAACAGGTGTAATAAACGCACAGAGGAAGCCGTCCAAGTTCCTCTCTGTGCCCTGGGAGATGGGCGCCAAAGGCCTGAGTTCTGGGACACAGAGGTGAGGTCGTGCAGGCAGTGCTTCTGGTATAGGTGGGTCCCACAGCCAGGCACTTGATCTCCACTCCTCAGTGTATACAATACTAGACTGGGGCCTTTTAAAAGACCCTGAGGAAGACTGAGTTCCCGTTCTGGGCCAGATGGCACACACTGTTTCAGCTGGGCAGTGAGCTGTCTGCAGCGAGCTCATCACTGGTGCTGGGGACAGACAGAGCACTGCAGGGACCCACCAGCAGGGCAGTGTGGAGGTAGCATCATGATGCTTCTTACTCACCAGGCCCTCACTCCCCACCCCACACTAATCTCAGAATAACTCGGTGAAACTACCACGGTCCACGTTTCACAGATGGAGAATCAAGGCAGGAGTGGCTAGGTAACTGCCCCAAATCACAAAGCCAGTGGGTAGAGGGATCTGGACTTGAACCTCAGCCTTGCAATCCCTGCTTGGTGCCTCTTCTCTTGCAGAGCACAGCTACTTGGCACAGGGAAGGCCCCTCCGACCCCATACCAAAGAAAGGCAAGATGGCAAAACTCTGATGAGACCCACGGGCCAGGCTGGGAACCAACGGCAAGCCCAGCTCAGCTGCCCAAGGCCTCTCCTCTACAGCTCAGTCTCCCTCATCTATGAAACAGAGATGATGAGAGCTAAGTCATGTTCTCCAAGCTTGAGATCAAACACCAGAGACATCTCTTGTCATCCCTTTAATACACCTTTACTGTCAATGCTCTACTAGGTGCCAAGCCTCAGGCTGGGTGCTAGGGGCACAGTTGAAGAAACTCTCACCCTCAAAGAGCTTACCTTCCAGTGGGGAGAGACACAGGTACACGCGCAATGGCGTGACTGGGGATCCTTCAGACTTACAACCCAAGCCCTACATGTGGCTCTGCGGGGACCCACTGCCAAGCACAGCCATGGACACTCAGCAGCGGCCATGCGCTGCCCTGGCCACCCCATCTGTGGCCCACTTCCTCTGCCAGCCCAAGCTCCCAGGGCCCTGCAGAACACACGCAGTGCCAAGGACACCCCGACTCAGTCCCCCGGCCCGCCTCCATTCCTGAGACTGCCGGGAAGGCAGAGGTACAGGTCACTTCCAGCACATAGGCAGTCGCAGCATGAGTGGGGGCTGGAGTGGCCTGCCCACCTCACTCCGGCTCCCCTACTCACGAGGCCAACAAGAGCTGAAGACGCTGCCGTTGCAGGCCTCCAGATGGATGGCTGCAGGCTCTGACACTGCAGGAAAGAGATAAATGGCTGGTCATTTCCCCCCGATGCACTTGAAGGCATCCATTCTCCCAGCTGTACCAAGCTCAGGCAACCCCCCCGCACAGAGACAGATAAGCACTGACAGATGGGGGTGGGAGCCGGAGCGTCCTTCCCCCCTCGGAAGGACACAGCCAGACTCCTCTGCAGGCCGGGGGAAGGTCACGTTGCCCGTTGGCTCACACCTGGCTCGAGGCTCCGAGGGTCCCTTCCCTCACCTCCCCCCATCCTGCCCACCCTGCCTGGCTCATGCATCCGAGGGACACTCGGCAGAGGGGGAGGGCCGGGGGCAGAGGGAGCCAGCTGACAGGCTCATCAATCTCAGGCTACATGCTTGGCACATCGGCGTTCCCTAAGTTGTTCCCGGACTGGGAGGGTGTCGGAGGAGCCAGGGGCACTGTCTCGAGGAGAAGAGAAATCACACCGAACATCAGAGAGCAAATGGTGGAAGAAGCCTGGGGACTATTAAAATGTGGGCCATGTACAAAAGCAGTAGGGAACTAATTAAGATGCAGGATTTTCAAAAGCTGGGGAAGTTGGCCGCAGCCTGCTCCCATCTGTAGAGTTCTGGCAGTTCAGTGTGGCAGGGACGGCACCCTAGGCGGGCCAAGCAGGCCTCTCCGCCCCTGCCCAAGCAGGCGGCATTCAGGCCCCTCTGCCTGGACCACCCCCTTGGAGGACACCCCTCTGTGGGTCCCCATGCCTTGCTCGCTGGCCGGCTTATGACCACCCTGCTTTGGGACACCCTAAGCGACCGCCTCCTTCAGTGCCCTCCTGGTCGAGTTTTCCCCAACAGCGTGTGATGAGGGGTGATCATCCTGGTAATTTGTCCCCCCTCATTGAAGGGCTGCCAAAAGTAGGAACAAACCAAGAGAAAGAACCAGAACCCTATCCTGGCTGCATTCCCTCCCATCACCCTTGGAATTTGGCAAAAGTGGCAAAGAGCTGTGCTGTTCCCCAAGTGTCCCAGAGCGGAAGGGATCAACTGGGCCTCAGGTACACTTGCGCACCGGAGGACCACCTGCCATAAAAGCCCTGAGAGTGCCAGGATGGAAGTGTGTGTGGGCTGCAAGGCAACATGGCGCCCGTTCCAATAGGCTCCCTGGGGCCCTCTGCTTGGTTCAGCATGCTGCCCCCTGGAAATTAGCTTCCTAATTCTGTGCTGCAGTTTCCCAACCTCTAAAACAAAGATAATGTCTGCCCTAGACCATGGGGACCGAAAGTTTAGGGTTAAAAGCCTGAATTGATCTAAGCATTTAATCAAAAGGGACACAAGGAAAAGTTTGTTGCCAGCCTGTCTTTTCTTCCTTTGAAAAGAAAAAAGTGAAGTTAAAGGCCTCTTTTTTAACCAGCTGGCTTTTGCCCAGCACCTGCCCTGCTTCCGGGCCTTCTGGGGGGTATTTACTATCTACCTTTCTCTCCTGCGGGCTCGGCTCCCCCTTGGTGAGGACGGAGCTCTATTCTTGGGGAGACGGGCCAGGGGAGGCCCCTCACTGGCACCAGGCCCCTGCCCGAGCCTTCACGTTGTAGGAATTGTGATGTCTGCGTCGTGACATCACAGTCACGTTTGCCTCTGTGGCCAAGTGCAAGCTGCAGAGAACACTGAACTCGATTGTCAGTCAGCGGGGAGAAATAATGTTGTGTGTGTTGTCCTTCAGACGCCCACGCAAGTAGGGGGTTGCGAGATGTTTATTCAAGACCGATTGGAGGAGTGATGTTTGGCGTGAGAAACACATAGGTCCAGGGACGCTGAGAAAGCTTTCAAATTCCAAAGGGTTCTTCCTAGTTCTCAGCCCCTTCCCACCCTCATGAAGACAGATTTTTATTTTCAGCAAGTAGGAAAGAAACACAGGAGAGACAGCACATTTACAGGGCGGGAGATGGGATGAGGACAGCAGGGCTGGGACATCACTCCACTGGGAGTAGTTTCACCCAGGGACAAATGACTCAATGGCAGCCGAGACCCACCTCCCCACTCCCCACCCTGGAACATCTCCTCATCCCAGATGACCCTGGTGCCTGGCGGCACTGAGCCAGAAGCGGGTGGCTCTGCGGCCCTGTCCTCAGACCTTCTCCAAGGGCCTCAAGATGCCCGAACCTGCACCACCCCACCCCCCACCCTGCTCTGCAGACCCAGGCCCAGGGACAACTCTAACCCTCGTGACATCTAGCCTTTGTTGCCGAAAGCTGCCTGTCACTGCTGGACTCAGGCAGGGACACAAAGGAAGACGGGAGGGACAAGCTGAGCGTCGGCATGATAAATTGCTTGTGGCATCTCCTCACTGTCCGTGGGAGAGTGTGACATGGAAGGAGATTCGTGCCTTGAGACAATTCTGCTTGAGGCCAGTGGTCTCTGTCTCTCAGACCAGGCAGGCTCTCCTCCTCTCCCCTGAGAGACGAGGACGTGTCAGGGTGTGCTGATATTAGAACCTGGGGGGCTTGGGGAGTCCTAGACATGACTAGATTCCTGGGGAGTGCCAATGGGCACCCAGGGGAGCCCACACCAGGAGGCTGGGAGGCAGAGCGAGGAAAGGACAGGCACCCTCAAGGGCTGGGTGGTAGAGGGTGCCAAAGGGTAGGTGAGTGGATTGGTTTTCTTTCAACATAAACTCAGTCTTGTAGTTTCCATAAATTTAAAGAGATTCAGCCAGGATGGACACATTGATTACTGATTCTCAGCAAGTTCTGCCCAAAGAGGATTATATATAATGTTGTGTGATTTGCTGGGTTTTTTCCACTTAGCAAATGGACATCTTTCCATGTTTTTCTACTCACTGTTTTAAAAGACAAAATAGTATTCCCTTCTATGAATGTACTATAATATATATTTAACTAGTCCCCTATACGTGGACCTTCTGGTAGTGAATGAATACGTGTCTGTGTGTGTATATGTACATACACACACATATATATGCACACACATATATATCAGCTAAGTTCCTAGCAGTAGAATTTCTAGGTCAAAGGTATGTGAGTTTTAAACACTAGTAGGTACTTTTCATTGTCCTTCAAAAAGGTTACAACCAATTCCACTGGGAAGTATGAAAGAGAACACATCCCTAGCCTCTCCCTCCACCTCCATCTGTTTCCTTCCCCTGCTCTTCTGTCCCTGGGAAGCCTCAGTCTGCCCAGCTGACTGCTCCCACCTACTAGGAATCTGCAGCAAGTTCTCCAGGGACTCTGGCCAGTGACTCTACTCTGAGTCACACTAAAAGTATCAACCAAAAAACCGAGCTCTCCTTGAACTCAAGTCAAATGGAATAAAAATAAGAGATAGTCATTTAAAAATAAGTCACTAGGGAGGACATTTCCCCCTGCCGGAAATGTCCCTGTGCAATTTATGAATGATGGGGGCAGAGCCTCTGGAAGGTGGACAGGTTGTGCCTGCACAGGGACACCTGCCAAGGGTGCAGAGGAGGGGCTGAGACCCAGCTTTTGCTCTAGTAACCCACAGAAGGGGCATGATTTTGTGAATGTTCCCCCGGAGCGGGTGCTGCCTTCTACTTTTGCACAAATGCACCACATGGGCTAGCTGAGACCCTGGATGAAGGTGCTTTTCTGAAATTTTGGCTTGTACAAAAATTCAAACGCAAACTTGTATCCTGCTAGAAGAGAGTGGTTTCTTTAGTTGTGCTGTTTTGCATTCTCTAGACGGGCCCTGACTGCTCCGAGGCACCAGGCTGAAGCTCGTTATCACCGACTCCTGGGCGCTCCCAGGGCATCTTTGCTCACCACCTGCAGCTGCAGGCTGGCGTGATGGTAGGTTCTGAGAGCCAGGCCTGGCCCCGGTGGTACAGACTCAGAACAGGATCGGGAAATGACAAACATTTGGCCAGAGGCTTTTGGGGTTTTGTTTTTGTTTGTGCTTTTTGTAGGATTAGCAGTAGGTCTGCTTACCCAAAGAGAGGAACAAGTGCATCTGAGAAGGAGCTCTGTCACGTGAAAGGCTATTTATTCCAGCCCTGGCTGTTTATTATATCTCAGCACCTGCGTGCTGGCGTGGAGGAGTGAACCTGCCTTGGGGGAGCCCAATTTTTCCCACCTTGGGATATGGCTGCACCTCAGAGGGCACATCCTCACAAAGGATGGCGCTTGTCTCTCCAGAGAGGGTCCCTGCCTGGGACCCTGACCATCTCTGGGGCTGGGCCTTTACCTGGAACCTGGTACTGACACTCTGCCACATGCTTGGAGCTGAAGCTGAAGCGACCTTTCGAATGGTCACAGATACAGACACTATGTGCTGGTGGGGACTTGGCTACAGCAAACCCCAGCCCTCGGGTTCCTTTTCCCTGCCCTGGCAGGTCATGGTAGGCCCGAGGATGGGGCAGGTCCAAAGCCAGCTCTGAAGGCAGCTGCTCCATGTTCAGCCATAGGCAACGTGTAAACACTGGGAGGCCAGAGTGCCCAAAGGAAATGTTTGCAGACAGAGGATCAAACACTCATGACATAGTTTTTTGCCTTAGTCCCACCAACAGTGGTTAGTTGGTTCTCCAATACACAAGCGGTATGGCAGACTTCTTGGCTCTGCCTACAGCCTGCTTTACCTCCCCCATACAATGGGCTTATAACACTTTCACTCTCCTCTCTCTACCTCCCAGGGCTAATGATAGGGACCAAGTAAGTGATATGAAAGAAAGTGCTTTGTAAAGGGCTTTGTAAACTACAATGTGCTGCTCAGACACTGGTTCTGATAATAATTATTATTCAATTGAGTGTCCCATCCCCTGAGTGGCAGCGATTTGTGGGAAAGATATAAACCCAGCCAATTAATCAGCCCTTCCTGGGACTTCTCTGCCACAGCTGTTGAAAGGTGTGGCACATGTTGAGTCTGGAAGTGCCAGCAGCCACCTTGTCTGCCCCACGGTGGGAAGAAAATGTAGTGTTAGACGTAGAGAGAAACATATAGCCCTCACTACAATGTCTGAGCACCTGGATGCAGCTATGCCTGAAGCCAGAGAAACCTTGGGATTTACTGTTACATCAATCAACTTCCCTTTTTCTGCTTAGGCTAGTTTGATTTGAGCTTCTAAGATTTATGACTAGAGGAATTCCAACTATCTTTGATTTTATGAAAGAAGACCCAATTAGTCTGATATAAAATGTTCCTAATAAAGACTTTTTATGTAAATGTTAAGAATAAAGACTAATAATTTAAAATTAATGACAAGTATTTTTAAAAAATAATCAACAAATTACATATGAGACATCCTCATATAGATGCAAAATACTCATTGCATCACTGGTTAAACTGGAAAAATTAAAGACAAAAATTGGGAATAGTCCAGTTAAACAAATTGTGGTATCATTCATACAATGGAATATTATGTAATTATAATGAAGAAATGAGGAAACTCTTTATGGTCAATATCTAAGGTACATTTTTAAGCAGAAAAGGAAAAATCCAAGGTGGTTGTGCTGTGTAAAAAAAGGAGGGGAAAAATCAGACAGATGTAACTCCTGGTGCCTGAGTAGACTCTCTTTGGAAGGAATCTCAAAAAACTGGTACTGTTGATTACCTTTTGGGAGACTGGGTTTTCTTTTTCATTATATAACATATGCTTTTTATCTTTTGAATGTCAAAACATGTAACTGTATTACCTACTCAAGATAAAATAAATATATAAAAATATTAATTAGGAAATCACATGTAGCTTGTTAGATCCTCGCAGTCATGCCAATGGGTCTTGCCATCCAGCTACCATCAGCCTTCAAGACCAGTGTTTGTCACACCTCAGTGTGCCTTCTGGGGTTGTACTCCAGGAGATCGTGATAAAATGCAGATTCTGGATCAGCAGGTCTGGAGCAAGGCCCAAGATCCTGCATCTCTAACAAGCCCCAGGTGATGCTGCACACTTTGAGTATAGTTCTAGAACCACACTGACCCATATGGGCACCAGCAGCCACACGTGGCTATGGAGCACTTGAAATGGGGCTAGTCCAAAATGAGATGTGGGGAAGTGTAACATACACACTGGAATTCAGAAACAAAAAAAAAGAACATAAAAGATCTCACTCCTAATTTTTACATTGATGACATGCTGAAATAATACTTTTTAAATGTAGGGTTAAATAGAACGTGTTATTAAAATTCATTTCCCCTGTTTTGTCTTCCTGTTTTTAATGTAACTACTAGAAAACATAAAGCTACTTGAAGCTTGCATTATATTTCTATTGGATCGTGCTGCTCCAGAAGACTTGGATCTCCTACAACCTGCACTGTCTCAGGTGGCACTGAGACAACCTCAGTCATCACCCTGGAGTATTTGTGAGGATCTGTTAATTGTGTAAGGACATTGGAGAACTGGGATGGGATGGAACGCACTGAAGAATCTAGTCCCCACTCACCCCTAACAAATAAAACTTCTACACAAGTGAATCTGAGTTAAAGCAAACAATTAAAACAGTCTTAACCACGGAACTGTGAGTGAAAACATTCCAAACAACTGTAGGTAGAGATTTTGCAGAGCAAACGTGGCCTAAGGGGTCAGCGTGGAAAGGAAAGAGTGACGTAACATTGCCAGGCAGCCAGCCTCCACTGGTCTGCAATGCTTTGGTGACAATGGGAGGGAGCATGTCAACTCTGTATTTGCACCACTGAACAGCACTGTTCCCACCACGCTGAGTCACATCCCAGCTCTGGCACTCCCCAAAACAGAGGTGCCCTTAAAGCTAAGGACCCAGGGCAATTACTCAGCCTTGCTGCAAGCCAGATGCAGGTAGTGTAAGGCAGCCACGTAGTCAAAAGTTTCATAACAGATCAGTGTAAAGATAAACCCACCAATTCCTTCTGTGTGGCCAGAAAGCAATCTGCATCACTCAGAGGTAAATTATGAATTCAGACTCTTTTATCTCTGCATCGGAGGTGAGTGCAATTTCTAGCGAACTGGCCCTTTCCATGCAAGATGCCCCACAGTTTTACGCAGGGTAAAGGACGGGAGGGTCCGTGGTGTATTCTCTTCTCAGAAACACACAATCCGGGACAAGGTTTCTTTACTTGAGGCCACAAGGAAGGTATCACATGACCCAAAGAGCTTCAGTTCTGTTGGGAAAGGAAGTCATTCTAGAACATCCCACCCTGCTGCTGCTGGCCTTACTCCCCTGGAGTGGCAAGAGAGAAGACAAAAGGAAAGGGAAGGCACGAGACACCCAGAGGGGAGAAAAACCCGGGTGGACATGTTTATACACAAAACCAGGCACAGAGGCACACCTTTGAGCTCCATGTGGACATGTTTCCTCTCCCGGAAAACTTAGCTCTACAGACAAAGGAGCAAGCCAGCTTTGTCCTGGACCCAGCCCAGCCCTCCCCGCCTCCCCCATCATGGGCCCAGCCAAGATCCAGAGGGCACTGACCAGGTTTTATTTCCAGTAGCCGCAGCTTTGGATCCTCAGGTGGGTGCAATCGTCTCTTCTTGCGCCAGCAACGGGCAGGGTATGTATACAGCTGGCCTGGGGCAAGGCCTGTGGACAAAGACAATGTAAAGATTAAAGGCTCCAGGCTGGAAGGGGCCTTGGAAACTACCCTGACTAACCCTGTCGTTCACTGTGAGAGGAAACTCAATCCCAGAGAGGTGAAGTGACTTGTCGAGGTCACACAGCTGGTTGATGGTACAGCCAAAGCTGATCTAAGTCATCTGACCCCAGGGCCCTTGCTCTGTCTGCCCTACCATGCTGTTCAGCAAGCCCATGCCAACAGGAGCCATCATCTTTACCAAAGCCAGTTCTGCTCCCCTGGCCTGGGAGAACATCAGCTGGACATTTAGACTACAGGAGGAACCTTCCCAGAGTCAACCGCATCAAAGTGTTCCCAAGGCAGTGGATGCCCATCTACTGCCCCTCTGTCCAGATCCAGGTTAAGCAGGTTCCTTCAAGGTGGAGCATCAGAAGTCAGTTGGCCTACCCTATGGACAGCCGGGAGTTAGAAGCATTTCAAGGAAACAGAACCAAAAAAGCCAGATCTAAAATACTTACTGGCTTCTCCCATCCACCATTAGCTGCTGGCAGCTCACTGCAGCTAAAGGAAGCCCTGGGTGACCTCCAGGAGAGGTCACACAGGTGGCCAGGCTCCATGGTCTACAGAGCCAGGATGCCTGTAGATCCCTGTCTACCTGCCTGGGCCTTACAAAAAGAAACGGGCAGAAGTCCAATGGCTGGGCTTATGTAGCACACTGTCTCCCAACAAGAGTCTCCATCTGTATGTGGCCTTTGACACCACCAGCATCGTTGTCATGCCAGGCACCTCATGGGGAGCCTTATTCCTCATCGGACAACACTTTTGTGGCTCCTGTGGCACATAATGTGACAGTCAAAGGCTTTGGAGGAACATGGACTCTCCGCACTAAACCTCAGCCTAGTCCCAGAGAAAAGTGCAAGGGTGGAGACTGAGGGAAGAAGAGGAAGTTGCTTAAGACTGACTCGGTGATTTGCAGTCTACAAAGACTATCTGCATCCCCCATCGTAAACCAGCAAGCCAACCAACTCCTGCTACAGTGAAAAGACTTTTCTGTCTAGTTCTAATCAGAATCCCCAGAACCACAGCTATGCCTGACACAAAGAAGAACCAAACTAAGTATCAGTTGAATGAATATGTTCCAGCTTCACACTAAAGTCAGAACTGTCTGCAGTAGGTACATGTGGCACATTACAGTTGTTAGATGCAGACAGCCTCACATGAGAGTATCACTGTACACACCTAGGACCACGGGGTTCAGAAGACATCAGGACTCAATCTTCATCTGCTGTCTTCTATTTTAGGGCCCTTAGAAGTTAAGAGGGGAAACTGACTTCATTTTTTTGCCTTTGCAGAGAAAATCTACAAAAGTTTCATTGCCATATATCCATTCATTCATTTTCAACTGTCATTCTACCCTTGTATAAGGTTGGGTCCGAAGCAGAGTCAACTATCCCAACATTAAAGGAACAAAAATGTTCAGGTCTCTTTCAGTGCTAAGCATCACTTTAACCACGCTGCTGCTCCCACAGGTTGCAAGACTGTGAACAATTTGGAGGTTCTGATCCCTCTCCCTCTGATTCTTAGAAACCAGAGCAGAGCCAGACTCAGAAATGCAAGAATTGAATGACCATTGGCCCTGCTGTTCCTGGCTCCAGGCGATTCATTCACCTAGACCCAAACCATCCAAGAGGGACTCTAGAAGCGGGGCTCAGAATCAAGCCCACCCCACCCACCCCAGCATGGCAATCTCTGGGCCTTAGCTTCCCTTCTTGCCATACTTGTGATGCTTCACGGTATTTCCAACCTGATCAAAAGCAGGTCAGTAAAAAGGAGTCAGTCCAGACCAGCGCTCTCAAAAGATCCAAGAAGCAAGAGTTCAAAACGGTCAACACTTGTCCAGCTCCTACATCCTCCCTGAGACAGTAGTCACTGTGCTTGTTGGTCAGAGGCCTGAAGGCAGCCCCAGGCCACTCCCCTTGTAGCCCACTTTTCTGGGAGAGTCAATATTAGTAAGCAGTTTGAATGTCCAGAAGAGGGGACTGTTTGTTTCATTCTTTCTCTGGTGGATTGGGGAAGCTCCACAGGGCAGAGGAAGAGCAAGCATCCTGGGAAATATGCTAACGCCTTTCTGAGCTTGTCTTCTTACCTGTAAGATGGGAGTTAATAACAGCAGCCTTATAGGGATTGTCATGGGGATTAGCTTACATTCAAGAGGAAGCTCTCTATAACCATGAAGATGACAAATGACAGTTGTTAATCATCACGAGTTAGCTGACCTAGACAAGTCTTGGACTCGATGCCCACGTGGTACACAGTGTGACAAGGCCCCCCCTACCCTGCCCACCTTGCTGCTGCTTGGTCCTTTAGCCACAAGGAGGGAAGACAGGCTACTTGTTGATGTCTGCTTTGAATCCGCCTTGTCTCAACAAGCAAATGGCCCCAAGAACTCTCTAGGGGCTCCTTGCCCCCTTCCTCACCCTCCTCGCTAGGCCGACAGGCACCCAGGTTCCTTCCCAGGAACAACACATTCGGCCCTGGAGTTCCACTTACACATGGAAGAGCCGGGCCTCGTGAGACTTGTGTTGTTTATCTCATTAGAACAGGAGGCGCATAACTCAAAGCCCGTGTGTGTGGTGGTGGAGGAAGGGACAGAGGAGGACGGAGTCACAGCTGCTGTCAGGGAAATTAACCTTGAGGAGTAAGCCTGGGGCTAGGGGTGGGGATGAAGGAAGGAAGCAGGAGGCTGGAGAGGGGAAGCCAGGCCTCCCTGGTAACCAAGGCCACCGCCACCCCTCCATTGACATTCCCACGGAGCAAACTGCTTTTCTGTTACTTTAAGCTATGACTCCAGTTACAACACTCATGTTCACGTGCGAGCAAAAGCATGATGAACCCACACACACACACACACACACACACAGAAACTCGCACACTTGTTGGGAGAACTGGCTCCATGGAAAAATCCAGCATGACGGGCTCAATGCCTATGTGGTCGGCAGATGCCAGACAAATAGCTTGTTATACACATTGCTCAAGTTCAGCAGGTGGACACCAAGTGTTCTAAACATCTCTGACAAAGCAAGAGTTACTAAGAATTCAGAAGATAAAATGGGATAGAAAAGAGAGGGAAGGGTGACATGAGATAGGAACAGCAATTGAAACGGGGAAGAAAAGAACTGGAGTGGCTTCCCCTTCTCTCACCCAGAGCTGAACTGTGGCCATTCAAGCCTGCCCAGGGAAGGGCTCTCCCTTCAGCATTTCAGAGAGGTGGACCTGCAGCTGCCACTGAACCTTCCCTGCAGTGGAAAACTCATTAGGTCACAGGACAGACTGTCCCACTGTTGGCCAACTCTTATTGTGATAAAGAGATTCACGACCCTGATTCTGAATCAAAATCTACCTTCCTGTAACTTATGTCAATTTGTCCACTCTGTGTCCCAACAGTGAATAAGAATCCTCTGCATCCCAGCCCTCCATCCCCAATACCCTCTTGGGTTTGAAGGGGAGCTAACCAAGAAGCCAAGGAACTAGACAGGAACAGGGGTTAGAGGAAAGAGGTGGTGACTCCACCTGCTCAGACAGATAACAGGATCAAAGCTTCCAAATTAAGAATCCAAACTCTGCTACCATTTTGATATCTGCCCCCATCCTACCCGGTCCTAGACAGGAAAGGAGGCTCCTCTCCAGGCCATCAGCACCCTTTAAAGAACTCCTCCATGTCCTGCTCCCACCATGTCACCCGCAATGGTCGTTTACAGCCTCCATGTTTGTAAACAGATAATGACATGAACCAGGGATTCGTCACCAAGACTGGGCATCAGCAGTGCATAAGTAGTTATTGAAAAGGACAAATGCCTGGGCCCCAGCCCAGTCCTTCTGAACCAGCATATCAGCGACACACTGAGGCAGCTGTAGTTGGAAAAACTCCCACATAAGGAACTCTGCGCTAGATCAAATCTTACTCATATTTACATCCCCGGGGCCTACCAAGCACACAATAGGTGTTCTGTCCATGTTTGTGGTTGAAAACACCAATGTGGACCACCTCTACAGAGTTGGAGGGATGAATAACAAGCCCAAAGGTAGGGCTTGAGGAGTGGGCAAGATTATTTCACAAGCACTTATACCAGTGGCGTTTCCCCGGTGCTCTACCCTCCCCTGTTCCCTTGGCTTATTTAAGAACTGTCCTGACTTCAAGGACCACCTCTTCAGTGACACCATCCTAGGCCACAGTGCATTTTCCCTTCACTGGAAATCTGGAGTCCTGGGCACTTGGCACCACACTGTAGGGCTCAGCGTGGCTCTGTCTGCCCACCAGCCATCCCCTTCCTGCCTGCCTTCCTGTTGCTGTCCTGGAGTTTCCCTCTGTCTTTCTCTCTAAGATGCAATTCCGGTGTTCCTTGTGCAAAGACCACCCAGACACGGTAGACCTCGAGTCCAGAATTCTGCCCACCTCTTCTGGCCCAGGGGTTCCCAGGCCCTTCACTGGGCCCATGACAGGCCCATCACACTCAAAGCTGACACAGTAACAATAGCTACTATTTACTGAGCTCTTACTCTGTATGAGGCTGGCACCTTCCACTCACTACTATCTCATCTTGGCAACAACCCTATGAGACATTTAAAGGCTAAGGATGGTGAGGCAAAAAATGATCAAGTAACCAGCCCAAGGTCACACAGCTCCTAAGGGGAGTCTAGCCCACAGCCCATGCTCAGAACCTCTCCACTATCCTACCTAAATCCCCACTGAGCCAGACACAGCAGGACTGTCCTGCCCTTATGGGAAAACAGCTCTCCACACCAAAGCCAGTCCTCAGCCACCCGCCCACCCCCATCAAGCCACTTCTTGCTACCATGTCACCAGCCATAACTGCTCAGAGAGAAATGTACCCTGGCAATATATAAGCATCATAATAAGGAATATAAAATGGATGAAGAAGCAGAAAAACTACTAGGACATACTTTCTAAATTCATCAGGAGAATTTTTTTAGAAAAATTGGATTGTAAGTGTGGGGAGGGAGCTTAAAACTTCTTGGGTCTAACTCCTACCTCATACAAGAATCACCTCTATGATGTCCCTTGTCAAGTGTCCCCCAACCTGGCCCTTGTTTCAATAATTCTAGTTTTTTTTTTTTTTTTTTGAGGAATAAAGTCTTTATTGGGCTCAGACTAGGAGTCCATGGGTCTTGAGGACCTCTGTGTATTTGTCAATTTTCTTCTCCACGTTCTTTTCGGCCTGTTTCCGTAGCCTCATGAGCTGCTTTTTCTTCCGGTAGTGGATCTTGGCTTTCTCCTTCCTCTTCTCCTCCAGGGTGGCTGTCACTGCCCTGACATGAGGCAGTCCACTATGCTGTTGAAATATTCTGTTGCTAGAAATATTCCCACCACTCTCATCTACTGCTGGTGGGAATACAAATGGCACAACTCTATGAAGAAGAATTTGGTATATCTAGCAAAACTACGTATGTATTTGCCCTTTAACACACAAATTCAACTTCTAGGAATCTATATCACAGAGTCATATGCAAAAATATGAAAATATATGTTCACTGTAGTATGTTTTATACTAGAGAAAGACTGGAAACAATCTGAATCTCCATCTATAAGGGATCTTGTTAAATAAACAATAGTATATATACACAAAGGATTATTACAATGCTATTAAAAGGGAGACAGAGACAGAGAGACAGACAGAGAAGAATATACTGCAATGGAATATATTGTTAAGTGAACATGACAAGTTAGAGAATACAGTTGGGCCTCCATATCTGCAGGTCCTGTAGATGTAGATGCAATCAAACGTGTTGAAAATATTTGGGGGGAAAAAACAATAAAAAATAACGTAACAATTAAAAATAACATAAATTTTAGAAAACAATATAGTATAACAAGTATTTATATAGCATTTACATTGTATTAGATATTATAAGTAATCTAGAAATGATTTAAAGTATACAGGAGGATGTGTGGAGGTTATATGCAAATACTACACCATTTTATATCAGGAACTTGAACAGCCGTGGGATTTCTATGGGATTTGGTATCTGCAGGAGTCCTGGAACCAATCCCTAGTGGATGCTAAGGGACAACTATAGTATGTATAATATACTATCATTTATTTAACAAATGGGGACACACACATATTCATACATATACATGTGTTCTATGTTTGCATAGGTTTTTTTTTTAACGGAACAATAAATCAAAAACAAAAAATATACTTAAGAAAAAGAACAATAATAGTAACAAAAAGAAAAAGAGGCGGGAGAGGAGAAGGAAGAAGTTGCCTATAGCAAGAAGGAAGAAATAGGGTAAAAAGGGAGAAACAACTAGATTTTCTCTTAATATATCATGCTTTATAGATTTGACTTTAGAACCATGCAAATATTTTACACAATTATAAAGTAAAATTAAAAGCATACATCTGTTTCTTACTAAGATGGAGTATGAAGGCCAGATTTAGCTCCTACCTAAAATCAGAAGAGAGAAAGAAACATGAAACAACAGTTTTCAAGATACTGGACATCAGGCATTGAAGGACAGTGATCCCTGAGACACTGGAAACAAACAAGATGAGCCCTGTGATTGCCCCAGCTTACTGCCTTGAGAGTTTCCAGATTATAGCACAGGGAGGAGGAACACAGGATGAATTAGGTAGAGCCCAGCAGACTCCCTAAGTCTGAGCTGAAGAGAAAGAACTGAGAGTCTGAGGAGGCCACAGTGACTAGAACTCAAGGAACACAATAGTAAACAGAAGAGAGTTACACAGAAAAAGAACTGTGGACATCCACAGAGGATCCCCTTCAAATATTCAGCTTAGTATTAATCAGTGCATGCTTATGAGGAAAATACCCAAGACTAGGGGAAAAAACACCCCGAAAGATTAGAGGTAACAGTGCCTGGTGTGCACAAGTGGCCAGGAATAGTCTGTGCCCACCAGCCAATACAGAAAACCTCATGATTCATGGGGTACTAGGTAGAGTCCAAAGAAGGGTCTTGCCTCACTGATAGGGAATACTCAGCCCTAGACTAAGTCCTGCTCCAGGTCACCTAACAAATCTTAAAAGCAAGGCTGGGCACAGTGGCTCACGCCTGTAATCCTAGCACTCTGGGAGGCAAAGGTGGGAGGATTACTTGAGCTCAGGAGTTCAAGACCAGCCTGAGCAAGAGCAAGAGCAAGACCCTGTCTTTTTTATTTAAAAAAAAAAAAAAAAAAAAAACTTAAAAGCAAAACAGGTAAGCATAAAGCTGTTTCCAAATAACTTAAATGTGTCCCAAAACAATGTTCAAGAATATTTATAGCAATAAAAAAATATATACAGCATCCAACAAGGAAAAATTAATAATGCATGGAATCCAGTCCAAAATTAAAAGGCATGTAAAGTAGTTGGAAAATATGGCCTATAATGAGGAGAAAAATCAATCAATTGAAATAAACCTAAAACTTAAACTGAAATTAAAATTAGTAGGAAGAACATTAAAACAGTTTTGTAAGGTATATGTTCAAAAGTTTAGTAAAAACTTATGATATATATTTTCTTAAAGATGAAAACTATAATGTGTGAGATGAAAAACATACAGATGGAATTAATGTCAGATTAGGCATTGCAGAAGAAAAGATTAGTGCACTGGAAAACACAGCAATAGAAACAATCCAAAATGAAAGCCACAGAAAAAGAATTTTTAAAAAAGAAGAACAGCATCAGTGAACTATGGGACAACTTCAAACAGCCTAATATGCATGTAATTGAAGAGGGGGAAGGAAAAATATTTGCAGAAATAATAGCTGGAAATTTCTGAAGTTTGATTAAAACTATAGACCCATATATCCAAGAAATTCAACAAAACTAGGAAGAAGAAACATAAAGAAAACTATAGCAAGGCACATCATAATCAAGATTGCTCAAAACAGTGATGAAGAGAAAATACTAAAAGCAGCCATAAAAAGGAGACATGTTACATATACAGGAACAAAGATAAGGATAATTTCTCATCAGAAACAATGTAAGCAAGAGTGGTTCAACACCCTTACATTACTGAAAGAAAAAAATAAAAACCTGTCAAACTAGAATTCTATATCCAACAAAAATATCTTTTAAGAACTAAGGCAAACTAAAGATAATTTCAGACATACAAAAGCTGAAAGAATTCATCAGCAGCAGACCCATATTAAGGAAATGTTTTAAAATGTTAGGCAGAAAGAAAGTAACACCAGATCTATGTATGTCTGCATCTACACAAAGGAATGAAGAGCATCAGAGATGGTTTAGTATGTGAGTAATTATATAAGCTGCTTTTCTTATTTAAAACTCTCTAAAAGACGATTGACTATTTAAACAAACATAATGACAATGTAGCATGGAATTTATACCACAAGTAAAAATAAAATGTATAATAATTGTGCAAAGGTCAGTAGGGGAAAAATATCAGTACACTTGTATTAGTTTCCTATTGCCACTCTAACAAATTACCACAAGGTTTAAACAACACAAATTTATCTTATAATTCTGGAGGTCGGAAGTCCAGTATCAGCTTCACTGGGCTAAAATCAAGGTGTCAGCAGACCTGCATTCCTTCTGGAGACTCTAGGGGAGATTCTGTGTCCTTGTCTTTTCTGGCTTCTAGAGGCCACCTATATTCTTTGGCTCATGGCCCCTTCTTCCATCGTATCACTTTGACTTCTGCTTCCAACATCACAGCTCCTGCTCTGGCTCTGACCTTCCTGCTTCCCTCTCATAAGGACCCTTGTGATTACACTGGGCCCACCTGGATAATCCAGGATACTCTTGCCATCTCAGAATCCTTCACTTAATCACATCTGCAAAGTCCCTCTTGCCATGTAAGGTAACATATGCACAGATTGTAGGGATTAGGACGTGGATGTCTAGGGGCAGGGGGAGGGGCATTATTCTGTTTATCACAATACTATTGTAGAGTTCTTATACTATTCATGAAGTAGAATAATATCACTTTAAAGTTAACTGTAATTAGTTAAAGATCTGTACTATAAACACTAAGCAATCACTAAAATAACAAAACAAGAGTTATAGCTAATAAGCCAACTAAAAGGAGATAAAATTGAATCATAAAAAATTCAATTAACCAGAAGGCAGAAAAGCAAAACAAACAGATGGACTAGATAGAAAACAAATAGCAAAATGTTGGATTTAAAGCTAACTAAACAATAATCACATTAAATGTAAACTGTGGTAAAATGTAAAATGTGGTAAAAAAAAAAAATACCACAATTAAAAGACAAATTGTCAGATTACATTTAAAAAAATGACACAACCATATGCTGTCTACAAAATAAAAAAGACTACTCTTAACATAAAGACGCAACTAGGTTAGAAATAAAAGAATGGAAAAAGATATTACTAGTCAAAAGAGAGGTGAAGTAGTTATATTAATATTGGACAAAGTAGATTGTAGAGCAAATAATATTAGGAGAGATGAAGTTTATTTCATAATGATAAAGGGGTCAATTTTTCAAGAGCACATACAATCCTAAATGTCTATGTAACTAATAACAGAGTTTCAAAATATGTGAAACAAAAACTAATATTGTAAGGAGAAATAAACAAGCCCACAATTATAATCAGAAGTTTTAATACTCCCTTCCTCAATAATTCATAGAATAAATAGACAGAAACATCAGTAAGGATGTAGAAGATTTGAACAACACTATCAACCAACTTGACCTAACTGATATTTAAAGAACATTCCAAACACCAACAGCAAAATATACATTCTTTTCCGGCACAAAGAGAACACTTACCAAGATAGACCATATTTGGGGCCATAAAACAAGTCTCAATACATTTAAAAGCATTCAAATCATACAAAGTATTCTCTGACAATATGGAATTACATTAGAAATAAATAATGGGCACATCTTTGAAAAATGCCCCAGATATTTGGAAACTAAATAATGCACTTCTAAATAATCCACAGGTAAAAGGAGAAACCAAAAGAAAAATATTTTTAACTGAAAATAAAAACCCAATGTCAAAATCTGTAAAATGAGGCTAAAGCTGTATTTATGAGGAAATTATATTACAAAATGCCTGTAGTAGAAAAGAAAAGTCTCAAATCAATGACTTCACTTAGAAGATAAGGGGACTTGAAAAACAAATCAATGACCTCAGTTTCCACTTTAAGAAATAAGAAATGGAAGGGCAAATCAGATCCAAAGTAGAAGAAAGGAAAAATAAAAATAAAGATCAGAACAGAAAATTATTAATATAAAATAGACAACAGAAAAAACAATTGAGAAAATCAATTCTACCATAAGCTATTTTTTTAAAAGATCAATAAAATTGATAAACCTCTAGTCAGAATGATCAGGTAAACAAGAAAATTCAAATTAGCAATATAAGGAATAAAAGGATATATACCACCACAGATTCTACATGTATTTAAAGGATAACAAGGCCTAGCATGGTGGCTCACAACTATAATCCTAGCACTCTGGGAGGCTGAGGCAGGAGGATAGCTTGAGCCCAGGATGAGGCAGGAGGATAGCTTGAGCCCAGGAGTTTGAGGTTGCAGTGAGCTATGATGACGCCACTGCACTCTAGTTAAGGTGGCAGCACTAGACACCATCTTGAAAAAAAAGGGTAACACACCAACTAATTCTGTCAACTTAGATTAAATAGACAAAGTCACATACTGCCAAAGCTTACTCAAAATGAAATAGATAACCTGAACAGGCCTATATCTACAAAAGAAATAAAATTTATAATTAAAAACATTCCTGCAAAGAAATTGCCAGATCAAGATAGATTCACTGGTAAATACTATAAAACAGTTATGGAAGAAATAATACTAATTCTATATAAAGTTTCAGAAAACTGAAAAGGAAAAAATATTTCCCAACTCTACATGAAGCCAGCATCACCCTGATATTCAAACCAAACACAGATATTACCAGAAAACTATAGACCCTATCTGTCATAAACATAGATGCAAAAACTCTAGTAAAACTTAGGCAACATGAACCTAACGATATATAAAAAAGATTATACATCACAACAAAGTGTTTATCCTGGGAATGCAATTATTAGTTTAACATTCAAAAATCAATGTAACTGATCATATTAACAAAGCACAACAGAAGAACCACATGATCATTTCCATAGATACAGACAATCAGTTGACAAAATCCGATATCCACTCCCGAAAAAAAAACCCTCAAACTAGAAATAGAAGGGAGCATTCTCAATCTGGTAAAGAATATCTACAAAAAACCTACAGCTAATATCACACTTAGTAATAAAAAAAATGCTTTCCCCTTAAGATCAGGAACAACATAAAGATGTCTAATCTCACCACTTTTAACCAAAATTATATTGAACAGACTAGCCAGTGCAATAGACAAGTAATAAATAAAAGTTATCCATATTGAAAAAAAAAGAAGTAAATTTTCTTTATTCACTAACATAATCAACCATGTAAAAATGATATGGAATCTACACAAAGCTATTAGAACTAATAAATGAATTTGGCAAAGAATATACAAGATCAATTGTATTTCTGTATACTAGTAAAGAGGGGATGGACACGTTTGAAGCTCTGACTCGGGGTGGGGGGGGCAAGGGCAATATATGTAACCTAAACTTTTGTACCCCCACAATATGCTGAAATAAGAATAAAATAAAATAAAATAAATGTATTACAGTTAGGAAAAAAAATAAATGTGCATGTACTGAAAAAAAAAGAAAAATTAGAAATTGAAATTTTAAAAATTCATTTATAATAGTATCAAAAAATACTAAGTACTTAGAGATAAATCTGACAAAAATGTGAAAGATCTATACACTAAAAACTAAAAATCATTCATGGGAAAAGTAAAGAAGACATTAATAAATGGAGAGATATGCCATAGTCATGGGTTGGAAGACTCAATAATGAAAATTGTTGATTTTCCCCAAATGGATCCACAGATTCAAAGCAATCCCAGTCAAAATCCCAGCAGATTTTTTGTAGAAATTGACAAACAGATTGTAAAATCTATATAGAAGACCTAGAATTATCAAAATACCTGGTTTCACAAATGTGAAAACTTATCCAATTATGTATGTTAAATATGTATTGTTTATTATATGTAATTATACTTCAATAAAGCTGTTAAATTTTTTTAACAAAAAAGCAATTCAGGGACGTCTGCTTCTGGAAAGATGGAGTAGATAAACTTTTCCATATTCCTCTCACTATGTACAATTAAATATCATGGACATTATTCAGACAACAAACATTTAAAAATACTGAAAAGTGAAGGAAATAAGGCAGACCAGCTAGGGACTCTGGGACCTGGGGAGCCTGAACTTCCACTTCATCCAGCAACGTGGTGCTCCTCCCCCACGGGGGTGTCAACAGAGGCCAAGTGAGGAACTTGAACTTCCACACCCATTTCACAGTAATGAGGGGCACCTCCCCTGCCCTATTAGCACAGTATCAGAAGAGGCCTGCTAAAATAGAAGATTTAAATAACATCTAGAGTCTCATAACATAATGGCCAAAATGTCTAAGATGCATTCAGAATCACTTATCAAAGAACCAGGAAAATCTCAACTTAAGTTGAAATGGCACAGATGTTAGAATTATGACAAGGATTTTAAAGCAGCTGTCACAGAAATGTTTCAACAAACAATTATGAACGCATGAAACAATGAAAAAATGTAAGGTCTCAACTAGAAATGAAGAACCAAATAGAAATTTGAGAACTGAAAAAAAAACAACAAAAAACAAAACAAAAAAACCCTCAATAGATAGGCTCGACAGCAAAATGTAAAAGACAGAGGAAAGAAGCAGTGAACCTGAAGAAAGAACAATAGAAATGAATCACCCAAGATGAGCAACAGAGAGAAAATAAAATGAAAAAAAAAAAAAAATGAACAGAACCTCAGGGACTCTAAGGAGTATAACAAAAGATCTAGCATTTGTGTTGCTGAACTCCCAGAAGGAGAGAGGAAAGAGGATGGGACTGAAGATGTATTCAAAGAAATAATAGATGAAATTTTCCCAAATTTGGCAAAAACCAAACATACAGGTTCAAGAATCTGAGTCAATTCCAATAAGGATAAATCCAAAGAAATCTATGTCAAGAAACATCAAAATCAAATTTCTGAAAACTAAAGACAAAGAAAAAACTTGAAAGCAATAAGTGAAAAATGATACCTTATCTATAAAGGAAAAACTATTTGAATGATAGCAGATTTCTTATCACAAACCATCAGAAGTAGCAAAATATTTTTCAAGTGCTAAAAATAAAAGGACTGTCAACCCAGAATTTTATATGCAGCAAAAATATCCTTCAGGAATGAAGGCAACATCAAGACATTCTCAGATCAAGGAAAACTAAGAGAAGTTGTCACCAGCAGATTTACTCTGAAAGAGTGGCCAAAGAAAGTACTTCATCAGAAAAGATATGATAAAAGCAGGAATCTTGAAATGTCATGAAGGAAGAAAGAACAATGAAGGAGTAAAAATATGAGTAAATACAATAAACACTTCCCTTCAGTTTTCTAAATTATGTTTGATGGTTGAAGCAAACATTTTAACACTGGTGTATTTTTCAATGTATGTAGAGGAATGTTTAAGACAGCTCTATTACAAATGGGGGAAAGTAAAGGGATCTGAATGATGGGGTTGTGGCTCTAAAGGTGTGGTTCTTTGTGATGATTGAATAGTTTTGTATCTTGATTGTGGCAGTGGTTACACAAATCTATACATGTGATAAAACAGCATAGAGCTATGCCTGGTTTTGATATTGTAAGATGTAGGGGGGAAAGTGGATGAAGAGTATAGGGGATCTCTCTGGACTATATCTGCTATATAGTCCTATATCAACTTCCAGTAGATATATAATTATTTCAAAATAGAAAACAGTTAATTTTAAAAAGAAGAAGAAATTATATGATACCCCTCCATAATCCCTGATAAGTGAAAGCAAAATGAAATAAATAAATCAACTGCGTAGTTAGTGGCACAACCACAAAAGAACTCTCTCAATTGACCTTAAAGCAGAGTAATTTGACTCTCTATCCTTAATGGAATATACCCTAAAGATAAAAAGAATTGTGGAAAAAAAAAAAAGAAAGAAAAAATCTTAAACCTTTTCCAGTAATCTTATTGTTGGTAGTCTTACTTATTATTCTGATATTGTATGTGTCTGTGTCTGTGTGTGTGTGTGTGTGTGTGTGTGTGTATGATGGGATAAAGCAAATAAGTAATTATGTCAGTATCATTAATACTCAGGATTTTTTTTCTTGGTGTGGGAGAAAGGAGATACAGAATTAAGATAGTTAAGTAAAAACTATTTTAAACTGAATTGAACACTGAAGAGAAAAAGAAATTTTAAAAAAGGAAAAAAACTGAATTGAATTGGAAATATCAGTGTAATTTTATAATGTATTTTCTCTTAAAAAGAAAAAAAATCCTATTTCTTAGTTCTACTCACTGACAAGGTCTAGAAACAATGACCAACCCAGAAGCAATGACCACCACCAGAATGTGGTCTCTAAATTACATTCCCTGTAAAAAGGAACCAGGATTTCTTAAAGAAATAGTTGCTTCCAGGCCTGGGGCAGGAAGTATACAAAATGAGCCTGAAACATCTTGTCTGAATATTAGGGTAACATGGAGGCTATCAGAAACTACTGAGGTTATTTCAAAACACCAGCATTGGCCAAAACCCCTAATTGTCAAAAAGATAGGACAATGTAAGCATCAATAAGAATAATAGCTGCAATGGATTAAAATACATCAAATACGTTTAAATCTGTGAGTTCATGATGGTGCTCAAAAAAATAACTTTATTGATCACCTTTAAAGAATGCTAGGGAACCAACTCATTATTTTGAAAACTGGTAAATAAAGGAGAAAAAATCATTTATCCTGCCTTTCATTTGTGAACTGTATCCACAATAACCAAAATTTTAATGAGGGCATGTTTTTCTTTATACAAGTTGTAGAGCTAATAAATGAAGATATAATGATGGCCTCGAATTGAATGTCACCTTTTTGCAACCCTTAATGAAATAAAGAATCTCGGCAATTACCATGAAGGGCTGCTAACATCAGTAAAAGAGATAACCAGACTGTGTGAGCCTCGTGTTCAAAGTACACACTACCACTTAGGAATTGCTCTTGCCAAAAAAATTGAACCTGAATAAGTCTCTAGACCTAACTGCCAATTCACCGGAATAACACCATGGGGATGCAATCAGCAAACCCAGATCCTGCTAAACCCTAGAGTGCAAACAATCCAGTGTCTTCAACTAATAACATGCAAGGAGGAAAGAGAGAGACAGAAACTTACGGATCTTAAACTTACGGACACATCAACCAAATGCAATGTAGGGATTCTATTTAAACTACAGGGGGAAAATGAATGTTGACCAAATATTAGATGATATAAAGTCTTGTTAATTCATTGAGCTTTGATAGCAATTGTGGGTTTGTTTGTTTAAGTGCTTGCCATTTAGAGATACATAACAAAACATTTACAGATGAAAAATGTGCTGTCTTGGATTTGTTTCAAAATTATCCGGGGTCAGGAAGGAAAAGGAGGGGTGAGAATAAACGAAACAAGATTGACCATGAGTTGATTGTTGTTGAGACTGGGATACATGGAGATTCATTTTACTACTGTCTCATTTTTATATGAGTTTGAAATTTTTCAAAATAAAAAGTTTTCAAAAATATATCCATATACAGCCAGAAAACCACATTCCTATAGTTGCCTCCCTAATAAAGGTCTTTATTCTGCTCTCTGGAGCCTAGAAAACTAGTGTCAAAGTAATAGTAATAACAATAGTAGCATTTTTGGAGCACACACTTACTATGTACTAAACTCATGTTGTGAGTTTTTTCCTGAATATGTTCATTTAATTAGACAAAATCCTACGTGGTAAGTACTTTATATAATATTGTCATTTTACAGATGAGGAACCTGAGGGACAGAAGTTTGGTGACAAAGCTAAGCCTCACACCCAGGTCTGACTGCAGATTTCCAGCTCTTAACCAACACCCAAGGGTAAAAGATGAAGACTGCTGTCATATCCTCACTCTTGCCTTCTCTGGGAAAAACATCTCGACTTCTTTCACTCCCCGCCCCGCCCCAGCACATGGCTTCCATGCCCCACAGCGGCACACCATCCTTGTTGCAATCCTTGGAACACCTGCCAGGAGCTATAAAAGTAGCTGTGTTTCTTGAAAGCATCTCAGAGGCCCAGGTGCAGCTTTGCCACACCCCCGCCCCACTCAGGCTGCCTGGATTCCCAGATGAGTTCTGGTCCTCCTCCCTCCAGACTGGGAGCCTACACATACGCATGTCCCAGGAGTGGCCTCGCTCACCTGGGCCTCGGTGCCTCTTCTCCATCCAGATGTAGCAGTTGTTCTGGGCAACCCCAGTCTGTGAGTCCAGGAAGGGAAGACGCACACTGCGCTCTGCGCACAGACGCGAGTTATAACTCCGGCAGTGCTCAATGGCTTCCTTGTAGAACTGGTCCCCAAGCCTGCCAGAGACAGAGAGTGAAGGGGTGAGGCCAGGGAAAACCTAAACACACCCAGAGGGAAACTGATGTCACCCACCCACCTCCCTGGGAAGACTTCCCAGTTGTGAAGACCATGGCAGTGAGCACCAAGAGCCTTGCCAGTGGGCAGAATGCCACTCAGTGTCAGGTTTCCACCAGGTTCTGTTTCCTAGCCTAAATCCATCAGGTAACTTAGAAATTTCTTTAACAAAGAGCCTAGGGCCCCAAGAATAAACCACTACTAAGAGAGACAAGTCCTGCTCCAGAAGCAAGTAGCTCTGGAACAACCTTCTACATGGGATCTAGGACATCAAGGTCTAGAACCCTCTCATTAACATCCCCCATCGGCCACATTTTGTTCTCAGAGGTCACCAGCAAAGACACTGGAGATGAACCCTGATCACCAGCAAAGATACCCAGATCTCCATTACTATGGAAGAGAAACACTCCCTATAAACAAAGACTAGAAGGGCAGAGGAGACATCCTATAGAAGTAGGGCTATTTTAGGGGAAGAAGGTATAGAGGGACAATCACCAATCTTTTAAAATCACATATTTAAAGAAAAATAACTTTCTGATGGAAAACAAAAGAAGCAATTTAAATAATAATAGTTGAATTTTGAATTCAAAATAATTCCACTCTTGGAGTTTAAAACACAATTAGAAAGACCTTTCTGGTTTGGTGGAGTGATGATCTGATTAAGCACAGTAAATTTTATGTTCCTGACTCTTTGGTATCCTTGGACATGTGGTGATGCTATTAATTTTAAGATAGTGTCCTTTCCAAAGACCAAAAAGAGAGCATTGATATATAACTGATCAAACGTAAAGCACAAAAATAATCAATGAGATTAAATACATAATAAACAAAACATAGGCACACAGTGGAGGCTAGTAAATGGTTCAAGGAAATTCAAATATAAGAACATAACTTCTACCAGGTAAATGTGAACCTCTTATTTGGGGGTGGGGGGAAGAGGGGGTGCGAGAAGGGGAGGAGACACAGGAACTGCAGGGGCAAAAGGGAGAATCCAGTTGCTCATTTTGAAGCAACATTATGAATGTCTCTTTGTTTTAGTTCCATGTAGATTTGAAGAAGCCAAAATCTGGGAGGGAAAGTCTCTAAGTTAAAAATAATATTTCTTAACCTAAGTATTTTAAGAGGAATAAAAAAAAAGCAAAGCTAGGGTTTTTTTTTTTTCAATTTTTAAATTGTGGTAAAATACACATAACATAAAATTTACTATCTTAAATGAACAGTTTAAGTGTACAGTTCAGTAGTATTAAGCAAATTCATATTGTTGTACAACCATCACCACCACCATCCATTTCCAGAACTCTTTTCATCTTGCAAAACTGCAACTCTGTACCCGTTAAACAAACACTCCCATTCGCTCTTCCCCCCAGCCCTGGCAACCACCATTCCACTTTCTCTTTGATTTTGACTACTCAAAGTACCTCCTATAAATGGTATTATACAGTATCTGTCTTCTTGTGACCAGCTTATGTCACTTAGCGTAATGTCCTCAAAGTTATCCATGTTGTAGCTTGTGTGGGAATTTCCTTTATTTTTACAGCTGGATAATATTCCATTGTGTGTATATACCATATTTTGCTTGCCCATTTTGTCGATAGAGACCTGGGTTGCTTCCACATTTTATTTGTGAATAATGCTGCTGCTATGAACACAAGTGTACAGATATCTCTTAAAGACCCTGCTTTCAATTCTTTTGGGTATATTCCACGAGTGGGATTGTTGGGTCACATGGTAGTTCTATTTTTTATTTTTTAAGGAACCACGATACTGTTTTTCATGGTGGTTGTACCATTTTACATTCCCACCAACAGTATACCAGGGTTCCAATTACTTCACATTCTTACCACGACTTATTAGAAAGCAAAGTTTTAAATGGACTTGTCTATACCCTTTTTAGAAAATCAGTGAGTCAGATTCTACCAAAAAGCCTAAAGCAAATATCTTATTATAGGAGAATACAACCATGGAAGCTTCTGAGGCATCATTTGGAAATTACTTGTTGACAAGAGTCTCAGGAAAAAAAAAAAAAAAACCTTTTGCTCCTTTTTTACTTCTGAACATCTTCACAAGGAAGGCATAACATGTTCAGAAAGTGTCCTGGCAGTTGCAAAACCAAAGTGTATTCAAATTATAATAGTCACACAGCTGGAAATGAATTGGGGGAGGGAGATGAAAGCCCATTAAAATGCTGGAAAGCAGAATGGCACGTAAGCTGATGTAATCAAAGCTGGGAACAAGGATCATGAGATTGATCAAAAATAAAGAACCATTTTCCACAAAGTGTTCATCTGTGTCACCCCAGCTTACATGCCTTCTGCTAAGGCGATGTAGCTCAGTGGAACAGAACTTTCACAGGCAGCCTGGCCCAGACAAGATGACACAGCCTGTTCAGGGTGTCCTGGCTGCTTTAGCGCCCCTCCACAAAACAGCAACCAGCCACGCCACATGGATGAGAACATGTGACGGAGAGGTGTCCGATGTGCGAAACAGTAATCTGCTTTCCCACGATCTTTTGACAGGCTGCCAAAAAAGATGTTAACTATTCTAGCCCCAGAAATTCTGCTGAAAAAAAGAACCCATAAAATCAGGTCCAAAAAAAAAAAAAAAAGAAGAAGAAGAAAATTGTACACTAAAACTCATCGACTGGAGAGAACAGGATTCCAATTTCAAAACCAACTTCTGGAAGCCAATACAAAAGAAATCTACACAGTAGGATTTCAAATTGCACTTTTCCTGATATGCTAGTCACTCACTTCCAACAGGGTCAACCCATACAAGAGGAACAAGAAAGTGAACTTGCTCCAAATGGAGAGAGAGATTGGCCAACATTGGTACTTCACACCAAATGGACTCAGAAAGTCAAACAAGGTGGCATGCCAGGAGAAAATTAATTTCATCTTAAAGACGTTCCACTTTCATAACATGCAATGTTATTAGTAACAGGCATGCTGGGGGGACATGTATATTTTTAAACGTAATCTTTGTGTGAATGATACCTCTCTTATGTAAACAGAGGAGACTTTCTGCTAGAACAACTGTATTAAAGATCGAAGCTGCAAAAACGTGACATTCAGCAGCCCCTTTCCATCGCCTCCAGGGAACTCACTTTTAAACAGACCAGGTGTTAGCAGAGATTCAGAACCAAAATTTAAAGCCTTTTTCAAGATATACGAGGAGAAAAGAGACTTCAACCTCCTTGATAAATTCAAGTAACACTTCTCCAAAAGTTAATTAGCCAAAATCTTCACAGGGCTTGCTACGCTTTCTAGAAGAAAATCAATGGCTAGGTCTCACTAACCCGTAGCAAGCAATTTAAACAGTAGAGAGGACAAATGTCCTTTCCAATATGGTATTTCTACCAAAAAATAAATCCCTCAATGATGGGATTCAGGAGTGACATTTGCATTAAAGTTGGAAGGGGCAAAGGGAGCAGGAAAAGGCTTCTGGAGGGTGGTAACCAGCGGGTACCCTGGTCAGGTCAGCTGCAGACCAGCCCCAGCCACCACCTGTTTACACCCACTGAGGGGGCTGGACAGTCAAAGGATGATCGATGTCTTGGACCCAAGGAAGCTGGCACAAGGCAGGGCAGAATGATGTTCTCATCAACAACTGACTTCAGGCTACCCAAAGCTACAATCAGAAATAGGGAGGGCAAGAGGAACAAATTGCTGAGTTCTGCAAGAGAGCTGAGCTGGACACCCCCCGCCATGGCCTGCTGGTTGGAGCAGCAATGGCTGCATGGTCCTAGTGGGCTTTGCAAGGGGTGATCCCATCTGTAGTGAGGATAGCTCTGAGAGGTGAGCATTGCTACATGAGATTTCCAGCGACCTGCCTTGAGCATATCAGTGGAGAGAATGGATTATTCCAGGGAGCCAAAGAAGACTCAGGGTGGGAAAAATGAGACTTTTCCAAAATGACTGCCAACCAGGCTCCAAATGTGATTTTCAGAGCCTCGCATACCCCTACTAAGACCTTCTGCTCCTCTTCATCCAACCCCCTACTCTCGAGACTTCTCTGGCTCTCTCAGACTCTATGTCCACTGCCCTGAGATGACTCTCAGGTCCAGCTTTCCAACCCAGACACCTGCGCTCCTCCCTCACACTGTCCCTCTGGTTCTGTGTTCTGACACAAGGGCAGGTATCCTGCCATACCTGAAATGTATGTCCAAAAGCAAATTCCTCATCTTTTGCCAGAAGCCTGCTCCCACCCCAAGTCTCCATTCTTCTAGGGCTGGGGCCTGAGGCAACGCTGCTCTCCATCCTCCTAGCAAGTTGGCCTTGACTCTTCCCTCGCCTTCATCCCATCTGGCTCTGAGATCTTTCATTTCTCAGGGAGTTATCTTTTCTCTCCATTCCCAGTGTGTGGCCACAAGTCCCCTCTTGCTATAAAAACAGGACCTTGGCCCATCACTGCTATGTGTGCACATAGCAGAGATGAACAGAGATAAAGAGAAGCCTGGCCTGTGGCAGCATTTCTGATCCCTCCTTCCCCAGTGGTGCCTCTTCTTCTCTGTGGCCACCGGTCTTCCTGCTGTCTCACTTAGCTGCCCCTACCTCCAGGGCCACCCACAGACACACATTAAAGCTCATCTACACCAGTATGATGACTTCCCGCTATTTGCATTTAAGTATGTTTAACTTGAACTATGTGCATGGAAAGCTCTGTCTCCTGTTTAGTTTTTTAGAATAACTGGCAAGCAGGGGGCAATATTTAGCAAGGTGGGGGAACCTTTTCATTTTCCTTGAAGCTGTAACTATTCCTAAAGAGACCCTTGAAAAAAACCAAATTCAGTGTTTGTTACAGACTGAATTGTGCCATCCCCACCAAAAATGTATGTATATGTTGAAGCCCTAACTCCCAATGTGATAGTATTTGGAGATGGGAGGTAATTGGGTAGAGCCCTCATGATAGGATTAGGGCCCATGTAAGAAGAGACAGAGAGTGTGTTCTCTCTCTGTCTATCTCTCTCCCCCCGCACCCCCCCCCGCCCTCTCTGTGTGTGTTTCTGCCATGTGAAGATACAGCAAGAAGGCAGCTGTATGCAAGCCAGGAAGAGGACCCTTACCAGGAACCTGACCATGCTGGCACCCTGATCTTGAACTTCCCAGCCTTCAGAACGGTGAGAAACAAGTGTAGGATGCCACAGAACTAACATTCCCCTTCTCTGAACTTCACAAGAAGCTCACTGAATACTCAACTGTGATGACATCAGACCTACCTCAGGAGAACCAGCTAAGTACAGGAAATGCCCCTGTGTACTTAGCGAGAATGCCGTCACCCTACTCTGCAAAAGAATGGACTAGGCAGTGGCTTTCAAACTTGGGTTTGTGAGGGAATCACTAATGGGTGGGAGGCTGTGAAATTCTGATTCTGGAGGTTTGGGATGTGATCCAGACACCCCAGATCCCCCAGGGAGTCTGAGAAATATGAGACTCACTGATCGAAGAATAGCTCCCCAACCTCTAAAACAAGAGCATGAACAAGAGGGCCTTGTGGTGCTCTTCAGCCGCCATGTTTGAGTGGCAGACCTGGACAGCCCAGTTAGTTGAGTTTGTTTCACTCAGCTGGTTTTGTTCTTGTGGGAAAACTTCTTTCAGGCAGCTGGCATGGATTAACCTGGCAGCACTAAACCATAGCAGACTAATCCCACAGAAGTCCTCATCCCTAACAAAATGTCCAAGAGGTCTAGTCAAGGCAAACGTATGGAGAAGATCCACACATCCTTAGAGGAGTCCTTCTGTCGGGGGCTCTGACTGACCTTCATAACATCACAGGAAGGGCACAATGGGGTTGAGGGTATCCCTTGTGAAAGTCACATCAGACAAAAAACTTGGACCCTAAAACTCCCACCATGACTTAAACACAGCTCAGTCTGATGTTCAGGCCCACTAGACCCGACAAATCCCTCTTCCACCATCTACTCTGGTGAAGACTTTTCAGGAACTTATTATGCAAAGCTGCCTAAGCAAGACGGAATTTATATTGAACCTGGCCATGATTTCTGAGCTGCCACTGGGTGTTCTGATGACATACGCATCTCAGGGTTGAAGTCAAGGGGCTGCCAAGGACAGGAGACCGGAGGCAGGAGAAAAGCAGTGTGATTCCTTCCAGTAAATAACTGGGGGAGGGCTGGGAAAGGGAGGGTGCCCCAGGGAGGAAAAGGACTGTTGCTTTTCTTGTATCCAAGGTTTGCCTTTCAAATGGCATCCAGACGTCACAAAATAAATCTCTCCTCCAGAGGCTAAAGAATGCAACAAAAGTGGGGGTGGGGGGAACCTTGCTTTATCTAGGGTGAATCATACCTAGAAAGAAAACACACATCCATCACAGAAACTTCATTGATTGAGAAAGCATTTTTAGTTTCCCTGGACTGAGTCCTTTCTGAAACCCTGGCTCTGAGCAGGGCACCGGTGTTTTCTCTGGGGTATGATCACCTGCAGAAGCAAACCATTGATTACAGGCAATTCTTAGACAAATAGACCCTCAGCCCCCATCTTTGCTGCTGGAATACAAGGGTCTCAGTGCTGCCCTCCTCAGTAAAGGAAATATTGGTCTGGCATTTAACACAGCCACAAAGAACATGTCCTATAATCAGTTCTCTATACAGCAGCCCAAGTGGTCTTTTCGAAATGAAACTCAGACCATGATATTCCCTCCTACTAAAATATATCCAGTGCCTTCCTACTGCTCTCAGAACAAAACCCAAACTTTTTCCCATGGCTACAGGGCACAGACAGTCTGGCTGTGCTCACCTGTCCTACATTATCCTGTCCCCTGCCCCATGCCCACTAGGCTCCATCACTGTACCCCTTTCTGTTCCTCTCATATACCAAGGTCACCTCACCCTAGGACCTTTGTGTATGCTGTCTCCTCTACCTGGCTTGCACTTCTCCCAGATCCTCCATGGTTGGCTCAGAAAGGCCTTCTTTGACTTGCCCTATCTAGAGTGGCCCACCCTACCCTCCTCCTGCCCTACTCCTGGCTATCTCATATCCTACTTTGGTTTTTTCATAACACTTGCCACTATCGAAACGTTTCTCTTTACCAGCTGATGGTCTCTACACAGCTCAATTGTAAGCTCCATGAGAGGAGCGTCCTTGTCTCACCAAACCCCCGGCCCCCAACACAGGATTTGGCATGTGGGAAATGTTCAACAGATATCATTGAACAGATAAATGAAAGATCTAGGCTACCTGCAACAGACAGTTTGGATGTGGGAGCCTGGCCTTCTAGAGGGCGACAAGTCAGTGCTGGTGGGAGGCACCCAGCACAGGGAATGAGAATCACACCGCCACCGCGTCATGTCTCACCCTCCCTGCCCAATACGCCTATGACAGCAGGCCAGTGGCCCATGCCACAGTCCATACTCCAGCTGTGCTCATGGCTCCACAATACCAACCAGGCACCCCAAAATCTGGAGGGGGTGGGGTCAAGTGGACACACGAGGCCATTCATGACATCAGTCACTACTTTCTCTGCCCAAAAGGGACATTCTAGGCCTGATATTGGCACTACACAGTAGCAGCACCAGAAGACGGTCTCCAAGGCACCATTCCATTTCCCTGAAAGGGACTCTCTCTGGATTAACCTCTGCGTGTGCTTTCCCAGAGAGCTGATCCATGTCCTCTTGCAGAGCCCCAAGCCCAGGGGTGGTGCCAGGGGCAGCAATGGGATGGGGGTGGGGAGGCTGCTTGACAGGAAATCAATGGGAACTGAAGGTCATCCGGAGGGCGCTGTCTCCCCATCATGCACCTGCTGGGATAGGATTTGTGGTCCTGACCTCGCTTGGGGGCCTCTGCCCTCCTGTCAGAGTTGGTTAAAATCAGCCTGCAGAAGCGAATGCCCAGCACACCAAATGATATCCAGGCTGCCCTTCTAAGGGACACCCAGTCAGACAAAGCAGCACTGAGTTTCATTTAACCTGCCACAAGGTTGACAGTCACCCCAATTTCTCTTAGCAGCCCCCTAAGAAAACTGTCTCAGGTGCACCATTTTTTCGAGGCACATACTTTTACACCTTTTAATACAGACAGAACAAAGCCAGACTGACCAAGAAGCTGACTGTCTCCCCAAACTTAAGTTCTCTGGTGGAAGAAGTGAAAACATGCTGGGAACCAAGAAGACCAAAACAAATCTTGAGTGCACCCTGGAAGTGCCTTTATCACCTCTGCATCCCAGAATAATGACAAAGGATGCCGAAACCTCTGTACTGCTTAAGAGAGATCTCCTTTTTATTCCCATCCCCAAAATTATCAGGCAGCTTGACTGAATTGAGAATCCGATTCTCCTTTCCTCGAACACCTATTTTCCCAAGTTTCCATCCTTCCTTCCTTCCCATGCCTTCCCCTCCACCATCTTCTTTCCCAATCCTCCCACCTCATCAAGAGTCACTTAACATACAGGTCAGGAGCGAAGCAGTCAGCCCAAGTCTCCAATCCAAAAGCTGAAGACAAATCTGGCATAAAAATAAGGAGGAGACACCCTCAACATATTTTTAGAAGAATGACAGGATGATGGTCATAATAATAAAAGTGGCATATAGCTAATATTTATTGAGTATTTACTATATGTGCCAGGCACTGTGCTAAGTACTTTCCATGTATTATCTCACTTTATCCTCATACGAACCCATACTATTATTCCTCCATTTGACAGATTAGCAAACTGAGGCAGAGAGAGTCTTAAGTGATTTGCCTAGGGACTTATGTGGCACTGTCAAGATATAAGTCCAAGCAGTCTTGGTCCAGAACCTTGCTCTTGGCTACTGCACCATCAGCCTCTCATGAGGGCACTTTTGCCCTTTCACAATGAGTTTTGCCTCCGGAACTAGAATAACCTGAACAACACTTCTTTTCTTAGAGGCACTAGGTTTTTAAGAGCATCACCAATTTGCTGGGTAATCTTAGCTATTTCTCTTCTTTGTGCCTCAGTTTTCCAAACTGTCAAATAGTCCAGAGATAAGCCTTCCTATCACAGAGCCACCCCTCAGTAACTCAAAGAGAGTGGAGGATGGGGCTTCCTGAAAAGATACCATCAGAGAAATACAAAATGTTATTACACAGGTTAGAAACCAAATCCACCCCAAATGTGAGCATGGGGTGATGGACTGTAACAGGCTCTGTGGTTCTGAAAATCGACTAAAGGCAGGAAAAGAGAAATGCCAGAAAGTGATAAACTAAAGGGTCAGATTGAAGAATTCCAGAATGTCAGAGACTGTCTAGTCTGATCTTGGTTTTATTGCAAAGAAAATCAATAACCAGAGAGGTAAAGTGATGTCCCCCAGCCACACAGAGGTGGAAGTGGGATTAGATCCTCAGTCCAGAACCCTAGGTTTAGGGATTTCTCCACCATGTATGGTGAGGGTCTGCAAGCTACAGCCCCTGGGCCAGATCTGGTCCACTAAGAATTTTTGTAAATAAAGTTTTATTGGATGACGGCCATGCCCATCAATTTACATATTGTCTGTGGCTACTTTCATGCTACAATGGCAGAGTTGAGTAGTTCTAACAGAGATCATATGGCCTGAAAAGCCTAAAATATTTACTTTCTGGACCTATACAGAAAAAGTTTGCTGACTGTTAGTGCACAGCCTAAGGCTTGAATAATGAAAAGTCTCTACCCTCGGAATGAAAGGAAATAGAATACGAGACCTAAGAGTCACGCAGCTTAAGCAGATAGTTTTACAATTATCTCAGCTTGGTACAACTTAATGAAAACCCATAAATACAGTTAATAATAAGAAAAACAAGCACTGGCTCACCCTACCTATTTAATAATTATTGTTAACTACAGCAAGCAAAACTCATCACTAAAAATTCATTTTTCTCCAGCCTTCCTTGAAATCCCTGTTTCCTCTGGGAAAACACTGTTGGCCAATGGGTGAAATGATGCTTCTGATAGGTGCACAGCCCTAATTTCCTCCTGTTGAGGCATTTGGAGACTTGAGAGCATTGCCCTCTCCCTGGAGCAGACTGAGGGTCTTCAGCAAATATGTCAACCTCTCTGGGCTCTGGGCTCCCATGCATCAAACGGAAAGAATTATCCTCCCATATTCCAAATTATGGAATATGTGCAGAGCCTAATTAAAGAGCAGGGCAGTCCAGCCAGGCACCACCAAGGGTCCAATGTCTAAGTCATATCAAATCACCAGCAGGAATGTAAAAAGCTGGAGTGGCTTTCATTTTCCAACATCGGCTCAGGTGGAGAACTTTGATGAATAGGATCCAGTTTTCATGAAACAGTCCTGGTTCACATCAAGGTCCCAGCATAATTATTATTACACCTTTCCATCTCAAAAGTGCCTTTATTTGGCTGATAAATGATAAGTTCGTCCTACTGATAAGCTATCTGGAGTCAGAGAGAGGCAAGACACATACCTGCTGGACATGACACTGATGCCAATAAATGGGCTTCTAAGGAAGACAGGTCCAGTTTGGTCCAGAGTTGGGGTACAGGTCTAAGGCCAGAACTGAGTTGCTCAGGACAAGAGAGGAGAGGCTAAATCTGGCGGCCCTGCTTTTCCATTTGTCCTGCACAAATCCCTCACCTCTTCTTACATTTGTCAAACAAGTATTTAGGGAATATCAAAGTGTGAGCTCCCCAGGAGGCCCACAGGCTCTGCAGAGAAGAGAAGTCTTCACAAAGCACTGCGTGGGGAAAGAGACGTGCCAACTGGTACCCACCACCTGCCTGGCCGTGCTAAGCACCTGATCCTCGGGACAAGGTACAGTCCCAGCCCTTCATAGTGCCGGACACTGACTGGCACACACTTGGTTAAGTGTTCATTCTGGGGACCTGGACCAAGCGGAGCTCAGACCTCCTGTTCTTAGGAAACTCCTGTCCACAGGGCTGTACTTCTGCCACCAATCCTGCTGAACAGGGGGGCAAGAGGGCCAGGCTATATGCCTGTGTGTGTCACTAGGAGGGACCAGAGGCAAGCAATAAGAAAGGTCCAGAAAAGCTAACTCGAGCAGGAGGCTGTGGTCTGACAGGGAGGAGGGATAGGCAGGGAGCTAGAGAAAGAAGTAACAGAGAAGGAAGAGGAGGGGGAAGAAGGCTGGAGAAGGAGTCAGTGTGGGTGGAGGGAGAATGGCCTCCAGCACACGCCCCACAGCCATCAATATCTCTTCGGAGGACAGGTTATCTGGGGAATTTATGCTCTCTAATAATTACCTTGCAGAGGGTTCCACTTATCTTAGCAGAAGAATCTGCCAGTTGCCAGACACACAGAGTTCCAGTTAATTCCATCAACATCGCCCTCCACCTCTGCCCCGTCTCCCCAGTGCTCCCTGACTCCTTTCCGCTTGGCAGTCCCCCGACATCTGACTTCCCTTTGCCTCGCTGGCCTAGGGGAAAGCTGAGCGTGGAAGGGTCTCAACAACTTCCAGCAGTTTTAAGGGCTCAATAGGAGATGACGAAAGGGTTGGGGGGTTGTCCTTTATTCATAGACAGGAGAGGTAAGAACCCTCCTTGCAAAGTTGAGGCTGGGCCTACAGAAGTATAGGTTGTTTCCAAAGGCTGTGTGGGAAGAGCAGAGCAGTGCTTTGGGGCAGAGTGATTTGATATTTTTATCTTCTTCTTACAAATGCCATCAGATCAGGTTAGTATTCATTTTATGTTCTTGTCTTCACATCCTGTCTCAAAGCCTTCCCATCCCTATTCCAGCCTTCCAGTGATGCCTCCCACCAATGATGGTCTGGCTACTTATTCCCTAACCATCATACTCTGCCTTGGGGGGCTGGATCTCTCTCTCTAAATGCGTGTCCCAGCCCTGGCTGTGAGCTCCTGGGGAGCAGAGTCCTTGGTGTGCATCTCCTCGTACCCTGCTGTGGAGCCTGGGCAGCAATGATAGCTCTCAGGCAGCCCTAACTGCAGGCCAGGCACCGTCCTCAGTGCTTAGAAACAGTAATGCATTTCACTTTTTTTTTTTTTGAGACAGGGTCTCACTATGTTGCCCAGGCTGGACTGGAACTCAGCCTCCCGAGTAGCTGAGGCTACAGGCACACACCACTGCATCTGGCTTCCTGGCTTGTATTTCATCTTTACAACAACCCTATGAGAGAGATGCTATTACCATCCCCCATTACAGAGGAGCCTGGGCTCAGAAAGCCTAAGTC
>CM052442.1:23011373-23098046 GCA_028533085.1 Varecia variegata | reverse complement strand
TTGCTCAATCCAAAGAGAGCTGGTGTCTCTGGCACTGAGGATTACATGTGACTAAGGTCAGGCCTGAGACCTGCAAGAGCTATCCTCTAGATCAGAGTCCCAATGGAGAACTCTGGGTCCCTATGAGGCTGCACCAGGGGCTGCCAGCTGCTGAGTATGCAGCCTGGTCCCTTTCCTTTTCCAAAGGCTTCTGCCCAGTGTGGGAAGTCAGAGGCTCCAAATTCCAAATATGGCTCTTCCACGGCCTCAGTTCCTGCCTGGGGCCAAGTCATGGGATTAGTGTAGCTGAGTTCTGAGCCTAGGTCTGGCACTGCTAAAAGGAAACTCTTCATCTTGGCAGTTGCTCCTACAATGGCAGAACCAGGTTGGAAGTTCACAGAGTGCTCCAGGCATATCAGGACCCTCTTGGATTACTGTCCTCTCCCAAAACTCCCAAGACCTTTGAAACTCACAGTTCTGGAGTAAGCATCAAGTGTCCTTATATCAAGCATCCTTGGGTAGTGCAGGCAGCCTGTGCCCGCCAGGCAGTGTGCTCTCTTTATCCTATGGATGATGGGGCTGGACAGAGATGTCAGGGTACCCACTACTCAACTGCAGGTGAGGAGATGTAGGGCTGAAAGGGGGGCAGCTCTGGCTCTGCTCAGAGTTCCAGGTCTTACTTCACAGTGCAATTGTAAGACCCCCTTCCTCCCATGAGCCCTTCATCCCTACTGTGGGTATAGGTCATCTGCCTGCCCAGCTGCCATCCCACCTCCTTCTAGTAACAAGAACCTCCATTTTCCCCTGGGGACCACCTCTCCATCACCAACGGTTGTGTAAAATCAACCCCAACCCACTCCCTGACTTCAGAGACTGGCTTGTGACCAGCTCTGGCCAATGAGAAAACCACCCACCCAGGCCTTAGTGATCAGTTCAAGGGGGAACATGTGGTCTAAGGCAGGTGAATTGGAATCAATCCTGGAACTTCTAGGGGAAAGAGGCACTTTCTTTCTCTTGGTATGGAAAAACAGATAAAAATGTATACCTGAAGCTGCTGGGAGCCACCCATCAAGCAGGCCTGTCTGCAAAGGACACCAACTTAAAGGAAAGTGGAGTTGGGATATGGAGGGCAGATGGAGGAGTCCAGTGCCCTGGTGGGCCCCTAGACCTAGGCACAAGTGAAGCAGAGGCTCTTATGAACTTTCAGTTACGTGAGCACATACTTTGCTCTGTGCTTAAGCAGTTTGAGTAAGTTTCTTGCAACTTGCAACCTTAAAAAGCCCTGACTAATGCACACCCCAAAATTTGATTTTCTTAATAGACTCTACCTAAGGCTGAGGAAGTGCCCAGGGGTCCCATGAAAACACCTCTAGGCTGCTTGAACCCAAATGCCTCTGAAATAAGGATGGTTCACTGTGGCCGTCAGGTGCCACATGTCAAACCTGAGAGGCCATCTTAGCCAGGGAATGCAGCTCAGTGAAATGCTCTCACCAGCTCACCACTCCCCACCACTCCCTATTGTCCTTACTAAGCCCATTTCCTCTTTTACTTTACCTGCCTGGTCCCTTTAAATACATGAGTTTACCATCCTTTATTGGATGGATGAGTGGATGGATGGGCAGACAAGCAAGTGATTATGTATTTGCAAGTTGAGCCTACACACAAATAGGCATGACACAACTGAAGAATTAAAACCTCAGGCCACCGAGGATCATCTGATAATATGGTAAAAGAGATAACCACAGACTGACTTCTGCATGGTTTTGGCCTTTGGAACAATGGGGAATGACTCTCTGGGTAGTTCTCACTCCATAGTTGCTCTCCTCTCTCCCAGGCCAGGGTGGTTAACACAGTATCATCAATAGCGCAGCACAAGCAGAAACCATTCCTGGCATTCACAGGTAGCTGTATCAGATGAAAAGCTTCCCTATAAAGTAGCCTCTTCTCAATCCCCAGCATCTACTTGCAGCTGGGCAGCAGCCACAGAAACAGAAAAGGCTACAGAGGATGCAGGCCCTGAGTGTTGGTCTCTGGACTTGGAATAATAGCAGGCGGATATCCACAAATGTATCCATGAGGCTCTGGCCTTGAAACAAGGGTCTGAGGAGTCCAGGCTGGCTGGTGAGGGGACACTAGGTGGTTCAAAGAACTGAGAAAAAAAATAAAATTAATAGCAGCAATAGAGGCCAGAATCAGAGCCGAAACAAGGCCAGTCCTTCAGCCACCTGGCTGACGGCATCACCATGACCTCAGGGAGGTAATTGGTGATTCACACAGAACCACACTGTGAACTATTCATTATGGTTTGTATGCTCACAGTTCAGGCAATTCCTTAGAAAACTACACGTCGTTCACTCTACTATGAATCATATTCCTCCATTTGTTATCTTTGGGAAGTCATCCCAAAGTTCTGAGCAAAGAATTCTTCCAGGGATTGCCAAGGAGTAACAATGTAGCCAGGTGGGTTTGGCTGTCTCTTTGCTCAGGATGTGGGTGTCCGGTGGGGACAGATCAGAAAAGCAGCCCCATACTGATTGGCACCTGGACAAGGCCCACTCATCCTTGAGTTTGCTGCCTTGAACGTAAGGCACAAGACACAAAACATGAGGGCTTTTCATCTCACGTCTCCTTACAGCCAGGGACTGAAGGCATGGGGCTGTGGGAGAAAGTAGAGTTTCACACACAAGTACTCCAAGGACATCAAAGAAGGCTAGCGGCCAAGAGGTAAGAAGAACTAGCTTCTCAGGGAAGCTAGTTCATGGCTGCTACCGCCCCTGTCAGGCATCCACCTTCAGGGTGACTCAGTCCCAGAGCCAAGAAAAGACAAGCATGGGATGAGCCATGGAAAATAAATTCCTGCTGAGTAGCAAAGAGAGTGGCACCAACAAATGGCAGCATGTGAGTGACAGCAAGCAAATGCTCGCCAAGAAACGGAGGAGTGTGCAGGGCTGTCACTGGCCCCCCAGGACACCACAGAACAGCCGGGACTCATGGTCCCTGCCCTCAGCATGCTTGTATTTGAAAGAGGTAACTAGACTGGTGAGTGCAGAGTCACAGTAAACTGTACACCACCTGGGAGGCAGGACACCCAAGTTCTCATCCTGTTCTGTTGCTCTGGGGCCTTGAAGCCCATCACTAAGTTTTCTGGGCTTCAGTTTCCTCATCTGTAGAGGGAGGCCCCGCACAGCTCCTAAGTCCTCGAGTCCCTGATTCTCAGGCCAGCTGATTTGCAAGGGCCTGCCCAGCACTCACACATATGCTTGTGAGAGTCACACAGATATGAATGCTGAAAATTAGCTCCTGGGAGTGGGAGCAAAGATGTTAAACCCCCAACCTCTCTTGTCAGTACACACCTCCAGGCACATGCCCCCAACAGCCCCAGGCCTGAGATACACTTTTGACAGTCCTGAATACATGGATTTTCAGCCCCGGGTGTTTATTTTAACTTACCAGAAGAAAAGAATTTGGATTCTTTTTAAAATATATACAAAGGGAATACATTTGTGTATCTTCAGACACAAACTGAGGGAGAAGCAAGGCTAAAGATGACTCTTTTCCCTTGGCTATGTGAGTGCTATTCCTCCACAGTGATTTCTCAAAAGACCACAAATGGCAGAGATCTTTGCTCTCTTGTCTTCTGGCCTGTCTCAATTTGGTACCCTGGACATGGGAACTGTCACACCATCCTTCAGGACCTCAGCACCCCAATAACCACACCCTGCCACCATCACCCTGAGGGGGTACAGGGCCCCTGCCCCACTGCCCACCTCTCTACCCATCCACCCTCCCCCATAAGGTTGACAGACAAAATACAGGATTCCTAGTAAAACGTGAGTGTCAGATAAAGAGCAAATAAATTTTTAGTGTAACATTTGCCTTCCCAGGTAGCACAACTGAGGCACAGGCCCCTTCCAAGGAAAGAAAAGACCTCCTCTCCTGCTAAGCTTGTACTCACAGAATCTCAGCCCAGCAGCCTCTGTATCCCCTGGCTTCAGTGAAGCCTGCCACTGCGTCTCTCAGGGTGAGGCATGAAGGACATGGCTTCTGAGGCTAATGGTAACAAAGGTAATCATCCCATTCAGGTGCCAATGTGCTCAATCAAAAAAAGCTGCTTATGGCTGGAGTGAAAAACGTGTAAACATGACTACCGGCCCCAATACAGAAGGGTCTAGGGAGAGGGAGAAAGGAGACAGGTATTACCATAAAAACTTTTAAGGGAGATCTCAGTCTAAAAGGTCTCACTCCAAAAATAAATGTTGTTGCCTTATGATGGCTGGCACGTGGGCCGTGAAGACCTAGTTCTAATTTCTAGCTACAGCAGACAAGCCCAGCATGTCACCCAGCCCTGGATCCCACAGGGGCCAAGTAGGCTGAACAACACCTGCCGATCTTTGACCTGAGGGGGTGAGCAACTGGAGTGGAAGTGCCACAAAGGTAGCAACAGTGTCTTTTTTTTTTTTCCCTCATTAGTATGAACTTACCATCTAGCCTCAGAGTGAGCACTCAACAAGCTTGTGGTGAATAAATGAATGAATGAATGAATGAATGCCTACGTTATCCAACATGTCCCAGAGAGAATCAGGAGCTTTGTAGTGCAAAAGACTTCTGAATAACTGAAAGGAGAACACAAACATGTCCAGTGAAAGGGGTTGGCCTGAATGACCTCTGAGGTCATTGGCAATGCTGTGAGCCCTTGAGCCTGTCATACTCTGGCAAATAGCTTCACTGAAAGAATTTTAAACACTTCCTTCAATACCCCAGCTCAGCATCTATGGTTGAAGTTACCATGCCCAGTCACGGTGATAACCCCAAAGGGAAGGGTACAGAGAAGCCAAAAAACAGGAACTTGCAGAGGGCAGCAAGGGACAAACAACTGGGGAAATAAGGCATGAGCAGGTCGGGATCCCAAGAAGGAAATAAGACAAATCACTCAAGATGCAGCACAACTGTCCAGGACACACACACACACACACACACACACACACACACAGATGCCCCCGTCCAGATCCAAACTGCACGCCCCCCTCTAGCCCCATCCCATCATTCTATGACAGTGCTTCTTTGTGGAACAGAACAATAGGTACATTATGCCAACCTATAATTATCCTAAGGGAAGTGATAGCGAAGTCAAGGCATTACGTGAACACTGGAACACTGGATACCATCCCACAAGAAGCAAACAACAACAAAAACAACAACAATCCACAAAATCTCTAATTTAAATAAAGACTGCATGCTGCCCAAGCCAGTATCCTTTCACACTTATAAGAGATTTTTTTCTTTTCACATGATTATTTAGGCACAAGGCCTTCTTTCATTGGAATTGATAGAATACTGGGGGAAGGGGCTGGGGGCCTGTATTTTTTTTTTCCAGTAAGAAGGCAGAAAGTAAAGGAAGCCGCAGTGGGGCACGAGAAAGTGCCATGGCTAGGGTATGGCTCACAGGAAGCCCTCAAATGTATTGAATCTGATTCTACTGAGTGAAGCTGTTCCATTAATAAAGAAATTTCTTTTTGCTGCTCCAGTGAAACTAGCTTCCAGGGACTTTGGTATAAAATATGCACAACGCTGGATGGTGTCATGGAAAAAAAAAGGGACAAGAAATCAGAATATCTGAATTCTCCTATCACTGCCACTAACTAGCTGTTTCCTTGATTTAGTCCACAGATCTGTGTTCCCTATCTGCCACATGCGGACGGACATCAAGCTAGCAACTAACTGAGGGAAACAACCAAGCAGGAGTCCCTTTCCTCTTGGAGCTTCAGCTTCCTCGTGCACAAAATGAGGGAGTGTCATCAATCCTGGAGACACACACCTGCTTCTAAATCCAAGGTGCAGCCCCCCAGGCGGTGACTGAGGAAGGAGAAGACCTGCTGCGTCTAACACTGAACAAAAGCCCAAATCCTCAGGGCAAAGGGACAGAAGCAACACGCACAGGGCAGCTTGGGGCCAGAAAGAGGGGTCTGCACAGCTCCTTCCACCAGGGAACCAGCCGGAGGTCTCTGGGCTTGTAAGGATATCCGTTCTCAGAAGCCATGGCTTAGACTTTGGCACTCGTGAGAGTTGAAGAACAATCCTATTGATTTGTTCCAACCACACCACTTACTTGCTGTGAGTCCACCTCTCGAGCCTCCGTTTGCTCATCTGGTCCTTCTGGACAAGATTAACTTGACAGCGCCTTTCCACTCTAATATTCATACTCTCGAGGCACTGGATTAGTTGTTCCAAAGCCAGGACACCCTTCAGGCTCCCCTTTTCCTCGCACATGTCCACTTCCTCTTTGACTTTCTCTGTTATGTTATGAGGCAGCAGGAAAGCCCTCGCCAGAAGCTGGAGCCTTGCCCTTAAACTTCTCAGCCTTCAGAACCATGACCTAACTAAACTGCTTCTCTTTATAAATTACCCAGTGTCAGGTACTCTGCGATAGCAACGCAGAACAGACTAAGGCAGAGACACTTCCACATCATCATCGCACAAGACTCAGGCCTGCCCGGCCGCCTTGGCCACTGCCTGCTGACACCAGGGCTGGCCCCTCCACCCAGGGCCTTAAATGGCTCAGGGGAAGGGCACGGGGATCTCCAGAAAGGTCAGCAGGGCCATACAGGCCACCTCCCGCCCCATGTGCAGGCCTGATTGCCCACCCTCCACCAGCACTCCCTGGGCCACCAGGGAGAAAAGGAGGGCGTGCAGAGGCCGGTCTCACGTGCCCTTCCTTCCAGAACCCTGTCTGTGGCAAGGGGCAGGTTCTTGGCAGCCTGGGTAGAACAAGAAGGGAAAGCAGCACTGGGGTGGTGGGCGGTCCCCTGGGTGGTGGGCTCCATGGGCAGTGGTTCTCAGCCCCGTGTGTACCAGAGTCACTGGGGAGTAGGTTTGAAGTACAGGTTCCTGGGCCCCACCCCAGTCTCTTGTGATTTAGTAGATCAGGGGGAGCCCCAGGAACCTGACTTTTTACTCAGCTGTCCAGGTAATTCTGATTTTAAGTGGCCACTGCCCTCCCCTGGAGGTACCCTGTGGATAAGAGAGGGCAACTGGAGGTTCTAGAAATGAGTGTTTAAGCCCCTCGCCAGCTGGGTGACTCTAGGCAGTTTACATTTCCTGTCTAAACCTCAACTGCTCATCTGTAAGATGAGGATGATGAAAGGACCTGCTGCCTTGGATTATTGAGAAGAATAAGGAGGAAAAGCATGGAAAGGACTTAGCACTGTGCCTGGTACACAGTAAGGATCCAGTCAACCGCTTACCATTCAGGGGGTGACTTACACAAATGCCTTCTGCCCTGTCACTCCATTACTAAACTGAGCATGTCATGGAGAAACTGCAAATGACAGCAACAAACACAGAGGGCCGCAGGGTGCCGAGGTATCCCCCCACCCTCCCACAACCATCCCCAACACTGTGGTGCAGCACAGACCCACTCTGATCCCTCCAACTCAGAACATACTCGTAGATGTGCCAGCACCCAGGTCAGATGGGGGCGCCCACAGATGGGGGGGTTCCCCCGTCAGAGATGCAAGTTGGAAGGACACTGTGGTCCAGCACAAATTGGATGGCAAAAGAAGGGGAGGGGGAGGAGAATTGAACCCATTCACTCCAGAGGTATCATACCTCAGCCACTATGTACTGAGCTTCTGAGCCATAAAGGAAGGTGGGCCATTCGTGTATGGGGTCTGCAGCTTGAAGGGAAAGAGGGGCATGGACAAGAAGGGTGTGAAGAGTGAGGACAGGTGTAACACACAAATGGGGTAATTCTACTCAACAGGAGCTACTCAGAAAGGCAAAACTAAAACTGACTCTAAGAAACAAAGATCTTCCAAAAATCTAAGAATGGGAGTAGAAAATGGGGTCCCTCACCCAGCAAGCACCTACATCAGTGTTTCATCAGAAGAACCCTCCTTCCCCAGCCAGGCCTGGCACAGTGCCTGACCTCCCCTATCCTGGAGCTGGGCCCTGGGCTCAGAAGACCCTTGCCCACTATTTTTAGAAGCAGGATTTTTACAGATACAATCAGTTAAGATGAGGTCATACTGGAGTAGGTTGACTGGTAGTACATACCAGTAGTATGATTGATATCCTTATAAAAAAAGGAAAATCTGGACACAGAGGCAGGCACACAGGAAGACTACCACAGGAAGTTGAAGGCAGAGATCAGATTCCTTCTACAAGCCAAGGAATGCCAGAGATTGCCAGCAAAGCACCAGAAGCTAGCCAGGTTCAGTGGTGTGTGCCTGTAATCCCAGCTACTCAGGAGACTGAGACAGGAAGATCACTTGAAGCCCAGGAGTTCGAGGCTGCAGTGAGCTATGATCGAGCCACTGCACTCTACCCTGGGCAGCAGAACAAATCTCATCTCCAAAAAATAAAAATAGAAAGCACCAGAAGCAAAGCTAGCAGAGAGGTGTGGAACAGATTCTTCCTCACAGCCCTCAAGAGGAACCAACCCTGCTAACACCTTGATCTTAGACTTCTAGCCTCCAGACTATGCCAGAATAAATTTCTGTTACTTAAGCTATCCAGTCTGTGATACTTTGTTATAGCAGCCCTAAAAAACTAATACATTCAGAGCCTTATTATTCTTCACCACATTGATCACCAATGGGGCAAATCAGAAACTTTCAGAAAGTCACCATATTCACTTTTCTATCTAATAAACCAGATACTGTGGAGGAATTTAAAGATAAAGACATAGTCCCTGCGCTCCAGGAGCTCACAGGTATACAAATGTTTGTCACTTTAACACTTTAAAAACCACCTTGACCTACATCATCTCTTGTAGATCCCTCAGCCTTACATTGAGGTGGGAAGGGCAGGCCTTGGTGTTCCCATTCTACAGATGAGAACACTGAGTTTTGCAGAGTTGGTGACTTGCTCCAGAGCACTCAGCTACTAAGTGGCAGAAAAGGAACTGCAGCAAAGTCTTCTGAGCCCAAGACTATGTTTAGTGTGGCTGTTTCCTTGCAGCCTGTCTTGCTGCCTTGCTAGCAGTCTTGGAGCCTCTTGCCCCCTGCAAAAAAGAAGCTGCTACACTGAGGCAACTTGTATCCAAGATTTGTTCCAAGCAAGCTCTGGAAGACAAGAAAGGAGGCCAGCCAGGTAGGCCTGTGAGAAACGAAGGCAACCATGAGGGACTGGTGCAGTCCACCCTCTCTCTCGTCCCTTGCTCTGCTGCTGCTCCCACCACCCCCCTTGCCCTCTCCCCACCCCCGATCCAGGCCCCCAGCCTCTTCCCGTCATAGGCAGGGCAGGTTCCGGGTGCTGCCTGGTGTTGTCAAAATAGCGAGGAGCTGGAAAGAATTCCAGAATGAAAGCTATGTGCCTCTGCAGCCTCCTAAATGACAGCCACAGTGGCAGCTAAACCCGCTAATGTGCTAAGCATTTTCTGGCAGGGCCAGAGGGCAGGGCTGGTATTTTGGGAGCTGGGAGGGGCTTGAAGGCATCATCCTTGGCAAGTCTGGGAAGGAGGTGGAGGCGAGTAGAACCAACCCAGAGCACTTCCCGTGAAGTCACTGAGAGCCACCCGAGCTGCATTTCGGGATTCCTGAAGCGCCCTGGCAGACAGAGGGCAGAGAGCGAGCCCGGCCTGGTGGGCAGGGCTGGGCAGGGCACTGAGGCCTCATGGCCGCGGATGTGGGGAACAGGGTGCTCTAGAGTGACACTTGTGGTAGATACTTTTTCTGCTGACACAGAGCGGTGTGTGATGCTGTCCGGGAGGCCGGCAGCCAGGGCCGGGCCCTCGCTCTGTTTGCCTGAGTTGGCAGGGGCAGGGCCCATGGTGACCAAACAAAGGATGAGAAGCCAAATGCCCAGAGGCCAGCAGGCAAGAGGGGTCTGAGGATATCGCCACACACAAGGAGGGGCTGGGGGACTTGCAGGGAGGGATATAGGGCTGGGACAGTGGGAACCTGCCGACAGGGGCCCTCTGATTTCCCAGACACGCTCCATCTCCTCTCGGCACTAGCCTCTCCACACCATCCCTGTCTTTCAGGGGCTCCTTTGAAAATGTTTCAAAATATGAGACCAGGAAGGGGAGCAAACCTCCAAATCTGACATCAAGACAAGGTCCTGGTGTTCCTTTGTCCCTGATGGGCTCGACTCTACACTTCTTGGAGAAGCAAGAGGAGTTCGCGGCCAAAAGATAGGGCTGGTGAAGAATTCCTTCCCTGAGCCGTTTGGTGACAGGAAGTACGGTGGGAGGCCTGGCCGTGCTGCTCAGGTGAGGGGACACCATGTCATTCTGGGAACAGATGAGCCAGTAAAATCCTAATGGGATTCAATCTGGAGGGAAAGAATCCCAGCAGATAGAAACTGCTGAGAGTTTGCAGCTTTTAAAGCCCCTCTAGCAAAAGGATCTGTGTAAGCTTTGCAACCCTGACCATGCAGCCACCTCCCAGCCAGCAGCGCCAGGAGTGTTTTTGCTACATCGGAACAAGCCCACTCACAAATATCCCGTCCTGAGCTGCCCCGCCACCCGTTCCTTTCAGGCCTATGTGACGGCCTCCCTCAGAAATGAAGTCTTAAGAGCAGCGCGAGATAGTGTTGCAGGGGCCAAATGGAGCCACAGGCCGGACCACAATCTCAGTTCCAATACTCGCTAGCGGCTGACCCCAGGCAAGGCACTTAACCTTTATAAGTCTTATTCTATAATTGGCAAAAATGGAAATAATGAAGCTACTCGAGGAGTTGATAGGAGGCCTGAACGAGATGATGTATGCCGGGTCCGGGGCACAGAGGCAGGGGAGCTCCGCGAGGGCTGGGCCCCCTCCTTCCCATCTTCCCCTCCAGGATCCTCTGGCACCATATTCATCGGGAAGGACACAGATCAATGGGAGTATTTTTGTAATTTATTTTATTTTATTTATTTCAGCATATTATGGGGGTACAAATGTTTAGGTTACATATATTGCCTCTGCCCCACCCGAGTCAGACCCTCCAGCGTGTCCATCCCCCAGACGGTGCACACTGCACCCATTAGGGGTGAGTATACCCATCCTCTCCTCCCCCCTCCCACCCACCCAACACCCGATGAATGGTACTACTATATGTGCACATAAGTGTTGATCAGTTAATACCAATTTACAATGGGAGTTTAATTCAGAGGTTGGGGAGACAAAGCATGCTGATATAAAACAAGCAGTGCCGAGTTTAATGGAATCATCTCTAACCTAGTGTGTCCTTTCCTGCTCACTCTACCCTACTTCCCCCATCTCTACCAACTGATAGTCTCTTGACTGGTAGCCTTTTTTTTTTTTTTTAGAAGAGCCAATTTCTTTTAAAACTCCAAGTGGGTACCATCTATGTTTCATTCTGTGTGCCCTGGAGGGAACATCATTCAATAGACTATCATTTCAATGGTGCCCCCAGATTTGGGCAATGTTGCAGCCCTACTAAAGCCTTTCTTTAGTGTCATCTCCTTCATGAAGACTATCCTGAGGCTGCCCATGGCTTCTCCCTTCTTTGAAAGCCAACAGCGGTTGATCTGTACTTCTCGTATGAGCTCATCAAACTCTGCCGCTATCATACTTGGGTGATGAGTGTATGAGTGTAAGAGTGTGTGTGTATGGTGCGTGCGTGCGTGCGTGCATGCGCGTGCATAAAATTCCAGCAGGGATTGACTCTTATCTTTGTAATTCCCTACAATACCTAGCACAATGTTAATTCGTTTTATGAGGCCAGCATTACCCTGATACCAAAACCAGTTAAAGACATTACAAAAAAAAAAAAAATTTATTTTAAAAACCTTAACCCTTACCTCACACCCTATATGACAATTAACTCAAAAATGTATCATAGAGCTACATATAAGAGCTAAAACTATAAAACTTCAAGAAGAAAACTTGGAAGAAAATCTTTGCAACCTTGGGTTAAATAAAAATTTCTAAAATAGGACACAAAAAGCCTGAGACATAAAAGAAAAAATTGGTATACTGGACTTCATCCACATTTAAAACGTCTGCTCTTTGGAAGGCACTGATATGAAAATGAAAACACAAGCCACAGACTGGAATAAAATATTTGCAAAATATATATCTGATAAAGGACATTTAGTCAGAATATATAAAAAAACTCCCAAAACTCAATAATAAGAAGACAAATGACCCAATTTTTTTAAATAGGCGAAAGAACTAAACAGACATTTCACAAGAGATACAGATGGCCAAAAAGCAAGTGAAAAAATGTTCAACATCATTAGTCATCAGGGAAATGCAATTAAAATCACAAAGAGATACCATTAAACATCTATTATAATGGCTAAAATTAAAAAGACTGACAATGCCAAGCGCTGGCAAGGATATAGAATAACTATACTCTCATACGCTGTTGGTGGGAATGCTAAATTGTACAGCCACTTTGGAAAGCAGTTTGGCAGTTTCTTACATACACTTGTGTTTTCATTTCTCCTAGGCATTTGCCCAAGAGAAATAAAAACATATGTCCACACAAAGACTTATATATAAATGTTCACAACAGCTTTATTCATAACAGCCAAAACTTGGAAACAACCCAAATGTTCCTCAATTGGTAAATCAATAAGCAAGTTGTAATACATGCTAACAATGGAATGCATCCATACATACAATAACATGGATGAATCTTAACTTCGTTATATTAGTTTCTTATTGCTGCTATAACAGATTGCCAGCAACAGTGGCTTACAATGACACAGATTTCCTATCTTACAGTTCTGGAGATCAGAATGTCCAAAATTAGTCTCAATGAGCTAATGTCAAGGTGTTGGCAGGACTGGTTCCTTCTGGAGGCTCTCAGGAGAAAATCTGTTTTCTTATCTTTTTCAGCTCCTAGAAGCAACCTGCATTCCTTGGCTTGTGGCCCCTTCTCCAAAGCCAGCCACGTTGCATCTTCTAACCTCTCTTAACCTCTGCTTAAAGAAGCAGGAAATTATCAAAGGCACAGGGATGCACAGTGAGTTTGGGAAACTAATAAGTAGTTCCGTATTTCCAGGGAGTGTAATGTAACATTTTAAAGATAAGGAAACAGATTCAGAGAGATCAAGTATCTTACCCAAGGTCCAGAACACAGTGAAAATCATGTTCAACCCCAAGGCCTCTGAATTCAAATCCAGAGTTTTTCCTAGTACATGTGAGTCCTCAGACTTCCCTGCCTTGATCTTGGAGGCCTCAGACTGGAAGGGCATCTCCACCATGGCTCAGGGCCCTGCACCCCCACCCAAGTCCGAAGGAGACTTCCCCTGCCTCCGCATACCACACCAGCAGCTCAGCCCGCGGAGCCAGGCACGATCATGGACCTCCTCATCTCCCCACACCAAGACCAGCTGATTCTCAGCCCCAGTGTGATGAAATTATAAACTTAATAAGGATGATGTTTGCATCCTGCTTTATATTTATCAGCATTCTTTCACTTAGGTTATCTTATTTGGCCTTCCCCATTGTGTAAGGCTAATGGTGCAGATATTCTCAATCCCATACTATCAACCCCTCTGCAAACTGAGTTACTTTCTGACACAACAAGTGGGCAGAAGTCAAGATCAGAATCTTTACCCCACTCCAGCCCTCAACACCACAAGTGCCTATCTACTCAGAGAGTAGAATTTGGGCAAGCCCGGAACCTAGCTGAGCCTCATCCTCTTCATCTGCAAGATGGAATATAGGGTAATTCCTGCCCTGCCCATGACACCAGGCATAAATGAGGAGAAAAAAGTGGGGAGGGAGTATTATGTAAAAGCACTTTGGCAACATTAAAATGCTGCACAAAATATAAAGAACTGTTCTGATTATACTCTCAAGGAATGTCATAAATTTTCTCCAGAAGTGAATAATTGTCATTTCTTTTAAACTTCATGCCCTGGAAAGCCAGTTTCTGCTCCTGTCATCTTTATTTCTGGTTAAAGCAGAGACATTCTACCCACCATTTCAACTTGAACCTCAAGGTCTATCTTTAATTCCTCCTCCCAGCTTCACCCTTTCCGAAATCAAGAACTGGCGATTCCCAACCCTCAATCTCTGTCGCCGTCAGTCCCTCTTTAAAGCTAGAAATTGCCAGTGGCCACTTTCAGTCCTCATCCCTCTGGTCTCTCCCCAGTCAGACTAACCTTCATGATGCTAAAGCACCAACCAATCACATCTCTCGGAGGCTCACGACCGCCCAGTGGACAGAGTCCAGGGGTCCTCCAAGGGCCGCCCCAGCCAAGCTCTCTGGTTTGTCTCCCACGACCCCTCAGCCCAGGCAAGCCTAAGCAGCGCTGCTTCCCAGAAGTTCTACCCTCTTCCCACTTTTACGTCCCCACTATATCTGGAACTCTCCTTCCCACTATACAACCAGCTATGGGAGTAGAGGAAATGAAGTAAGACCCTCAGCTCTTACATAACCCAAACATATTCCAAGGGACTCAAACAATTAAGGATAAAAAAATAACTACCTTTTTAAAAATCCAGATTATATAGGTGAATACTTATCTGATAGGTGATGGGGGTTGGAATTTCTAAGCTACATAGTAATGGAATAAATCAGAGGAGAATAAAATGAATGATTGTTAACATTTACTTATTTTTGCTTCTTCTAACTGGATATCCATATTTTTAGGTAAATAAACCTCAACCTTTACCTCATATCATACACCAAAAATAACTCAAAATGGATTATAGAATGAAAGAAATGCTAAAATTATAAAACTTTCAGAAGAAAACATGAGGAAAATCTTCATAACCTTGGTATAGGCAAAGATTCTCAGGACACAAAAAAACAGGAACCATAAAAGGAAAAACATCATTTGGACATCACCAAAATTAAAAATTTCTGCTCTTCAAAGACACTGTGAAAGATAGAGGTAATGATTGCACAATACTGTGAGTAAAATTAATGCCACCAAATTGTATACTCAACATGATTAAAATGGCATCTTTTATGTTATATGTATTTTACCACTTTTTTTTTTAAAAGACACTGTTAAGAAGATGAATAGACAAGTCACAGACTGGGAGAAAGGTTTCATAGTATGCATTAATACATAGCACATATATCCATAGGTACATATATATGGTACATATATGTATACATATACACAGTACATATAGTATACATAGGTACATACATATATGACAAAGGATCTATATCCACCTATGTAAAGAACCCTAGCAACTAAGTAATATGAAGACAATACAATGAAAAAAAATGGGCAAAGATTTGAACAGATCTTTCACAAAAGAAGATAAACAGGCAGCCAATAAAGTACATGAAATACGCCAGCATCGGTAGTCATCAGGGAAATCCAAATTAAAACTACAAGATATTATTCACACCCACTAAAATGGCTAAAATTAAAAAGACTGATAATATCAACTGCTGGTGAGGATGTATAGCAACCAAAATGCTCATACATTACTGATGGGAATGTAAAATGATGCAACCACTTTGGAAAAGAGTGTGATAGTTGCTTATTAAAAAAATGCACTTGCCATATGATTGAGAAGTTTCACTAGTATTTACCCAAAAGAAATGGGGGAAAAAATTTATGTTCAAAATTTAAAAAAAAGAAAGAGAAACATATGCAGATGCTCATGGCAACTTTATTCATAATAGCCAAAAACTGAAAATAACCCAAATATCCATCAACTAGTAAATGGATAAAAAGTTGTGATATATTCATATAATGGAATACTCTTGGCAACAAAAAGAAGCTACTAATATATACAACATGGATAAGACTTTTTTTAAAAGGCTGAGTGAAATAAGCTAGATTTAAGATTACATAGTGTATAATGCTGTTTATATGAAATTTTAGAACCAGCAAAACTGATTGATCTATAATGACAGAGATAGGTTGACTGCAAAGAAGCACAGGGAACTTCTGGGGAAAATAAAAATATTCTGTTGTGGTCATGGTTACATAGATATATGCATTTGTCAAAATTCATAGAACTATACACTTAAAATGAGTGCGTTTTATTGAATATAAATTATACCATGGCAAAGTTGGCTTTAAAAGAACTTTGTAAAAGACAAACCACAAACTGGTAAAAATTTTTGCCACATATATGACAAGTATGACAAGTTAATTTCCTTAATATATAAAATGCCATACAAATTGAATGAAAAGCATTAAGACCTTAATAGACAAATTGCCAAAGGACACAGACAAGCCACAAAAAAAGGAATAAGAATAGCTAATAAACATGTAAAAAATTAAAACAATGAAATGCCATATTTCATATACCAAATTAGTCATTTTTTTTTTAGTTTTTGTTTTAATGATAATACTAATATTATAGGGAGAGATGGGCACTCTGCTGGTGAAAGTATAAATTGATACATTTCTAAAATACAATATAGCAGCAATAAAGTCCAGAACCTTAACAATTTTCAGATTATTTGACCCACTTCTAGAAACCTATGCTAAGGAATAAACAAAGATGAGTGATCAAAATTAGAGATTTATATGCAAGAATTTTCATTACTGATTGTTTCAAGCAGTAATAAACAGTCTAGGGCTTAGTAAACATCAGTATGATAAAATATCAACTATTGTCCATGGTACAAACTTAAATATTTCTTCAATGTACTCAATTTATATACTATATAAGAACCTTGGGAAGGAGTGAGATGTGCAAATGACTTACACTCACGGGTAGAGAGAGGTATATACAAATTTTTTCAATTGCAGCAAAGATTGGAAATCATCTAAATGTTCATCAAGAGAGGTGAAATTGGCCAGGCACAGTGGCTCACACCTGTAACCCTATCACTCTGAGAGGCCAAGGCAGGAGGATCATTAGAGGTCAGGAGTTCGAGACAAGCCTCAGCAAGAGCGAGACTCCGTCTCTACTAAAAATAGAAAAAATTAGCTGGCAATGGTGGCACGAGTCTATAGTCCCAGCTACTCTGGAAGCTGAGGCAGGAGGACCATGTAAGCCTGGTAGTCTGAGGTTATAGCGAGCTAGGCTGACGCTACTGCACTCTAGCCCAGGCAACAGAGCAAGACTCTATCTCAAAAAAAAAAAAAAAGAGAGAGAAGTGAAATTAAATAAATCATGGTACAATCACATAATAAAATGCTACACATCTGTTAAAAATAGAACCGATGGGCCAGGTGCCGTGACTCACACCTGTAATCCTAGCACTCTGGGAGGCCAAGGTGGGAGGATTACTCGAGGCCAGGAGGACCCTGTCTCAAAAAAACAAAAAGATAGGACAGATGTATACCTGTTGATACAGAGTAATCTCTGTGCTATATATATTGTTAAATTTAAAAAGCAAGATGCAGACCAGGGCATTTAGAATACAACGATTTAAAGGGAGAAAAGAAACCAAAAGGATAGGTATATTTTTATGTTCATAGAACATCACCAGAAAGATACAGGGAAGAAACAAAATAAGCAAGTCTGTATTGGAAGACGAGGGTCTGAGGATGTGGGAACAGGGATGAAGGAAACTTAGATTTACTTTTCTCTCCCAATTTGCTCTTCTATAGTGTTTGAAATTTTTACCACATATAGGTTTTTCTTTTTCAAAAATAACACACAAAATACATATATATACACACACACATACACACCCCACACATTTTTTAAGAAGGAAGGGGAGTGTTATGGGTTGAACTAGGTCCCCCCCAAAATTGGTGTTGAAGTCCTAATCCCCAGTAGAGGTTGAGCATCCCAAATTCAAAAATCCAAAATCCAAAATGCTCCAAAATCCAAAACTTTTTGAGCACCAACATGACCCCATGAAGACTTGACCCAATTTCCCAGAAGCTCTTGCTCCCATCAGTCTAGAATCTTCTCCAGAGGCCTTTCCTTTTCTCATCTCTGTTGGTACCAGGATAAAAAGCAAAACGGAAGGATGCTAAAGCAAAACCAAAGTCTTGGTCATAAAAACCAAGTGAGCTTCGCGGGCTGAGTGAGGGGCAGGGCCGGGCGGTTTGCGGGGAGGGTTTTAAGCTCACAAGGCTCCTATGGCCGAGGTGTCAAAATGGCAGCTGGCAGCTAGACGCCATTTGGTCCAAATCTGCTCACCCAAACCTCCCTACCGTTCTCCAAGGGATGTCCATAATTACCAGCACAGCCACCAGCAAACATGGAATCTGGGTCTCCCCTCTTTCAAAGATCAGAGAGGCTAGACCAGAAAGATTAGTTCCCGATGCCAGACAAAAGGCTAACAGGCAGGAAAGGGAGGAGAAGGGAGACCTTCACTGCGGCACACAAGGACATGGCAGGCGCGCCCCATCCCATATCTCAGCTATTATGCATTCCCAACGGGCTTGGCCAACATCCAGAGAGACTCCAGGCTGGGGAGTCTGTGAATGTGAGGCAGAGATAAGCGAGGCGGCGAGGGGGAGCTCGCCCGCGGTTATATATGGGCTGCAGCACCGCCGGAGCGAGGAGTCAGGGGAATCCTCCATTTCCAAGACATAGCTGTGCTGGATCCTGCTCCCCAAGACTGAGAATTCTTTCTTGGCTTTCTCCCACTCCCAGGAATGTAACTAAGCAGTTACCTTGAGAACATGGGAAAATCCGGGAGGTGGGGGATTTATGAGTTTTTTAATGTGTCAAAAATGACATGGACCCTGAGTATTTGTTGTAACAAAACAGGGAGTAGGAAGCTCCATTCTTTCCTTCACCTATGGGCCAGCCACCCAGTAGCAATCATTGTGAGAAATAGGGAGTGTCAGATGTCTGGCCCTGCGCTCAGCTCAACAGGGGATATGTTCTAAGGGCTCAGAAAAGGTGTGCTTCCTTCCAGCTGTAGGCAAGCTGCGCAAACAGGAATGGGAGGAAGGCCTTCTAGAAGACAGAACAGAGTGAGCAAAGCTTGGAAAGGCAGCAATGAGGAAGGCTGGGGGAGTGGCAAAAAAATGTCTTGTGGAAGCTGAGGGATCAGGTGTTTGTCAACCTCCACCAACTCCCAGGCCTCCCTGAGTTTGTCCCATGCACCCCCTAAGGACAGCAAAATCCAGCAACAGTGAGCAAAGAGGTGGAGGAAAGTGGAGGAAAGGAATGTCTGCCCTGAGCCTTGCCCCCAGGGTCAGATGCCTGGAAAAAATTCTTGGGATTATTTGGTGCTGTCTGTGATGGATTTGGAGCCACCCTGGCTGGAAGAGGGATGTGGCTTTGGACTGAGGCTGCCAGGACTGGTCTGCGTGGCAAGATAAGTGCCCCAGCACCAGCCTGAACCTCCTTTCCCCACTCTCTTCCCGGTTCACTGAAATCCTTAGAAAGCATTTCCTCCGTGAAGTTCTCCTGATACCCTCATTCAGAATTAAGCCACCATGCTTTATGACCCTTCTAAAGTTGCTTGTATCTCTCTTTCCATTTGTGCTTTCCTGTCTTGTTTTATAATCAGCCTCACTCACCTCGAGATGTAAACTCTGCAATGTCAAGAACCAGGTCTTAAACAACTTTTTCACACACACACCCCCAGCACCAACTCCTCCCCGGAGCAGACCCTGGTAAATACTTACTGCAAGGGCACACACGTGGTATAATGGACACTGGAGACTGGCAAGGGAGAAGGGGGAGGGGATGAAAAATTACCTATGGGGTACAATGTACACTACTCGGGTGATGGGTACACCAAAAGCCCAGACTTCACCACTCTGCAACATATACATGTAACAGAATTCCACTTGTATCCCCCTGAATGTATTACAATAAGAGGAAATCCAGGAAAAGAAAAAATACACTTATTGAATTGAATACACAGACCCACAGGGAGCGACCTGGCATGGGCTGACATTCCTGATTCCTACATCCACTCATTCACTTGTTCAACAACCATGTGAGCGCATAGTATCTGCCAAGCTGGGTCAGTCTCTCACAGAGCATGCCCTAACTCTTTAATCAACCACCTAAAAGTAAGTTCAGTAGCACTTGAGGGCTTCATTTCAGCTCTAAGACATAGAAAATCTCCCAGGATCACTGGACAAAAATCTGCACACTGCAGGGTGGGTACAGCCTTGCCTGTATCTGTCCAGATGCAACGTCACACCCTCAAGAAGGCCACTGGGGCAGACAGATTGCCTGGGATGGGGGTAAGGGCTCTTCCCAGCCCTCCCAAGGGAACCCTGGATATGCCTATCACAGAAGATGGCAGTTAAGACAACTCATTCATCTATACACACAGTCCTCTGGGGAAACTAAGCAGGGAACTGGTCATCTGGAGTGGGGCAGGGAAGCTCTAGGAAGTCTTCTTCAGAGTAGAAGACATGGCCATTGGAGGCGGGAGGATTAGCTGAAGGTCATGAGAAAAGTCTGCCCTGCTCAGAGATCAATAAGTGCAAATTACTTGAGAGTCCAGGAACTGCTCTGCCACAGATGGGGGCGGGGCGGGAAAGGGAGGAGGCAAGTTAGGGACAGTCATTTATCTCACAGGTCTCTTCCAACTCCAAGATTGTAGGATTCCAACCTGAAGCTCCCCTGCCAACAACTTGAAAAAGTTGTCTTGAGATCAGGGACATTTGAACAGAAAGTTGAATAGCATGTCAGATAATAAACCAAGAAGAAATTCTGAAGTCAAAACAAGGGATAAATTTTCCTTATCTCTCTAAGACATGCATCAAAGCAGCTAGCTGCTGTCTGCCTGGCCTGGGAAGATGATAATGGTTTTAAATGGCCTGTAAACAATAGGACCAGCCTTTGTAATAAAGTTTAACCAATTAATCCTTTAGGCTTCCTCCCTGCACTCTGTCTACTCCTCGCTCCCCCTTTCTGTGACTTTCTGGAAGGAGCAACTTTCGGGGGTCTGAGAGGCAGAGGGATCCAGGCTCAAGGCTCAAGGCTCAGAGTCCCCAGGTGGTGTCCAGAGGACAATAAAACCTGTGGATGACAGTAAGGGCTGCCCAGAGGGAGTGTCAAAGAAAATTGCCTCTATCCTGATCTGGGTAAAAGGAGGAAAAATCCCTCCTTTTAGGAAAAAAACAAAAGAGAGACATGGTACACCAAGGAGTTGGCACAAGAGGTCAACTTCGTTCTTACTGAGTGAGCTCCTCTGTTCAACTAGCAAACATTCCTGTGTGCCCACTGCCTGTGAGACACCTGCAGAGGGTGCAAAAGTATTCGAGGAACATACCTACCCTCCACGGAATTACAGTCTTGGGTGGTACCAGGAATAAGACACATTCACAGAGACCAATCGTGAAAGTACAGCAGCCTTTGCAAAGTGCTACACAAGTCCAGTTTTCTTACTTCTTCTTTCTCTCATGTACTGTGTTCGATTAGGGGTGACTAAAACACACAATATTCAAAAAACAGAGGAATCAGAGAAGAAAGAAAATGGGACCCATTTTTCAGAAAAAGAAAACCAAGGCCCTCCCTCCCGCCGCAGCTCTCTACTTTAAGCCTTCGTTCTGGAAAAGAAAAGGACCTGTTGTCACTAGAGGTCTCTGGGCAGGTCCAAGCCACTGAGTCACAATTCAAGCCATATTTTTGCTGAACTGTACAAAATTCAGGCCACCTGGATTTTTCTACGTGGCCTACCAGGTACTCGACAACCATTCCCTTTACTCTTAGGAATACAGGAGGTAATGGTGATATTAATGGAGGAAATTCTAAAGTTTGTCATCCATAGTGTAACGGTTAGTAATCTCTACTTCTGAAAACAATGATGAATACATTGTTTTGCATTTGTGGAGCTTTACATTTTTTCAAAGTTCTGCAAAAAATATTATCTCATGCTCATGCCACAAGCAACCTTGGGTGGTAACAAAAGGTGAATATCATTATCTCCATTTTAAATTTTTCCTCCTTTATCCATTTGTTTTCTATGCAACAAACAATGCTTGGGCGCCTAGCACATGCTAAATGCCGTGATGGGTATGTCATCTACATGACAGAGCAAGACAAACCCAGGTCCTGCCTTCTGCAGGCTCACAGGCCGGTGCTCAAGAGAGATGGGGAACTGGACTCTCTCCAGGGTCTGGGGCAGCTTCCAGAGATGACGGAGTTAAGCCTTGGGAGATCAGTATGATTTCACCAAGTGGAAAAGAGAGGAAAGGGGAATCCAGGGAGGTGGGTCAACAATTTGTGCTCAGAGAAGAGTGAGCCATCTAGCGTGCCCAGGCCACAGGGTGAGGGGCCGAGGCTGAGAAAGAGACGACAGAGCCAAGAGCGCCTTGCCAAGGCATTTGGACTTTATCCTGTGGGCAATGAGGAAATCACTGAAGGTTTTAAGCAGAGGTGGATGACATGAACGGATTTATGTTTTAGCAAGATTATTCCGGCGGCTGTGTGGAGAATGCACTGGACCAGGAAGAGCCTGGGCAGACTCTAGAAACATTTCTAAAATAGAATCAGCAGAACTGGGTGTCCCACTGGGGTTAGGAGGAAAAGGAGGCACCAGGGACAGCTTTCTCACTGGGGCCTCCAGGGCTCTCGTTCAAGAGAAGGAACCAGTAAGAAAGCAAGAGGCAGAAAACATTAAGTGCCTTGCCTAAGGTCACATAAGTCACTTGATGGCAGACGCAAAGCAAGAACCTAAAATTCCTTCTGGTGGAAACCCCTTGGTTTGCCACGTTAGCATCAACTGGTGAATAAATTGAACCATCATTTGCCAGGCTTTCCTTGTTCCCTGCTTTACACGTGTTCACTTTTTGTCCTACGGAGATCGTTAAGATCATCAGGGCAAAACTCCTTCTGACTTCCCGTAGAGCCTGGCACAATATAAGGCAGTAAGTGGTCAGTAAATGTTTGTTATTAAATCAAACTCCAGGAGTCCAAGAACTGGTCAGCAGGCATTGCTTCACTTGTAACATGAGACACTTTCCTTCTTTAATCCCTAATACACGGTATTTTTATATAATTCCTAGATCAAGTAATTCCTAGATGTTTGAATTTCACAGTCCAAGACATTTTTAACAATAAAAGAAAAAAAAAATTGGAGGGATCATCATAGTCTTGACAAATTTTTTTTAACACCATTGTTTTTTGTTTTTTTTTTTTTTAAAGAAAAAACATTTAACACATATCCCCAAAGTCAGAATAATAAAATTTTAAGATTAAGGATAAACCTTCAAATTAAATCAGAGTTCCTCAACCTCAGCACCTCAGACACTTTGGACTGGATGATGCCGTGGGCCGGGGGTGGGGGGACGAGGAGCCGTCCTGTGCGCTGTAAGAGGTTTAACGTTTAGCAGTGTCCCCAGCCACTACCCATAACATGCCGGCACCACTCCCCAGTGTAACAACCAAAAAATGTCTCCAGCCATTTCCAAACGTCTCCTGGGGCAAAATCACCCCAGTTGAGAACCACTGAATAAAAATAACGTAAGCTATATTACAAATCTAGTTACATTGTCCTTGTATTTTGGAACAGTGAAAACTATCACAGACTGGCACCAGTCCATAAACTTGGGAAGAGGAGACAGAGGTTAAGAGTGTGGGATTTGAAATCTGATTTACTAATTCCTGAGCAAGGGACAGCTCTAAGCTTCCCTGTTCCTCTCCTGCAGAAAGGAGACAATACTACATCATCAAAGTCGTCGGGAGGATTACATGGAATAGATGTCACACACTTAGCATGTGATTGTCGAGAGGAGGTATGACAATCATTAACATTATTTCTACCACTTCTATAACACATAGCACGGTGTCTGCTACACATTAATGACGGCTATCCAAGGTCATCTTTCTGGGTAAAAGAACCTTGTACATAATAAGTGGGTCTTCAGGAAACACTTATCGAATGAATAAATGAACTGCATCACCCTGTTCTCACCAGTTCCTTTCCTCAACCCCTAAGTCCTTTTCTCCTTTACTAGAACTTTCTCCAATCCTACTCATGGGAATTAAACCCATCAAATCAGTCTGGCCCATCTAGGACCTCTGCCCTGGGCTCCGTGGGTAGGAAGGAACACCATGGAAGCCTCTAGCAGGCAGTATCGATCACCCCTACCTATGAGACTGCAGCCTTTGTTCACGTCCAGTCACGAGAGTCACCCATGTCATCAACGTCTTCAGGCTGCCGCTGTCCTTCTCGGATATTTAACCTGGAAGTGGGCCAGGGACAGAAAAAGGAGGTGGCAAGATCCTTGAACAAAAGTAGCTATAAAAGGGTGTGGGGGGAAGCCAGGCAAACAGCAAATTAAACACGCAGGCACCTCAAGGAAATGTGCCGGGGGAGGAGGGGTTCCGAGCCTCTCCGGCTGCTCACTCAGCAGCAAGCAGGTCAGAGTTCCTGCTGCTTCCTTGGTCCCCCCACCAAGCCTGCCTCCCACACCGGTAGCTCTCTCAAGGGGAAAAATACTCCCTGTTATAAACCAGACACTGTCCTGGTCAAAGCCCAGCCAGCAATAAATTTCTGGGGTTCATCTCACAAGTACATTAAGTACCTTACCATTTTCCCCAAGGGCTGAGTTTTCCTCACCATCACAAGGCCACAGAATGTTGAGTACAGGGAGAGGCCTTAAAGAGCAGGTGATCCAAGCCCTCATGCTATAGACAGGGAAACTGAGGCTCGGAGAAGGGGAGGAACTTGCTCAGGATCATCCAAGAGTGCTCCAGTCAGCGGCAGCACTGAGCCAAGAACTCAAGGCTTCGGTTTTGGCGCTGAGTTTCACCAGAAGCTTGAAAACATACCAAGAAGAAGAAGGTGTACTACAAGCTAACTCTCGCTCTTCCCGAAATATAGATGTGCACTCACACAGGCACGCACGTGTGCATAAGAGGTGGGGAGAGAGAGGAAAAGAAATGCGGCAAAATGCTAGTAAATGGTGAATCTAAGCAAAGGGGATAGGGGTGTGTTCATTGTACTATTTTCATAATTTTTCAGAAGGCTTGAAAATTTTCTAAGTAAAAATTTGAGGGAGAAAGAGAAAGCACTAAATAATAATCTAAGGTAAATTAAATATTTTTTAAAAATTAATTGGAAAGGACCGGGAATCACTCCTTCGGTGGCATTCTGTTTGTCTAACTAGGGACTAATATCCTCCGAAAAGGTTATAAGACATCCAGAGGTTAAAGGTGTAGGACTCCAAACAAGTATGGGATGCTGGTGTTCATACTAGTCGGTTGCTATGGCAACCCTGGGAACCAAATCTGACTTCAAATATTTTGTCCCATCAGCTTCCAAAATACACATATGTTTGTCACACCCTGTAACCTGCTGGTTTTGGTTCAGAAAGTAAATAAAGTAACTGTGGGCTATGGATGGGGCAAATGTCAGAAAATTTCCAGAAGAGTCCATCACTTTTGCAATACAGGTGGTTCATAAATGCAATACAACGCAGTTTAATTTCCATTCAGTATGGAAATCATTCTTTCACATGAATAAATGATTGAATCAATATCTACATCCAACACAGTCACCATGTTCTCTATCCATAGTAGTATTTAGTTTGGGCCATTTTGGGTCCATAATCCAGCCCTGAAAATATACCTTTGGCCACATAAATAAAGCTCTTACCAATAGCATGGCGTTCAAGGTGTGGCAGTTTAAGGGAACACAACCCATTCAAGAAACCTCAAGGAATTCCTTATGACTGGAGAAAGGACTGGGGGTGGTGTGCAGGGGAATAAGAAGTTGCAGAAATAAGTAGAGGTCAAATCCAGGAAGGTCTATACTCCCAAAAAGGGAGCCAGAAGCTTATTCTTCAGGCAACAATGAGTCACCAAAAAGTTTTAAGAAGGCAGTGATATAATTGGATCATTCTAACAGAGTCTGGATGGATGGAAGTAACTCCAAACAAGGAAGTCTAGTTGGAATGACAAAGACCTGGACTAAAGCAGCCAGAGTGGGAGTGAAGAACTGAGGGCAAATAAGAAGGAGCTATTGAAAAGAGTAAATGGACAGGACGGGTGGGAAGAGGGCAGAGGTACCTGGGAGAGAGAGGAGTGAGTCCAAGATGACTTCCAGCGTGACTGCCGAGATAGATGACAACGGTGCTCATCCAGGCACAGAATCATAAGGTGAAGGGGTAGCAAAGGAATGTGATAAGTTTTGGACACGTTGAGGTGCCAGGTAGAAGTAGAGCTCCAGGCTGGGCACGGTGACTCACGCCTATAATCCTAGCACTCTGGGAAGCCGAGGCGGGAGGATCGCTCGAGGTCAGGAACTCGAGACCAGCCTGAGCAAGAGTGAGACCCCATCTCTACTAAAAAAAATAGAAATTAACCAGACAACTAAAAATAGAAAAAATTAGCCGGGCATGGTGGCGCATGCCTTAGTCCCAGCTACTCGGGAGGCTGAGGCAGGAGGTTCACTTGAGCCCAGGAGTTTGAGGTTGCTGTGAGCTAGGCTGACACCATGGCACTCTAGCCAGGGTGACAGAGTGAGACTCTGTCTCAAAAAAAAAAAAAAGAAATGGAGCTCCAGAGGGAAATCCAGGACAGATACAGGCATCTGGGAGTAATCAGCACACATGTGGTGATGGATGCCATGGGTGTGGGTGAGGTCAGCTTGGGGGGAATTGAGGGCAAAACAAGGACTGAGTCAAAGACAAAAACTCTGGGGGGAAAAAACATTTAAGGGTAGCCAAGGAAGAGGAGACCCCCAAAAACGTGGAGGAGTGGCCTAAGAGGCAAAGACCTATGCCTGCTTTTAAGTGACCCACTAAAGTCCACCTCCACAGGATGGTCACACCAAGCTGGAGTGGGGGAAGGAACACTCCTGTGTTAAAATAAACCCACTTCTCACCAACCAAAAAAAAGACAAACAACCCAATTTAAAAATGGGCAAAGGATTTGAATAGACATTTCTCCAAATAAGATATGCAAATGGCCAATAGGCACATGAAAGGATATGTAGCATCTTTTAGTCATTAGAGAAATGCAAATTAAAACCACAGTGATATACCACTTCATACCCACTAGGATAGCTATAATCAAAAAGACATTTCTCTATTTCACTGGTTCTTAAAAGAAAATGTTAAGTTAAAAAAAAAAAAGACAAGAATCACGAGTATCAGCAAGAGTGTAGACAAATTGGACCCTCATACATTACTGGCAGGAATGTAAAATGATGCAGCCCCTGTGGAAAACAGTCTGGCAATACCTCAAAACATTAAACAGAATTATATGACCCAGCAATTCCACTCCTAAGTATATTCCCAAGAGAACTGAAAACAGATGTCCATACAAGGACTTGTATATGAATGTTCATATCAACACTCTTCATAATAACTAAAAAGTTAAGATAACCCAAATGTCCACCAACAGATGAATGGATAAAGTATGGCATATCCACACAATGGACTATTATTCAGCCACAAAAAGGAATGAAGTATTAATATACACTACAACATGGTTGAACACTGAAAACACTGTGCTAAGTGAAAGAAACTAGACACAAAAGGCCACAAATATTGTATGATTTCATTTATACAAAATATCCAGAGTAGGGAAATCCGTAGAGACAGAGAGTAGATTAGCAGTTACCAGGGGCTGAGGCGATAGGGAATGAGGGGTGTCTGCTTAGTAACTACAGGATTCCTTTTTAGGGTGATAAAAATGTTCTGGGATTAGATGTTGGTGATGGTTGCACAACATGGTGAATATACGAAAAACCACTGAATTATGCACTTTAAAATAATTGCAATGGTGAATTTCATGTTATGTAAATTTTATGTCAATAAAAAAATTAAACGATACATAAACTCACTTTACAAAGTTACCCAGAGCAACAGGAGCTGGGTAAGCATTTTCTCCTGCATGCAGCAGGAACTCCAGATATTCTGGCTAACGCAGCAAAGAGCATGCCTCCCAGGGGACCCATCGATGTCCTCACATACCCACAGCAGGGGACATAGGGCTCTGCTGGAGAGTAGAAGACGGATCATCTAGCCTCACCCACTTCTAAGAGCCCAAAAATGCCAGGTGGCAGGAAGACAAACAAGCAGCCGATAAAAAAAGTTTTTATTTATTATTTAACATAACAGCCACCTAAGACCCCCATCCCTCACGGAAGACCCACATTAACATAACACTAACCTAACACCTGGCCCATCAACTAATCTATTACCTGACACATCAGCATAACACTAAACCTATTACTTGGTTCATCAACATAATACTAACCTATTACCTGACACATCAACTAACCTATTACCTGGCAGGATCACCCCAACTTAACAAAAGTGGGAAAAATTGGGTAGACGGACTCAAAATTTAGTGACGAGACCCCTCTGAGCCCGCCAGAGAATAAACCTTAATTCTCCCTCTCTCTGTGTGCCACTCGGTTTGTCCTCGGGATCACTCGCTGTAACACAGCTCTGATGTGACCCACGGAGAGACAGCAACCAGGTCAGACCTGGGCATAGTCACCCCACACTGACAGGAAAGGAGGAAGGATTTCTGGGCCCAGGGCACCCTGAAGCCCTGCAATACCAACCTGCTGTTTCAACCTCATTCAACACCTAAAACCCATCACAGCGTTCAGAAGACACCTGCCTGAGACAACATTCCCAGCTGTCCTGAGTGCAAACGTTCAACGCGTAGCTTCTTTATTTACACCCAGGGGCCTCAGGAGCTATTCACAAGGGTTTGTCTCTTTCAGCTGGAGACACAAGTGGCTTTGGAATTGGCACAACTTACATGGCTTCCAGGCCGCGCAACACCATCTTCTGCAGAAATGCAGGCCGGAGAAGCCAGGGAGGCACAGGACGCTGACCATGCGACCTCAGAGAGGGTCGGAGCGTCTGGGGAGGAGTCGCTGAGGATGGAGCTCTGGGGTTCTGCAGAACTCCCTGGCGATCATATCCTATCTCTACTTCACCCTCCAATGACGCGCTTCCCTCTCCCTCTTTGCTCCCTCTCTCCTGCCAAACTCCCAGGGCAACCCTGGATGATAAAGCCGCAGAATGTGAATGCTTTGAAGTGGCACACCACCACCCCCAGAGGGATTTTCAGGGCAGGAGGGCAGTTCTGGGGTGAGACGCAAAACCTCTGGCCTGTCCTAGCCATCGGATGAGCATCCCCTCCTCCATGCCTCCCTGCTCCTGCCTGCCGTAAAGGGAAAAGGAGCTCGATGAAACTAGGTCTTCCCCTGGGGCTCTGACCACCTCATGGGGAGATTGTGATTACCCCACGGTTGCCATGCCTACTGTGATGTCACTCCTTTATCATTCCATCTGGGTGGATTTTTTTCCCCTTTTCTCTAAAGGACACCCTCCCGTCCAGTGCCCAGGAGCCCACTGGGAGCTCCAGCCTTTGTCTTATCTGGATCTGGGTAAACTGCACTGTCCAGAGACCTCAGAAGACTCTACATTCCTAATGGGGGCAGCTCTTAAGACGAAGAAAATCTCTCCTACTAATAAGGAAAACCCCCATCTATTACTTAGTACAACAGCCACCTGAGACCCCCAACCCTCACAGAAGACCCATATTAGCATAATACTAACCTAACACCTGGCCCATCAACTCATTTATTACCTGGCACATCAGCATAACACTAAACCTATTACCTGGCACATCAGCATAACACTAAACCTATTACCTGGTGCAGCAACTACCCTGTTACCTGGTGCATCAACATAATACTAACCTATTACCTGACACACCAACTAACCTATTACCTGGCAGGCATTAGTCACCTGAGACGCCACCTCTTGGATCACCCCAACTTAATAAAAGTGGGAAAAATTGGGTAGACGGGACTCAAAATTTGGTGACAAGACCCCTCTGAGCCCGCCAGCGAATAAACTTTGATTCTCCGACTCTCCGTGTGCCGCTCGGTTTGTCCTCGGGACCACGCGCTGTAACACTTGCTGTAACACTACCACGCTGGTCAATCTACTCCTAGATTTAAGCCAAACCAAACAACACATTTCAACATCCCCTCTCAGGATGCGAACAGGAGAGTGGCGTGTGGTAGGGTCCCATCAGCTCTACTTAAGTGGTCAGAAGGAAAATGCTTTTTAAGCAAAATAAATGAAAACAAGAATGAGGATGGAGGAAAGGTGAGCAGATCCCACACTTTTTCAGGCACAGAAGAATGGAAAGGAAGAAGGAAAGTGTTTCCTAAATGATTACTTGTTGTGCTGCCCGGCCATGGATCTATAGGGGGTTCCATATCAGGGAAACGCATTTCTTTGGGGTCCTACTATGCACCAGGCCCTGTGCCAGATACCAGAGACCTGGTCCCAGCCCTTAAAGAACTAATAAGGTCACTGTCCAAAATCATGACATCGTTCGAAAGAATTTTGCCCCTCTAGAAAGACAGACGGAGGCTCTGAAAGACCAGGTAGTTTGTCCACAGCCCTGAGGCTCCGTCTACAGTCTCTGTGCAGAGAGCAAACGTCCTGGCCGTGGGCAGCCCTTGCCCCAGGCCTGCAGGGAAGACCCCAGCCTACAGCACACTTTCTCCTCGTTCTGCCCTCCCCTCCCGGGATCTGTGGCGGCTTCCACGAGCAGTGAAGGAAGGCAGCAGGCAGTGGCTCTAGCGCCAGCTGTGCCAACCCACCAGGGGAATGGCGGCCATCTGCCACAGAGAGGGCAGGAAGCCCAGGGAAGGCCATCCCTGCAGCCGGCTAACCTCTGCAGTCAAGTTAACCTTTACGAAACAGGCCTGTTCCTGGAAGTCACCGATGCCACTGTTAAAACCCAGCACCCTGTAGAAAACAGTGGTCCAGGCACACTGGAAACATCCAGACTTATTAAATAAAAAATGGCAATTGACTATTGGTGTCAGCAGCGCTGTTGTTTTCAGCTAAACCCTAAGACACAGAACTGGCCTTATCTTTCTAGCATATGACATGTCCTCCTGTTTAGAAAACAAAATACACATCATATATCTTCTCTTAATGGCAAGCAAGAGAAAAATCAGATTTCCATTTTATGAAAGAGGAAACCAAGGCAAAAAAAAGAGAAGGGATCCCAGGTGACATCAATTTGCAGAACTGTGATTTTTAAGAACTCACTTTGGGGGACCTTTGGTGACAGCAAAGGCACTCAGTGATATTTGTGTGGAAGTCACATTTCTGGGCCAAACAAGCCACTACTGTTAGTTCCTTGTGGTCAGTGGGGCTGGGGGCGTGGCAAGCAGAGGTGGAAGAGAGATCTCCATGAAAACAGGAGCATTCGCTCCCCAGGCGGCTGGTGACAGGGCTTAAAGGCCGGATAGATGTCACACTAGGTAAAGCTGTCCTCCTTTTTAACAAGCCCGTCCGTCTTTCACCTGTCCTGAGGTAGGACAACCAGATGCCCTACTTTGCCATGTAGCCCTGCTTTCTTGAGGACAGAGGCCCGAACAAGCTGCTTTCCCTCACACAGGTGAGCAGCTTTGCCCTCCAAAACCAGGAAAGAGGCCAGCGAGTGCACACAGGAAACGCTCGCCACTCCTGGCTCGGTTCATTCCAATAGCAGCAAACCTGCACTTTAGCACCCACAGGGGTGGCAGGGCCCTGCAGGACTCTCAGCTGGGATCAGAGCGGCAGGGGGCCAGCTCCCGCTGTGATCGAGCATTGAAATCAGACCTCAAAAGCAGGAGTTCCGGACTCAAACACACCTGGGCTTGAATCTCAGCATCACTCACCCACTCTGTGGCCTGGAGTTACTTGCCCTTGTTTTTCCCCATCCATAAAATGGGGATAAAAATATCCAACTTTGAGAAACTATGAGGACGCCAGCACATAGTACACACTTCGAAGATGGCAGCTACAGTTGTTGGTGTGCCAGATGCAGCGGTGTGCTGTACTCAGCCCCCCACATCTGATGAGCATCCTTCACTTGCCACATGCCCGACCTGGAGGGTAAACCCTGCAGCCGCAGAACCTGGCTCTCGCCCTTGCCAAGCTAACTGGCCCGTGGGGCTCAGAGCCCTGCCCTTGTTAGAACCACTCTTTTGTTTATTTGACTTTTTTTAATTTACACACATTTTATGCACCCCTTTATATATAAATAAATAAATAAATAAATAAATATATAAATAAATGCATATATATAACTTACTCAAATGGCATTATATCACTATGCTACTTTCCCATACCCCACCCTCCCACAGAATCACCCCATTCCTGCTTGCCCAGGTAGCCCATGTTATTATCTTAGTTTGTGTCCTTCCACAATTTTCCCTATACTCATGTAATTTTATACACACACACACACACACACATATAGTGGAGTTTGGCGGGGGGTGGGGGGGTGTTTATTGTTTGTTTAACAAAAATGCAATTATATGTTATACACACACTTCTTCTTCTTTTTATATTCTGAAAGACTTTGCCAAAATCCTTTTAACGATTCTGTTGTGATTCATAATATAAAGGCATCACAGCTATTGGACCATTCCCCTACTGATGGGCATTCACTCAGTTTCAATTCTTGGCCACTACAAACAGAAAAGTAATAAATTCCTCGACAATATGTCCTTACCAAAGACCACTTTCTAACAAGATAAGATGCCAAGCACCAGGATAGGAATGTCATCCATTAAAAGCATGATGACGAATTCCTGATACGGCCACATCATCCTTGAAATTCTCCTTAGTAAAGGGACCCTCTGCTCCTAGAAGTCCAAATCCCCAGGGGTGGGTCTGGCTCCCAAACTCTAGTTCTTCCAGTTCTTACTGTGTCAAGTCAACTCTGCAGGTCTTCATTTTCCCATCTGTAAAATAAAATAATAACTGCCCCGGGCTGCGGGACTTGAGAGTGCTTTGGCAAGGAATTTTAAGAGGGAGCAGTATAGGAAATAATATTTTTACTGTTATTCTTTGGGATGTTGTTTCTAGCTTGTTGTTTGGGGGTCAGGGAAGGGAGAGTGAGCCAAAAGTAACAGATTAATTAAATTCCCTCTGAGACACAGAGGTCCCTATTTACAAGGTATCTGGGGCTGGCTGGGAAAACCCTCTATCTTCCGCATTTCCAAAGCACCATGCACTATAGTTGTTTATAAAGAAAAGTCAGGAACTGGACAGAGGAACTTTAGACTCGCTATACTTGCATGGCTTTGTCAGACTCCAAAGAGGGGTAACTTTAATGGAAGTTATGAGAGGAATGATCCAACCATCAAATTTTGGAAAAATCAGTAATCTCATTGGCATTCGAGTTTCACTCAAAAGTTCCCTAAATTCTACATTTCATTCAGTAAAAGGTGGGCGGGGTGGGGGGTGACAGGGGAGACTTCTTTTGTAGGGAGTGTAGTGATTGTATTTTCTGTTCTGGGGAAAAAAAGGGGAACTTTTAGGAAAAAAAAAATCCTAAAACTTCCATTTCAAGTAGCAGTTCTAAAAGTCTTTCAAGAGCCTCCCCAAAAAGAAGCAGTTACATCAACTTGAGTGCATTTACCTGGTTACCACATGGCCCGTAAGCATGAGAGGAGAGGAGGAATGGTAAAACCAGCAGAATTAGTGTAAGGGTATTCTGCTTTAAAACCCAAATCGAATCTGAATATAGAATAATTTTCTCCATCAAAATCAAGCGGGTGATTGGCACCCCTACTTTGGAAAAGTGGCAGCATCTGCTAAACATATGCCTGGCCTATGACCCAGCAACTCCACAGCAAGGCATGCACACTCTACGGTCTCCACAGACATGCACAGGCATGTCTCTAGCAATGCTACTCACAGAATCCCAAACCAGAATCTACCCCATGCCCGTCAGGGGTAAAATGGGCAAATAAATCATGGTATAGTTACATAGCAGAGTACCATACAGCAATGAGAATGATCTACAACTACCGCCAACACGATGGATGAATCTCAGAAACTCGATGTGGAGGGAGAAATCCAGACACCAAAATGGACGTACTAGAAGATTCCACTCGTGGTTAGAATCAGCATCGTCACCCTTGGTGGGATTGGGCAGGGAGTGCCGTGGTAAGTGTGGGGGGCACAGCTAGGCTTCCGTCACTTTGTTTCTTAATCCGGGTGTTGGTGACACAAGCATTTTCAACTTATGAAAAGTTATTGGGTGAACATGTGTACTTTTCTGTATATATGTTATACTTCAATTTTTAAAACTTAAAAAAATAAGGCAACAAACAGAAATAACCATGATTAAAAAATAAAGTAATCAGGTGGCCGAGGCTCTTAGAGCCCTACTTTGTCTGGCAGGTGTCATTCCAGGGAACTTGCCCCTGTCAATCCAAAGACTGATCAGTTGAGTGTGGAAGATGAGCGTTCTGTGCAAAGAGATGAAGGGGACAGAGGAAGTGGCTCTTTCTTTGGAAGAGAGCTGTTTCCAAAAGCTAGGTGTGCAGCCTCTACCCCAGGTAATTAATTCAACATACTATCCATTCCAGCTGGGCCGGGTTTGCTTCAAAAGCATCTGGGGTTTTTGCTTTTTTTTTTTTTTTTTTTTTTTTTTTTTTTGGCTTTTGCTTCCCCTTTAAAAAGAAATTGTTTGAAATGAGAGGGGAAAGCAGAGTTATTTTATGTGGAAATAAAATCTGTTTTCACAAAGGGAGACTGGAGAAGAGATCTGATCAATGGCAACAAAATGGAAGCCAGAGATGGAAAAGATTCACTGTGAGGCTCTGGCACCACAGGCAAACTTAGATTTCCATTCAGTTTAGTAATAATATTTATATTAATAATAGCAACTAACATTTATGCAGAGTATACATAGACTAGGCATTCCTCTAAGAGCTCACATATATTAATTTATTCAATCCCCATCTATGAAGTAGGGATTGATACAGTCCCCATTTTACAGACTGAGACTGAGGCCCAGAGAGGGTAAGTAACTTACACAAAGTCACATAGCTAACAAGTGACAGAGCTAGGCAGTCTGGCTACAGAGTCCATGCTTTTAACCATTCTACCATATTGTTTCCTAATAAACATTTATGAAGCCCCTGCTGTGTGCTGGGCACTATGTTGGTGGGCAAGCAGGGTACTGAGATAAATGAAACACTGGTCCGTGGGTTACAGGGTTATGCTAGGGATCACAGAGGCATCCAGGTCTAATTTCAGAATGAAAAGTTAAAAAACCATCTCTAAATGCCTGGATATTAAGTTCTCAACGACTAAACGCAGTGCCCATTTTCTCACTGATGCTATCCTACTCAGCAGAGTAAACTGTAAGACTAAATACTCCTTGACACCTCACCCACTCCCGGGTCATGGGCAATAAAGCTCTCTTCATTTTGATTGGAGGAGGAAAAACATGCCCCGTAAATATGTTTATTTATTTTTCCTGAATGGCCCTCTGTGTAAAAAGGATTACTCACCACTGATTTAGCAGGTTTGAGTACAGGATCTCTCAGAGGGTGAGAGAGGCCCAGGTGCCTAGGTTATTAAAAATAAAGATTTAGCTGGGTGTGGTAGTGCACACCTGTGGTCCCAGCTACACAGGAGGCTGAGGCAGGAGGATCACTTGAGCCCAGGAGTTTGAGGTTGCAGTGAGCTATGATGATGCCACTGCACTGTAGCCTGGGCAACAGAGCGAGAGCCTGTCTCAAAAAAAAAAAAAAAGGAGGAGGAGGAGGAGGAGGAGGAAGAAGAGAAGGAGGAGAAGGAGAAGGAGAAGGAGAAGGAGAAGAAGAAATAATAATACAAACCAGGATTACAATGTTTATGGCACATTGTAGATGCTCACACAACAAATTCACATTTTTCTCACATATACATACAAACTCAAATACGATGTAAAATAATTATGATCACAAGAGACTTATAGGATCTATTTTTTTAAATATTAATTCAGAATGCCCTGTGGATGATGTGATTCAGGCACAGACTATGCATTTGACACTTTGTGATGAACATCTTGGTGACTGCCCACATAATCTAGTGCAGAGATGTGTCAAAGTCTCATTGGAAGCCTTTGTGAATGGATGGGAAACCCAAGTGAGAGCAGCTCCCACCAGCACCCCAGCTCCCTCCCAAGCTCTCCCTAATGGCAGGACAATAAAATGTTGAGCCCAGTGCTAAAGAAAGGACAGCAAAGCCCCAGCTGGGAAACCATGACAGAGAAGAAGTGAGGTAGACAGAGATGGAAGAAATGTGTGTGAAAACCCTAGACCATGCCCACCAACAGGCCCAGCTAGCCAGGTATAGGATCTTTGTGACACCTAGAGGTCAAGCCTGGGAGGTCTGCTAAGGTTACGAGAGGCAGGCACAACCAGCTGCTACCTGCCCATGAGCTAGTCCTACCTGGGCCCGCAAATGCTACGCTCACGTCCTGGCCCCCCTCTGCTGACCTCTCCACAGGCACAGGTGTAGCCCGAAACACCTCTGAACCTTCTAATATGTGCCACCTTCCCCCACGTCCATCCCGTTTCCTATGAGTCAATTAGATGCTTTTAGAGAGTCGGAAATGGTGCGACACAGTACCCAGGGCTACTTTCCCGAGTAGTGTGAAGTCCAATTACAAGACCTGGGGGAAAAAGATATTAAACCTCCTCAGACCCCAAAAAATGAGACAGGACAGAAATCCAGTAGAAAATCATTTCCAACGTTTGTATCTTTTTCTGCTAAAATCTATCCACTGTATGAGTTGCCAAGGAAAAGTTAAGCTTCTTGTTCTAAAGTGAGGAAGGTTCTCTTTCCACCTGACACCTGCAGAAGATGGAAAACGTGATACCCTCTGCACATCACAGGACACCTGGCTCCCTGTAAGAGGACACCCCAAGTTCTGCCGGTGCAGCACCCAGCAGAGGCAGCTTTTCCATTTTTCTCCTCTTGCTGAAGGGGCCCTAGAGAGGCCATCAGCGCTTTCCCCAAGAGTAGAATTCTCCCCAGCCCCTATGAGTCCGCACTGCCCAGCACCCCTTTTACTTAGCTAAGCAGTGGACTTTTTAAATAATTTCTAGAGCTCTTTATCTGGAGACACACGCAAAAGAGGGGCTCTCACTCTTCCCGCAGAGGCCTATGGACCATGCACTACATTCATTGGCTACTACTCAAGCTACAGAAAACCAAGCAGGACCTTGACACATCCTCTCTGAATTCCTCCCCTAGCTCCAGCCCAGGCAAACACCAATTGATTCTATTTTTGCAAAACACCAGCCCCTTCAGATGGCCTAGTTTATCTTCATTAACATTTCTCAATAATAAGAGGAGCTGAGGGTTCGACACCCCACTGTTGCATCCATGGAGACAAGGCCTGTGGGAAGCCGTAACACTGAGGGAGGAGGTGACTCCACGAGCGATTCTCCAGATATCCTTGAGTCGGTTGACTTTCTTGAACGTCTCTCACCCTCACTCCCCAACAGTAATAGCTCACATTTACTGGGCATCTACTCTGGACCAGACCTGTCCCAGGAGCTTCATGTGGGTTAACTCATTTAATCCTCACACCAACCCTGTGGGTGAGGTACCAGAGGTAAGTGATGGAGCTGGGATTTGAACCCAGAAGGCTGACTGCAAAGCCCAAGCTTCCATGAGGACCACAACATATTTCTCTATTTCTCATATTTCTCTTGAGAGGAGCATTTACTTAACCACTATGAGCGTTAATTTACTTCTCTATGTCCCCGAAGCATGATCTGCTAACTGTGCCTCAGTACCCATTCTCCTTTCTTCCTGTTTATGATAACCCCTGCCCCCGAGTTTCACCCAAGCACATGGCCATCTGCTCCAAACTACATTTCCCAGCATCCCTTGCAGTAAGATGTGGCCACGTGACTGAGTTCCAGCCAAATGGGATGGGAGTGGAAGCTCCTGAATGGCAAGCTGCATGCCTTGGACTTTCTCACTTCCTGCTTCCCACATCCTGAAACACAGACTTCAAGATGCAAAATAGAAAGAAAAAAAAATCTGAGTCCGTGAATAACTTCATGGACTTATGTTGCCAGCCTGGTGTGCTCACTCTAGGATCTATTTGAGAGGTAAATAAATCTCTGTTTTATTTAGCCATTGCATTTGGGGATCTGTTTGTGATAGTGGCTTAGCCTACATGCGAGATTCAGTGCCTAAAGGCCCACACCTTGTCTTAGTCTACTCAACATTCCCAAAACCCTTTCTTAGTGCTTGGAACATAGTAGTTGCTCAGTAAACATTTCTTAAACAAATGAGAATGCCATTATATAAAGCAGGTGGCAGCAGGGCCAAACACACTGACTTACCCAAGCAGTGTAAAAGACCCTTATCCAGGAGAGGACAATATCTCCTGCTTCTCTGGCCAACAGGAGCTCGGGCCAGAGAGCCTATGTTTAGGAAAGTGTTTGCAATAGGGGAAGGGTAAACTTTCACTGCATCTGTTCTCAGCTCTCTGCTGAGACAATGGATTTTATTCTTAACTACAAGTTAGCTAAGGTTACTGTTTTTCTCACAGCAATAATGAGCTCAATTTGAGCACTTACTATGTGCCGGGTTCTGTGCTAAGCACTTCACCTACATTATGGTAGTCATTTTTATTTAATCCTCATAATAACCCTACAAGGTAGGAACTATTATTATCTCCAAATGAGCAAACCAAGCCCCCAAAAGAGTTAAATAACTTGCCTGAGCTGCATGGCTCATAAGTGACAAGTGACAAAGGTAAGATTCAAACCCAAGTTGTTTGAGCCCAAACTTATTCTCTTCTTTGTGTGCGTGTGTGTGTACGTTGGCTTTTTATTTGTTTGTTTTTGAGACAGGGTCTCTCACTCTGTCTCCCGGGCTAGAGTGCAGTAGCCCAATCATAGCTCATGGAAAACTCAAACTCCTGCGCTCAAGCAATCCTCCTGGCTCAGCCTCCTGAGTAGCTGGGACCACAGGCACACAACACCATGCTGGCTAATTTTTGTTCATTTTTTTGTAAAGACTGAGTCTCACTGTGTTGAACAGGCTGGTCTTGAACTCCTAGCCTAGAGCAATGCTCCCATCTCAGCCTCCCAAAGTATTGGGATTATAGGTGTGAGCCACTATGACCAACCCCAAACTTATTCTCTTCTTTTTCTTTCTTTTTTCTTTTTTTGAGACAGAGTCTTGCTCTGTTGCCTGGGCTAGAGTGCTGTGGCATCAGCCTAGCTCACAGCAACCTCAAAGTCCTGGGCTCAAGTGATTCTCCTGCCTCAGCCTCCCAAGTAGCTGGGACTACAGGCACGTGGCACTACACCTGGCTAATTTTTTCTATTTTTAGTAGAGACGGGGTCTTGGTCTTGCTCAGGCTGCTCTCAAACTCCTGACCTCAAGTAATCCTCCGCCTCAACCTCCCAGAGTGCTAGGATTACAGACGTGAGCCACCGCACAGCCCTTATTCTCTTTTTAACCACTGTGCTACTCTGCTTCTCTTCCTGTGTGACAGGCTTATATTCCCGGCTGCAATTACAAGTTTCGAGGGCTGAACCAAGTTTTGTGCTTATCTCAGGAGATGCCAAAGGCACAGAGCTTCCACTGGTGCTGTGACACTTCTCCTCTGTGTGTGGTTGGTGAGGGGTGCACGCACTCCCCAGGCAACATGAGGGCAGAGGGTGAACAGCCTCGGCCCCTGGGTCCACGGCAGTTCTCTCTTGCCCTTTCCTGCTCCCTGGGCTGCCCGTGCTGCCTCCCCGACCTCTGCACCCTTCCTGCCCACGCTGCTGCTGCCGCCCACACTTCCCCCCAGTGGCCTTTTCCCAACTGGCCTTCCCACCTGCCTCCATACACAACTCCTGCCGCTCTCCTAGCTGAAGCCAGCAGGGTCCCGACCTGCCTGTCTGGCCTGGTGATGGTGTGGGCCAAATCTCACATCCCACCTTCGCCCCAACTTGGTCTTCACAGCCATTCTCCATCCACAATGACACCTTCTTCCTCCTCCTCTTGACTCAGCAAAGTGCAGTCAGCAGCCAGGTAGAGAGGGCTTTATCCCACAGGTCACGAACCTAGGGTTGGAGGTCAAATATGGACACTGGGTATGTTTTCTCTGGTCTGCACTATGCTTTTGGAAAACAGAATTAGCTCCATTTAAAGTCATTAGAGGCCGGGCGCGGTGGCTCACGCCTGTAATCCTAGCACTCTGGGAGGCCGAGGCAGGAGGATCGCTCAAGGTCAGGAGTTCGAGACCAGCCTGAGCAAGAGCGAGACACCCCCCCCCCCATCTCTACTAAAAATGGAAAGAAATGATTTGGACAGCTAAAAATATATATACAAAAAAATTAGCCGGGCATGGTGGCACATGCCTGTAGTCCCAGCTACTCGGGTGGCTGAGGCAGAAGGATCGCTTAAGCCCAGGAGTTTGAGGTTGCTGTGAGCTAGGCTGACACCACGGCACTCTAGCCAGGGCAAAAGAGCAAGACTCTGTCTCAAAAAAATAATAATAATAATAATAAAATAAATAAATAAAATAAGGTCATTAGAGTTCATATACGAATTCAGATTTCAAACCTCTCTTGCAAAATCAGGAGCCCTGACAGCATCGGGCTCACCTTCCCTGCAGCCAGTGGCAGGAGTTGAGTGCGGACACCCCCTGGAGCGGCAGGAACTTCCCAGTTTACCACAGTGCCCTCCACTCCCTGTTCTACTGCTCCCTTCCAGATGTTCAGTGGCTCATTTACATGCCTGCCTGGCCCCTGTGGGCATTTGAGTTTGTCACTCCTGCTGCAGTGTCTCCATTCTGCTGATGAGCAAACTGGGAAAGGGAGAAATTAGTCCTCCCAGCAAACCCATGGCTACCTGTCATTAGACAGTATTTATCAAGTTCCCAGACTCCCAGGCTCACAGGGGTTTAAATCCAGATCCCTTGACCCTACCTCTGTCCAGTCACTGCACTCATCCTCATGGCCGCTCCAAAGCCCTGGGCACGCCAGAGAGAGGCACTCATTGTTTCAACACACAGGTGCAAACACCTGGTATTGTGTGCCCTGAGAATCTGATCCTCCTCACCTCACCAGAGATTAACTCTTCTCAAGTCTCTCGTTCAGATTATACACCCTGAACATGCTGGGGGGTGACCTTTCTATACAGTTAATCCCCCCAGGCCTGAGTACTGGTGATATGTGCGTGCATACACCTGTGTGTGCACAAGTGTGCTCACTCACACATGCCCATGCATGTGCTTCTAGATTAATAGTCCTTCTTCTCATTAACTTCCCAGACAGGCGAGAAGTCAACCGTTGCCCTAGTTGGTGATCTAGAAATCGTCCACCTGACTGTCCCATCGAAAGGGGCAGGAGCAGCTGCTGGTGGTTGCCAGATCTTTCCATTTTTCAAGAAGTCAGAAATGTAATTTAGAAGAGGGGAACAGTGGTCTCTATTAATAAGACCTGTGCTGAAAAACAAGCCCCTCCCCCCAAGTGCTTGACAGATTTTTACAAGGATCAGGTGCTAAAAAACACTGGGAAATGAAGGGTCCCCTTTGACACCCCCATTTGTAGGGTCAGCACCAAATCCTCCATCCCTCCTCACACCCATCCCAGGACTTGGAAGGGAACCCCAGCAGGCTGGGCTGGCCCTGCCCTGCAGTCTTGTCCTCCACGAAGACAAGACAAGATTGTCTTTGACTAATTTTTTTTTTAATCCCTGTCTGGTTTGTCCTCAAAACAAACCTCTTCTTTTTTTCTTTTTCTTATCCAACTTCTCCGTAGAGCCCTCAGGTTCTAAACCCACAAGGCATTATCTGGATCTTTCCCCAAAGTAGGTTGCAGTTTCTATTTCTTTGACTAAACAACTCTAACAAAGAATTCATTGAGATGAAAATGCTTATCATGGAGCAGGTAACATCCTTTTCCTCCCCAAACCACACGCAATTAACATATAAATGGTCTGGCCATGGGGACTTCTTTGAGAGGTGGCAGATTATAACTATTCCAGCTACTACGAGTATAAAGCTTTAAAAACAAGAGACAGAAAAGAACAATTTCCAAACCAGAAAATGTCACAGATGGCCACAAACCTCCCAAGGGATGAGCATTCTGATGCAAATACTCCTTCTCCACGTGAAAAAGGTACAAGGTACAAAATGTCCACTTGAAGACCTGTTCCTCCCTATTTGGGTGATCACCCCTCTACTAAGGGTAACGAGCCAGCAAGAGCCAGCAACCGACGTGCCCAGAAAGGCGGCCAGTTGGAGGACCACTCGCCCTACATCCCGATTGGACGGGGCTGCCACCAGCTGGAACTGGGGGAGCTTTGAGGACAGCAGAGTGACTTGATAGGATTCTCTCTGTCTTCAAAGCAGAGAGAGCTGTGTTATAGCAAGTGTTACAGAGGGTGGTCCCGAGGACAAACCGAGCGGCACACGGAGAGTCAGAGAATCGAGGTTTATTCTCTGGCGGGCTCAGAGGGGTCTCGCCACCAAATTCTGAGCCCCGTCTACCCAATTTTTCCCACTTTTATTAAGTTGGGGTGATCCAAGGGGTGGGGTCTCAGGTGCCTAATGCCCGCCAGGTAATAGGTTAGTTGATGTGTCAGGTAATAGGTTAGTATTATGTTGATGCACCAGGTAACAGGGTAGTTGCTGCACCAGGTAATAGGTTTAGTGTTATGCTGATGAGCCAGGTAATAGGTTTAGTGTTATGCTGATGTGCCAGGTAATAGATGAGTTGATGGGCCAGGTGTTAGGTTAGTATTATGCTGATGCGGGTCTTCCGTGAGGGGTGGGGGTCTCAGGTGGCTGTTGTGCTAAGTAATAGATGGGGGTTTTCCTTACCAGAGCAAACACCAATTAATCCTCAAAAGATGCTTTCAAGGAGAACATTATCCCTTTTGGAGATGCGGAAGCTAAGAAGTGGCACAGGTAGTTGAAGGGAGGACAGAGAGCAGAAAGCAGAGCCCAGGGCTCCCAGCTGCAGATCTGATTCTCCAGAGGGAGTCGAGTTGCAGGAGAAGAAAGAACCTACAGAGGCTTGGCAACGAGGACGTGGTGGAGAAGCCACTGCTCTTGAGAGCGGCCCCTCAAGACTTCCAGATCCATCCCCCAGGAGTCCACAAAGTAAAACAGGGTCAGAGGCCTGAGCACAGCCCTGTGTGCACCAAGCCAAGAACCAGAGAAAGTTGAAAGGACTGGACTTGTACTCAAAAGCCCTTCTCTAGTATAATGACCACTAAATCTGCAGGAGGAGGAACTACTGAAATCTGGGTCCAATCTGCCACACTGAATCTGTTTTGGTACCCCTCCCCCCACACGTACCCCCTTCCCTGAAGGGGAGGGGGCAGGATTGGTGTGTGTAAACAGAGGCAGTGCCCTGGCTGGCGGGTCTTTCCATCTTAACAGAACCAATCCAGAACTTCCCGCAGCTCACACTTTGTGACCACAGCCTGTCACTGTGATTGGCAAGAAACGTCACACATTCTCACGTTGCACGTGTATTCGACCTTTAATATTTTGCTCTGGGATTCCTGGAAAAATTGTATGTCACTGGTCAAGTTATAAAAACAGCCCACAGCCTCTTCCTCACTCACACGGGCAGTGTTACTGCCTTTCTAAGTGCTAATTTCTATGCTGAACGTTTTCAGCCTGCGCTGTGTTTAACACTTAGAATCACTTTCTTTGCCACACACTATGTACTGTTTGCATCACTAAACAGAGGCCATGCCACGTGCAACGTTATAGGCTCATTGGAGGTAAAGTGTTTATAGAAAGGACTTTCCTAAAGAATCTAAATGGGATTTCTCAGTTTACTAATCATCAAAGGAAAAGGAAAATTGCCCTACAACTGAGTTTTTTTAATTCAACTAGCAACAGCTATTCCGACATAGCCTCGCATATACATATGCATGCTTGCTGAAGCGTATAAAATATCTGGAAAGATGTACCAAAAACTCCTTAGCTGTGGGGAACAGAATGGGCAGACAGGGGGGAAATCTCTCTCTCTCTTTTTTTTTTTTTTCTTGTTTTTAATGCCCTTCTGTACTGTGTACTATGCATTTTTTACAATCAGTGTGTTGCTTTTTAGATGTTTAAAATCACAAAATGAAAAAGTTACTCTAAGATCATTTCTTTCCCCCCAGGTGTGGCATTTTGTCCCCACGCCTGTGCAACATAAGCCAGTAGATTTGGGAAATATCTTTTACATGCAAAAAAAATTGCAAACTTTCACAAAATACTGCTAACCTTCAGGTTGCTTCCTCTGCAATGTACCATGCTAGAAAAAACAATATCTTCAAAAGAGGAGGAGGTTGAAGCTGCATTTGGCAGGAGGCTAAGTCAAATACATATCTCCAAGGCCTGGGAAACGGCTCAGGCTTCTTGACTCTTCTTCCTTAAGGATAACCTGAGAAACATCAAAATGGCCAGAACACACAGACACACAAAACCAACCAATAGACTGGAATCCCTCCAATTATTAAAATCATCTTTTTCTTCTCTTAAAGAATGGACTTTTCAAGTGACACCAACCTTTTTGGTCATTTAAGTGTTTATTTATACAATATTTCAGTTGAAACCTTGAGCAACGGAGACCTGACCTCAAAGGGCGCTTACCAGTGGCTAAGTAATTAGAAGTGGAGTAAAAACAGGTTGAAATGATGAGGCCAATAGGAAAATCCAATTTGCTTGCAAAATTTTTCACTTACAGCTGTTTTTCTCATGAATACAGCTAGATACAGTTGTTATCAACATATCAGTGACTTGGCATCTGAAATGAGGAAAAATGTACATTCTGGGTCTCTTGAACTCTTAGTATTTGACTGAGCTGGGCAGCGGGATCAAATTGTCAATTTCAGCCTGACCCTGAAATCAAACCCCTCTAATAGTCACAGAAGTCCTGCAACTAATCAGTTACTGTCCACACTTCACTCAGCACAATCCTTAAAGTCACCAGAGGGAACCCAAATTCGCAGTAAACTGAATGCATTCCTTCTGGGGCACAGATGTCCTTCCCAGTCTGCTTTTGCCCTCTCCTTTCCAAGACTGGTTTAGAAACGAAGGGAAGTAGGCTAAGAAAACCCTCACCTTTAATATTAATAAGACTTGTGCAGTCCCCGGCTGATCAGATCCCAGACTACACAGGACTTGAAAGAAAGATCGAGACTTTGATATGGAATATGGAAAAGTAACAGCGGGAGGGGTGGGGAGACCAAACTGGGAGGCCTAGGGCCCAGTTTCTACAGCTCCATCACAGACTCGCCTGGTGGCGGTCACTCCTATTTATTAGGCAAGGATGAGCTACGCTTACCTCTCTACCTTTTTATCTGTGAGATGAACAAAATGAAATGTCTAATGGTTTATTTGCCATGACAATAAAAAAAAAAACATCAGTAAGAATGAGGGAACTAGGAATTGAGCCTACCCTTTACCTTCTTTTCAAAGACATTTCACATGTGCCATCTCATCCTTATCTCAGGTGAGACAGTAGATCATTATTACTGGCCACATTTTACAGGAAAAGTAACTGAGGCACAGTTGGTGCCCTGGTGACCTGACCAGGGCAGCGTGGTCTACAGAAGCAGCATTGGTCTGTTTAGCACATTAAAATGTATTCCAGCGATACTGGTGCGTGAAGACCTCCCTAGGATGTGTCCAGAAGTCTCAGCCACCTGGTGGGAGACACAGAACTCAGGCCTCCTCCATACCAGCCTGGAGCTGTCTATAGACTCATCCCACTTCTGTGCAGCTTAGTTTTACAGGAAGCCTTTTACTAAACCAATCTCAGAGTCCCACTGGCCAAGGAGGAGGTGTGGGAGGCAAAGGGTTCTGCTAGGCCAGTATATAACCCTTCTGTAAATTTGGTAAATGCACAACCCTGGGTCTCCAGGACAGGAGGGAGGGTGGCATCAGGGTGCTGTTAGCTGGGACCTCAAACCTCAGGGGTGTTAATGGCTTGAGGCATGACTGACCAGAAAGAGCCTCACAGCATAACCGCTGTGCTCAGGTGTGAGTGCTGCTCTTGGGCAGGGAATGCCAGGAAATTAGGTTCTAGAATCTAGATCAACACTGCTACCAAAGAGCTGAGTTGATTGTAAGAAAAGAAAGAAAAGTGTTTAATGACTGTGGCTTCAGTTTAATGACTTCACTTCCATAGCCTGGCCTGTGCTTTGTGCTTTCACAGAGTGGTCTCATGTGAGAGCTTCAGGCGAGGCATGACTTCTCTGGACTTTCTCCATCTACAGAAGGAGGAGGACAATGTCTATGGTTCTCCCCATCCCTAGACACAGTTTCAGTCCTGGTCCCACTTCATTCCACTACTCAAATTCTCCCCTTCTGAGGGTACCACACGGTGCTGCTATAGGTTCTCCAACCCCACAAAATCCTTCCCCCGGGCCCTTCTCCTCTGAAGCAGAAGGAAAACATCTTTCCTTCTTCTCTGATCATCCTTATTGCAGCTGGCAGGACCCCTGGCCAGAACACCCTCAATTTACCCAGGGATCCATGAAGCATCTTTGGGGAGGTGGAGAGGGGGTGGGGAAAGAAAGAAAGAGGAAGGTCACAGTGAGAGGGGGAGGTGCTTCTGGAAGCAAGCCATTTCCCAGCCTGCTTTGTGAAGGCCCCCCCAAACCCTGCACAGATCTAGGAAGGGAAACTGCTTTCTAAGAATCGGGGGGTGGGGGAGCAGCACTGGACAGACCCGCAGGAGTGTGGATTCCACCCCACAGGAGACTATATTCTGAAAAGAGCACACATTTAACCAGGGAAGAGAGCCCGTGCCCAGGCTTAAGACCATAGCTATTTCCTGCCCAATCTGCCCTCCCCCCACTTTCTCAGCCCCAACTGGAGCAAGCAGCTAAACCAACCTAAATCCAGGAGTGTGAATAATACATGAAGCCAGCTCTCAGGCCTCCTGCACAAGAGGGCACAGCGGGTACACAGATGGCCTTTTCACCTGCTCAGGCCGCAGCTGTGCTGTGGAGGGGCTGGGGTTGCAAGTGTAGCCTCTCTGCTCCTCAGTGACCACGCAAGAGAAAGTGGGGCTCCCCAGGAGAGGTATGAAATGTAGGTGAGGGCTTAGGGGCGGATGGGGAAGTGCCAGGCATCCTGGGGCAGACACCAACAGCTGGAGTGATTTGTTAGCCCTTTTCTCATGAGTTAATTTGCTTCCAGCAGATTCCATTAGTGACCTGACAGACCCAGGGCCTGTAGGAGGTCCCCGGAAGAACTGCTGAATCAGCAGACTGAAGGGACGCCCAGGAAGGCCAGGCATCTTGCACCCAGCCCTTTGCCCGCCCATGGTTTCTATTTGAAGAGCTTAGAATAACTATTTGCTAAGCTCTTGTTAAGGCAGCACCTCTAAACCATATATAGAGAAAAGACACAGGAACCTTGACCACCAAATGTAAACGTCCAATCAGAAGCTGACGCAACACAGGAAAATCATTCCCACACAAAATAATCTTTTCTTCCCAATGGCAGGAAGAAAGCAAAAGTTATAAACTTGGTTCCATCTGCAGCTAGGAACCTGAGTGGGGGCTGGGGGGGTGGGGGGGGGGTTGAACTTTGAGTTCCAGTTTGCAATCCCCAAAGAATAAGAAAATAATGATACTATTACTACTGCTGCTATTATTATTACAAATAATAATACCAACCACAGTTAACACTTATTTGGCACCTAGTACATACAAGAAACTGTATGCAAGGAGTTTTTTATGCATGACCTCATTTACTCCCCACAACGGCCCTTTGAGCGAGGTAAACGGCGTGGGTAAGAGAAATCACACGGCTGCTAAGTCACAGAAAAGATCCAGAGCAGAATCAAGCCCAGGTGTGTGTGACTCCAGGCTTGTGCACTTAACCACTGCGCTACATGGCTAAATCCCATAGGCTGCAGAAAGAGCACTGAAATACGACCCAAGGGAGCTGGCTCCAGTCTCACATATGCCCTGACTGGCTGTGGGTTCTCGACAAGTGATTTCAACTTGTGGGCCATCCCACACCATGAGATGACTGAATAATTTCCTAAGGGCCCCTTCAACTCAAACCACAGTTTTTGACAGGCCCCCTGAGTACCAGGCCCTGTGATGGGGTTGTAAGCCACGGTCCTTCCTTCCAGGAGTTTACAGTCTAGTCCTGTCTTATGCAGAAGCTAAAAAGCATTTCAGCTCTCAAATACTACTCAGAGATTCCTTTTGGACATAAAAAGTATTTGTGACAGCGTTTAGACTGATCTTCTATTTGTTCTATGTGGACATATACACAGAGAGGCATCTGAAATGACATTCATCTAATGGAGTTAGGCTGATATCTTTGCTCTCATCTTTTTACTTTTATGTGTTGTTTGAATTTTTAGTAACAAATATGAAGGTCAGTCTGGAAAGTATCCAGCCATTGTTAATGTAACAAGAATGGTTACTTGGCTGGATACTTTCCAGACAGACCTCAGATACATTGTTTTTATAAAAACAAAGACATTTCTAAAATACTGCTAAACAATACCACATTTATGCATATATATGTATATATGCACACACATATATACACAAACATTTCAATACTAACTGGATATTTGATATTATGGAATTATTATTAACTCAGAAGAGATTGTGACTGTTTTGTTTTTTTTTGTTTTTTTAGAGGCAGGGTCTCACTATGTTGCCCAGGCTGGATTCTAATTCCTGGGCTTAAGCAATCTTCCCACCTCAGCCTCCCAAGTGGCTGGGATTACAGGCATGCACGACTGTGCCCCTTTAGATTGTGACTATGATTTTTTTGGGTTTTTTTGTTTTTGTTTTTGTTTTTGAGAGAGAGTGTATCACTCTGTCACCTGGACTAGAGTGCAGTGGCATTATCATAGCTCACTGCAACCTCAAACTACTGGGCTCAAGCGATCCTCCTGCCTCAGCCTCCCAAGTAACTAGGACTACAGGCATGCCACCACACCCGGCTAATTTTTTCTATATTTTGTAGAGAAGGGGTCTCACTTTTGCTCAGGCTGGTCTCCAACTCCTGGCCTCAAATGATCCTCCTGCCTCAGCCTCCCAGCATGCTAGGATTACAGGCATGAGCCACTGCACCCAAAGTGTGACTGTGTTTTTTAAAAAGATTCCTTATTTTTTGCAGATATATAGCAAAATATTTACAGACAAAATGATATCTGAGATTTCAGAGGATATGAGTAGGCTATAAGTGAGACAAGACTGGCTCTGAGTCGCTAATGGCTGAAGCTGGGTGATGGGGATATGAAGGTTCATGATACTGTATATGTTTGCAATTTTCCACACTGTACAATAAAAAAAGAACCCTTTTCAAGGCCAACAGGGAAGCAATATTTCCCCAAAGCTAAGCACAGCACCCAGCTGGCAGCCTTGTTACCTGGGCTTTCCACCACCCTTGGCTTCCTCTTGTATTTTGATTATCACAGTTTAATGTCACTTGTTCTCTGCAGCTTCCTCCCACTCCCACACCATCCCCCAAACCTTCTAGAATCACACGTCAAGTCCATTGGTACATTCCAGTGCCCAGGCCATCCCTCTTCGACCTTACCCTTGCCCAGGGGACAGAGGGTATGGGCCCAAGCAACGCTCCCACCCGCCTCCGCTCAAAGTCAGCTGCCGTCAGGCTCTGTTTGCTCTGGAGGCAGAACAGCTGTTGGGGGGTGGGGAGGTGGGACACATTTCTCTTGTTCCCTCCATAAATACTTGCCAATCACCTAGTTCGTGGCAGGCACTGAGCCAGATGCTGGGGATCCAGTGGTGAACAAAACAAAATTGCCACCTTCGCAGCATTTTCATGCTACAGAGAAGCTACTATAAATGCCATCTCCCCATCCCTCCACAATTTAGGGCTGGGGGTATATTCTCCAAGACATCCCCAAATCACCTGGGATCTTGTCCAAACTAAGGGATTTCAACCTGAAAGACATAATCTTGTGCCAAGAGCTAGAATACCACCCAACTACCCACCCCCAACCCACCTCCCCATTTCATGGGACACAAAGATGAAAACGACATAAGCCCACCATGTAGGTGAACGGTGGCAGAGGAAAAGACACCCAGGCGTCACTGTTGCAGGCCCCCCAGGTGCCAGATTCATATCAGAGGTTTTACAGCCTTTGCTGCCACGTTGGCCAGAGCTCTGGTCCACTTTTTTTTTATTTGTTTGAATTTCATCTGTATTTTTATTAACATTTTAAATTTAGTGTTACGAGGCTTGTTATACAAAACAGTGGTCCACTGTGGCTTAATTTTTTTAATTAATGATTTTTTATGTTTGCCTATACATCTCTAAATAACATGTTTTTAACTGTTATTTCTTGATTTTTCAGTTTTAAACTTTATTATCTTCCCAGTAGGGTGAGTGAACTTACCCTTCTTTTAACTACGCTTTCTCCTTTACCTGTCCCCATGACACACGGCACTTCCTTACTCTCCATCCTCTACCCCCTGTCTGTCTGCCTAGCTGATACCTGTCATCTATTTATCAGCCATCTCTCTCCCTTCTTCCCTCTCTCTTTATATATATATATACATATAATATTTTTATTTTCTCAATGATGACTTTTTATTATTATGATTCTGTAAACTCTATTCAGAGCTGAGCAATGTAGCATTCTATGGTTATGTTTCCTCCCCTGGATAACTTGTATTCCCTGGAATCAATGTCTCATTTCATTAATTTGCTTACTGTTGTACGTACTCACCCCTAATTCAAACCCCTAGCTCTCCTTAAGTTGTGTATATTCTATCTCCATGTGTTGACTACATACTTCGCACCCACTTTTGAGGATGAATTAGGTAATTTTATTAGCACACATGACTGTAGCAGTGTTTAAAGACAAAACTTCCCTGCCAGCTATAACTTATATGACCTTGATTATATAACCAGTGACCAGTATGAATGTTTGATGGAGAGAAAACGTTTATCCTTATTTAGCGGGTCCTAATAATGCCTGCACTCAGTGCACAAGGACTTCCAAATCACATTACTTGGACAAAAAAAAAAATCAGTTTGGAAAAGGCATATTTTCAAATTTGCTTGCTCTATCGCAATAACAGAAATTGAGTGTTATAAGTAAAAGTTTTAATTTATTCATCAAAATATAATCTGTTCTATATATTAGTTGTGGATTTACCATTGTTCTAATAAAAAAATGTATGCTTTTTGCACTTTCACCCAGACTATAAGCCCTAAGAGGGCAAACCACTTCAGTCCTACTCTTGCGATATGTCCTCAGCACCGAGCACAATGTCTCACATATACTTGGTGCTATTAAACAATTCTTAGATTGAATCCTAATATACTTTTAAAAATAAAATTTTTTAAAAAATTAAAGCTCAAGGGCCCAGGCCCAGCATTAGTTCCCTGTACCTTTGTAGGAACCAGTCTTCATCCAGGCCCCGGTGACACCCACGGGACAGTGCCCTAAACCTCCCTGGCTGAGCCCAGCAATGCACCTGCTATCGGACATTTCCACCTGGATGCTGAATCGGCATCTCAAGCTTTGCAAGTGCAAAGCTGCTGCCCCCACGGTCCTCGCTGTCTCAGCAGTCCACCATCTCATCTTCTACTTGCTCAGGCCAGATACTGTAGGGTCATCCCTGGTGCCTCTCAGTTGTCACATCCCACTTGCAACTCCTTTGAAAATACTGTCACCTCTACCTTCAAATTGTATTCTGAATCCAGCCACTTCTCACCACTGTTGCTATTACCATGCTGGCCCAGCCCACTGCCTCCTTACTGGTCTCCCCGCTCTGCCCCTGCCTCCTCCATCTACTCCCAACTCAGCAGCCAGGGTGATGCCGTGAAAACCCTCCAGTGGGTTCCCGACTCCAGACAGAAGGCAAAGCTTTGCTCCTTCTCCCCTCTCTCTCACTCTGCTCCAGCCACGCTGGCCTCCTTGCCATCCTTCAAAACATCAGCAATGCTGCCACCTCGGGCTGGCCCTTTGCACGTGCTGCTACCTCTGCCTCGACTCCTCTTCTCCCACATGACTCTCAAATGTCACTTTTCACTGCAGCCCTCCCCCAATACGGCCTGTCCCAACTCCCTGCTTTAGTTACCTCTCTGGACGTACCACCATCTCATTTATTTACCACCCACCATCTGGGTACCCCCACTAGAACGGAAGCTCCATGAAGGCAAGGATTTTGCCCACTTTGTTCACTGCCCCATGTCCAGCACCCAGAATAGTGCTGGATGCTCAGTAAATATTTGTTGATTAATAAGTTAATCCCAGAACACCTGGAAATATTCTTATATCCCCATAAGGGAGAGAAAATGACAGAATCCCCTTAAAGATGTATGATTCAGTTTATAGTTTATCTCCCCCCACCCACTGAGGCCTTTCTCAAGCAAACAAATAAGCTCTACTGAACTTCAAGAGGAAAGGAAATTTCAGATCGTTTTTACTCCCTCTCACCCTTCCCGAGTCAGGGACCACCCCCTCTCCTCCTGGGCCCAAAGCTGGAAGCCATCTGCTCAGTGGACGCAGGAGGTGCCACCAACCTGAAGGCAATTACCACCCACAAGTTTGAGGGGAAGAGAAGACTACCGAGAAAGGGAAGAGAAATTAGCACATAGATGAGAAACACATGTTTAAAAACTCCTTCTCAGGCCATGAGTCAGCTGAGTGAAGCTGGCACCAGAGTGACAAATTAATTTCATGACCCTGTTGCTTTCACTGGGAACTGTGGGACTCTTAAAAAAAACAAGTGATGTGTAGAAAAACGGCATGTGTATCTGCCCACACACCTATACAGAGTGGTCTGGTAACAAAATGAGTTGTTTTCCCATGGAATTTGCTTTGAACGTGCATTGAACCACCTACTGTGTGCCCAGCAGACCAGGAGATGTCTAAGACGCAATTCCTTCTCTTGAGCAGCTCTGGTGGGTGGGAGTGACTGGCCCAGACACCGCCCACCAGAAGTCACTGTGCAAGTGCTCCACTAGCAGGAGCTAAGCACTCGGGGACCCGCAGAGGGGGCAGCTGGTTCTGCCTAGAGAAGGCTCAGGCCTTGAAGGATGAGCAGAACCTGGAAGAGTTCATCAGGTAGGGGATGGGGTTCAGGGAAGAATGTCCTGGCAGACAACGTCATAGAAGCAAAGGCCCGGATTATGGGACACAATTCAAGCTCAAAGTCCGTGGACAGGTGGTGCAACTGGAGGCTGGACTGTGAATGTCAGGCTAGGGAGTTTCCCCCCCACTGTCCCCCCAGATTGAATTGATCCTGTCCTCCTTTGCACCCTGCCACACCCCAGAGCTCACTCCCAGCCCGGGCCTTGGCACAGGGCATCGGCTGCTCCCTCAGCTTGGAATGCTTCCCCCCCAGACATCTGCGGGTGCCACTCCCTCCCATCCTGCAGTGCTCTGCTCATCTGTCACCTCCTCAGTGAAGCCCTCTCTGAGCACCCTCTACAACAGGCAAACCACACACGTGTCCCACTTTCCTTCTCTCCACAGCATGTATACTTGTACATGTAACCACTGTTGGTGTCCACCACTAGAACGTGTGTTCCATGAAGGCAGGGACGTTGCTGAACTGACTGCTGTATCCCCAGCACCTACAATGCTTGGCACATCGTGAGAGCTCGATCAATATTTGATGGATGAATTAAAAAAATCTGTAACACTTGAGTAGTTTGGGTTGTTGATTTCTGTCCCCTCCTGCAAGATTGAAAATGGATGTGAAAGCAAAGTTCTTGTGCCACGCAGGTCAGCCCTCAGTGGATAGCTGACGGACGGATGGATAGATGAATTCTATAATCAGCAGAAGCCATCAAAGGGGCAAGGGAACTGAACCATGCAATGCTCTCCTAGTGTGGAGGGGTGGCTTGATAGGGGTGACAGTTTGGGCTGGGAGGTCAGCTAGGAGGCTCCTGCCAGTGTCCCCATAAGCCACAGTGTGGTCTGAATGACAGGCAAACAGAGAAGGGGACAGAGTCCAGAGACATTCCCAAGGTCCGATCAACAGGACTCGGGACTAAATGTGAGTAGGGAGGAGCCAAAGATGACGTTGAGATTTTTTGCTTCCATGACAGCAAACCCCAAGGAGAATAAGCAGCATTAAGGGACAAAGTTAAATTCATTTAGGATGGAAGTGTGAGGGGGACATCCAGGCAGGATAATGTCAGGAGGAGAGAGGAAGACTGAGTCACGGGCACTGGCTGAAGCTGCAGGAACTCACTCATTCACTGATCCTTCTGGGCTCCTACCGCGTCCCAGACATTTACCAGGGACTATGGATGCTGCAGAGGCGTCCATAAAATATGGACAGCAAGGTCTGTGCTGTCACAGAACTCACGTTCCACAAGGAAAGGCAACAAAAGACAGGTGAACAAACAGGTACATAAAGATAACTTCCGATATTGCGTGCACAGTGAGGAAAACAAGACAGGGTCGTGGGAGCGGGATGCAGGGACAGTATCAGATGGGGTGGGCATGGAAGACCCTTCGGAAGAGGTGGCTTTTACCACAATGAGGCAGAGGAGAGGGATAACAAGGGAATTCCTGCTTCGTGGCTTTTTCTTGAGCAAGTGTGGGGTGGAATCACCTGGTGGGAGGAGGTAGAAAGGGCTTTCAGGTGAATGGGAAAATATTGAACACTCCCTGCCATAGGGAAAAAAACAGAAAGGGTGAGAAGAGGTTATGATGGGGCACCAAGGACGTCGCCAAGGGCTGAAACCATAAATATATAAGGGAGCTACCAATGTAGAGCATATGTGTATTTTACGAATATGACATATTGATGAAGCTTTATGTCCCTACAGCTGGACTGAAGCCAGCATTGATGGCCTAGTAGTGATCTGGAAGCTCTGTCCCATTTGGTATGAGATGGGTTTGCTGGAGTGTTTATTTGATTTTAATTAAGTTTCATGGGCTGCGAGGGTTTCATTACTTGGTCTGACCAGGCACCTCCCCTGCCCCCTGCTACCCCTTCCTGAACACCCCAGTTGCCTCAGACTGTTTTCCTGCCACAGCCTTCCTGCTCAAGCCATCCTGCAAATTGGTCAGCCTCAATGTCCATCCTGCCACACCTCAAATAACCCCCCAGCACCTGCAGGATCAGCACCAAAATTTTCACACAGGTGTTTATACCCAGGTCCTTCATTACCTGTCCAGCCTTCTCTCTCCCAGTGACCCAGGTTGGCTGCTGTCCTCACAGCTCCTTTTTGAACCCAAGCTCGCTTAGATGGACAGACCCAGGTCCACACGTGCCTCGGCTCCACCTCTACCAGCCATGGGGTCTTGGGCAAGTTGCTTAAACTCTTCGGGGTTTTCTCGTCTATAAAGTTCATATCACCTGCTTCACAGAGTTGTTGGGAGGATTCAATGAGCTAGTATGTATAAAGCACATAGCACAGGGCTGCCGAGCAAAGTATAGGTGCTCAAGTGACAGTCCAGCAGCTGCAATGAGTTTGATTATTACTTTAAAGGGCTGCTGTGTAATGATGCAGTTACTGCAGCATCCAGCAACACAGAAGACATTGGATACAAGGCCATTAATACTGTTCCTATGTTCTGCTTTACGATGCATCTCTGGTTTCCATGGCACTCCTCCTTGGGCTGATCTTAAAAGTCAACTTACATCTTATAGCCTTGCAGTCTTCAACTTATGTTAGCATTCGACATAAGTCTTGTCCTTCAAAAGACAGAAACTTCCTGGAGAACAGAAATTGTAGCCTCTACTTCTTAGCGTAAGCTACAGAGCCTTTCACTTTAGGAGGCGCTAAATAATTTCTGGTTGATGCGCTGTGCTGAGATTGGTTTCCCTCCCCAGAGGTGAGGCTCCCATCTCATCAGCTTTCTAACTTCTGTGCATTTATCAAGGCCCCCTTAGTCCCTGCCTCCTCCATGAAGCTGGCCAGTGAAACTGATTTCCTCCTTCCCTGGACTTCTATGGCACTCATTGTCTGAAGCACTGTTGTGTCGTATGCTGCGGTAGAGCCTGCAGACCTCTGGGGCAGGCAAAGCTAAGGGAGATTGAGCATGAGGCCCAGCTCGCCTCCACTGGTACTCTTTCTATAAGCACATTCTTCTCTAGCCTGACCATGACACCTCCAGACTACACCAAGGGTCTTTTCCCAAGGAGGAAGCAAAGGCCTGGGTGGCCAAATACTGGCATTGCAACCGCTGGAGCTCTGAACAGCTTCTAATAGGAGTTCTTTCTCCCGTGGCTTCATGCTCAAAACACTAGAGCAAAAAAAGGTGGAGAGCCTCTGTGTTGGGTAAGGGAGGCAGGGCTGCGCTCCATGCAGGGCCTGGGCCCCAGGCCCGGCTCCACCCCTTATTAGCCACGTGAGGCCTGAGGACCATCCCAGACCTTGCCAGGCCCCTGGTGTCGTGTCTAAACAGTGAGGGAGACCACCAGTGGTGTCTAGGGTACCTCCTAGACCTAGCAATCCTAGCACTAGCTCTGCCTAGGAGCTGTCCTGTTGAGCGACAGATGCGTCAAAAGGTAGCTAGTAGGGGTACTTTGAAATCTTCTCTGTTCCCTCTGCCCATTCTCCTCTCAGGTATTCCATTCCCTAACAGATATAAAAACAAGAGCGTCAGCCGGGTGCGGTGGCTCATGCCTGTAATCCTAGCACTCTGGGAGGTCGAGGCAGGAGGATTGCTTCAGCTCAGGAGTTTGAGACCAACCTGAGCAAGAGCGAGATCCCGTCTCTAACAAAAACAGAAAAAAATTAGCTGGGCGTGGTGGTGCACGCCTGTAGTCCCAGCTACTCAGAAGGCCGAGGCAGGAGCATCTTTTGAGCCCAGGAGTTTGAGGTTGCTGTGAGCTAGGCTAATGCCATGGCACTCTAGTCAGGGCAACGGAGTGAGACTCTATCTCCAAAAGAGAAAAACAAGCATCATTACACTTGTTATTGTCTATGCAGGGCTGGGAGGAACAGTGGTGCTCAAACTTCCCAGATCACAAGGCCTCACTCACCCCCAGATATTTTGATTCAGTGTCTCTAGGGGGAGGCCCAGGAATCGGTCAGTCCATTAGTCACACAGGTGCCCCTCGTGTAGGTGGTTCTCAGACCACGCCCTGAGACACCCAAAGGGCAAAGGCAGCAGAGGGTGGCAAACTGCTCAACTAGATTCAGGAGGAAAACAAATCTGTCCACAGCATCAAAAATTTACGAGCATGGGGAAGGGACCTCAGTTTATTTAAACTACCAAGTGAGGTTGGGAACGACAGAAAGAAAGGAAGCAGTTAAAGGGAACACTCTATTGGCAAAGCCTTCTCCAGCTAATACCTGTCCTTCCTGCATACGCTCATATCTCATTTTTATTTTCTAATTTTTACCCAGAAAAGCCTCCCCAGAACCCAGTTACCCCGACCTTCCCAAGCTCCATCACTTAATATCCCTGTAAACGGGGTGGGGGGGAGGTGAGGGGGGGAATTTTTAGAATGCAAGTCAGATCAAGTCACTTCCTAACTTAAACCTTTCCATAGCGCTGACTGCTCTTAAGATACAAAGTACACAATCCTTGAAATTATCCATCAAGACCCTGCATGGTCTGACTTGTCTAGCGTGCTTATCCTCCCTCTCTACTGCTCCATCCACAACAGCCTTCCTTGGGTCCTCCCACATACCACAGGACTTTTGCATATGGTGTTCCCTCTGCCTGGTATGAAATGCATCCTCTTCAAGGAAATTTTCCCTCACTACACTACACCAGAACAGTTCTCCCTATTTATGTTCTCTTATATCCTCCTGAACTTTTCAACCAAACACAGATCCCACTTTCATTTATATATTTGTGTGATTACGTGATTAATGTCTATAAGCTCCACGATGATAGGGTCTTTGTGGTTTTATCATTGTGTACCCAGGGCTACAGTAGCTGGTACATTGTGTGTGCTCAACTAATACAGCATAAATGCCTAGTGCACTGTGGTCTAGGGAGACATGTGGATTACGAAGAAACGTGAGACACAAGCTAGAGAAATTCGTGATGCAAACGACAGGCCACTGTGAGATGGTGCACTTTCTCCTGGACGTGGGCAACTGAAAATCTTCTCAACTGTCATAAGGGTGGCCGTCACTGGACACCATGAGAGCTTGTGGTCTCTTAAATAACAGCATCTCTGTAGGACTGTCCCCAGAGGACAATGAGAAAGTGGCTTCCCTCTTGGGGAATGTGGAGGCTGAAAAAGAAGGCCAGGAGAGAGAGAATGCCAACCTCCTCAATGCCCTTCTTGTTATCTCCCCGAAAATGTAGCTTTGTGCCTCACTGTCGGGACTCAGAGAGAGAGGTGGGGCAGAGAAGGTCACATGCAGAAATGACCTTCCTCCCTCCTATCTGGAGCCACAGAAACAGGCGCGCTCAGGTTATCTTCGAGCTTTTTTCCCCTAGAGATGAGTGGGGGGGTGGGGTGGGCAGGAAGATTTAGAACAGAAAACCGGGTGTTTTTCTGCTTGGTTATCAGACACATGCCCATTCAAGGGATGCAAAACAAGCTGAAGTTTAGATTCTCTGACTCGGCTCATGAGCCCCATCAGTTACACCACGTGGAAAAAACTTTGGACAGTTAAAAATAACACAGGGGTCTGGTGTTTGGAAGATCTGGAGTTTGGAATGCCAGCTTGTCAGGCACAGATCCCTGCCTACCTAAAGCACGTGCTGGGAACTCACACACACACACACACACACACACACACACACGCCAACCAGCACAGGAGGGCTGCGAGTGAGCAAGGTGCCCCGGCCTGTTACCTACCACCCGGACAACAGGGTGGCGGGCCATCTCAGGAGACAAACACACAGACCAGCTCTCAGCCGTCACCCCCTTTGGTCTGAAGGACTTTCAAACCCTTTTCTAGCTGTGCAAAGGGCAGAGCTCACCCAGGCAAGAAGCGTTCACCTCCCCCTTGGAGGAGGCAGCCGTGATTGGGATCGTTAGCCAGGAGTCCAATCACATCTCACACTCACTTCACCTCTGTGTTGTGTTTCCGCATCTGCGAAATTCCAGTTCTTTCTCAGAAGGGCCCAATATCAGCACCAATTAAATAGTATGCCGCAATCTGAGCTCCTGGACAAAGCATCCCATAGATAAATCTTTCTCAAGGTCTCTCCTAGCACATTTTGTTCTAAGAATAAAAAAACAAATAATAAAATCATACCATATTTCCTAGAACGTCTTCCTTCTAAGAAAATCAGAGCTTCTCCTATTATCTCATTTTCCTTGAGATGCCAAGATAGGGGGGGAAAAAAACAGCTAATGTGTCTCCCCGTTTTACAGGTGGAAAAACAGGGTCACTGCAAACATCTATTAAGAGGGTAATATGTGCCAGCTCCTCCAAGTGTCTTATATACATTAACTTAATTCTTCCAACAACCTTATAAAGGCTGAAACTATTATTCCCACTTTACAGATGAGGTAACGGAGGCACAAAGGTTAGGACACCTGCCCAAGGTTATGGGACTTGGACTTGAACCCAGAACCTCTGGCCAGAGCCTGCTCTCAAGCCACAGGTCACACGGTAACTGCTCACCACACTCCTGCTCCCCCAGGATGGAGAGTCTGAGTCTACAAAAAGTACAAGGCTCTGAGGAACCCCAAGGACTCCAGCCACCCCCTAAAAGCTAGCTCCCTCCGCCCGGGGCCTTCCTGCAGAAGGGAGTAGCCGGCATGCAGGCAGACAGCGGGCCAGGTAACAGGGCTGCCTGGGTGGGAATGGGGAGGCACTCGCTACCTTCAGAATAAACCACTTCAGTCCCCCCAGGTGGAGACACACTGTCTCAGACGACCCACAGCCTCGCTCTCCCCCATTTGGATCAAGAAACTAATCCTCAGGGCACCAGGCATTAAGTTACACAGGTCAACATCTATGTTTCCTCCCTGGACTGGATTTGTATATTTATTTTATTTACACCATTTACAGGTTGTCGTCATTGTTGTTGCTAAAGAAAAGGGGCAGTGATTACAGGGTAGAAAGGAAGAAGACATTTAGATCCCTCCTGTAGCTGACAGGACGGATGGCTCGCACCAGTGCAGGCCCAGCAGGCAGCCCCTCACCCCACCCCCTGTGGGAGGTGCCCTAGAAAGTACCAGCACACACAACAAAGGAAACCAGGGACCGGATTCAGTTTAACCACTTAGTGAGAGGAGCAACTGGGGATGGATGCACAACTCCGTCCCATCTGACCTTCCTTAGAAGGAAGAGGGCATCCTCTAAGGCTGCGGTCCCCAACCCCTGGGCCGCAGACCGGTACCTGTCTGTCTGTGGCCGGTAAGGACCCTGCCGCACAGCAGCAGGTGAGCAGCAGGCCAGGGAGCGAAGCTTCGGTTCATCTGTACTTACAGCCGCTCCCATCCCTCGCATCACCGCCTGAGCTCCGCCTCCTGTTAGATCAGCGGCGGCATTAGATTCTGCATTATGGTGAGTTGTATAATTATTTCATTATATATTACAATGTGATAATAATAAAAACAAAGTGTACAATAAATGTAATGCATTTGAATCATCCCAAAACCACCCTACCCGACCTCCGGCCCATGGAAAAATTGTCTTCCATGAAACCCATCCCTGGTGCCAAAAAGGTTGGGGACCGCTGCTCTCCAGAATCATTCAAATGCTTCCCAAGTCTTTTCTTTGTCCACTTCCCTTTCATGCCTGAAGTTCCCCAGCCTCACTCCCCACCCAACCAGGCCCCACTGTCCTGAACTCAGCTCCTCCCTGAAGCCTTCTCTGACATCCCGACCACAGGACCTGCTTTCTCTCCCCTGATTACAAGGACCCCTCGTGGCCTGGGCCAATCATTTAGCCCAGTCATTCACCACCGTGGAACCTCACACACCCTGTTTCTTCTCTCATGGATGCCTCCTTTGCCATGTATAAGCTTCATCCTTTTCCTTCTTCCCTCTCCCGACTCCCACATTCATGAGACTGAGTGAGTCCTCCTTGCAGACAAAGCCAAAACACTCTTCCCTTATTTGGGTGCCCCTTCGGTGCTCTTTCATCAAGGTGCTACTCATGAGGGAAACAAAAAAAAAAAGTAAATAGGCCGGGCTCAGTGGCTCACGCCTGCAATTCTAGCACTCTGGGAGGCCAAGGCAGGAGGATTCCTTGAGCTCAGGAGTTCAAGACCAGCCTGAGCAAGAGTGAGACCCCATCTCTACCAGAAAAAAAGGAAAGAAAAACCCAGCCTGGCATTACGGGCACGTGCCTGTAGTCCCAGGTACCAGAGAGGCTGAAGCAAGAGGATCACTTGAGCCCAGGAGTTGGAGGTTGCAATGAGTTACAATGACGCCACTGCACTCTACCCAGGGTGACAGAGTGAGACTGTCTCAACAAAAAACAAATGAGGCAACTGAGCACCCCTCCTCTCAACCCCCACCCCTTCTTAAAAAAAAAAGTAAAGAGATAATGGACAAAGGGGACAAAAGGTCAGAAGGAAACCTAGGCTGGCAGTACAAACGTTGATATTAGGCATTAAATGGATTATTCCTCCATCCAGGGCTCAGAGGGCCTTGAGGCAGCTTAGTTCAGAGTCAAGAAATGAAATAAGAAGCAGAAAGTGAAAGAAAATTAAAGGGGTTACCAGTGGGCTTTTTCTTCCCAGGGATTTGAAAAGCTGCAGAAGAGCCTGGAGGAGCGATGCCAGGAGCCTGGGCTGCCCACGGCTGCCAGCTGGGTCTTAGAGAAAGGTGGAGATATCTCAGAGCCTTGACGTTGGGGCAGCAAAGGAGACAGACTTGGGGCAACACTGGGCAGTAATACAGATTGTTCCACTGATCGGAGCTTCATTTGCGCTATATTTCTCAGGAAAAAGAACTAATTCCAAGCAGAGAAGGGACGAGAACGAATGGCCTCCAGAAGAGGGACTGATATCACTGGGTCCTCTCAGTTTGGCAGATCTTAAAATAATAAGAGTCCTGTTGCTCCAAGGATAGCAAGAGCTAGCTAGGTCTCAGAAAGTTCCGAAATGCAGACTCACAAACCAGCCAGCCTCCATCTGTCCTGCTATACTGGCTGGGATCCCCAGCCCCTGAGATGGCAAATCATGTCCCCTAGTGTGCTCTGGGCCAGGGAACTATGGGAACTTTCTAAATTTCATAGACACCTATAGATCAGTGTTCATCCCCGCTACCCTGTGCATAACTGACCTAAAATCAAATGGTCCAAACCTGTTTCCCATCCCCCAGAGATACGTGTAATTAGATAAAATGAGGACAGAATATGCATAAGTATCTGTTATACTGGGATGGCTGCCCAGAAAGGAAATGAACACCAGGAACTGGACAGCCCCATTGTCACCCTCTGTACTGAATTGCTGTCCACTGGGATGGAGGGAAAGTTACCTTCGGGAATGGGTGCTGGTACAACATGACCTTTCTCAATTGACAAACATTTTTGTACAATTCTGCTTCTATATTTTGCACAGTCAGCATTTTCTCTGGCTTTCCACATTGCAGGACGTCTAGCGGACCAGGATCCAGACTAGAACTTGACTCTAGGAGTCCGTTTCCACCTTGGCTCTTCGACTTCCCCCTTTAGGCCTCTCCATGGTGGTACCTTCTTCCAAAGGCCCCCAACACAGAATTATTTGGAGGGTGGAAAAACCATTAGAGGACATACAAACGTTATAAGGACAGATTGATGTCTTTGTCTCTTCCCTTGCACGATCCCCCGGGCAGCCTTTTTGTTTCACTGTCAAATGAAGTTATCCATATTGTACTAGGTTGAGTCATTGAATCGTAGGGAAAGTCACTACCTATCTAGGCATGGGTACTATGAAAGTATATAGAAAGCACTTTCTCAATGAAGATGTATCTGAAAACAGTGACTGGGCTAAAGTTACCGCCAAAGCAGAGTAGAACAGGCAACAGATGCTCACCAGATCCCAACCTTGGCTTAAACCAAGTAGTCTGCATCTTCTGGTCTTCCCTATCTTAAAAACCCAAAAAAGTCCTCTGGTATAAATAAGGCTAAAGGCAATCCCCTACACTGCTGAGTGCATAGTTGGTACTCAAAAAAAAATGTGGTTGTTTTATCTGGGGCTATTTACAAGCCAGAGGTCATTTATTCCCTGAATGAAAGCAAAGTAAAAAGGCTTGTCTTTACTTCCCAGGACCAAAGGGGGAGAGCTAAGCTTTTTAGATCTGCGGGGTAAAGTGATCAAGAAACAAGGGGCTAGAAGGAGTGAGGCTGCCACGCGTCACAGCTGCACATCCTACATGCAAGCAGGACCAAGCCTGGTCTATTTCCTGACTCCTGAAACTGAAGAATCTTTGGGGAGGAACTCTGCTGCCTTTTCCAAACTCTTGCTGTTCAAAAGAGAGGATGAGAAGCACATCAACTGTAAAGGGCTAGAAGCAAGTTTAGGCTGCAGAACAGGGTGCCTACCTGCTGGCTTCATTTGCTCAGCTATTCCCCACATGTTTCCTGAATGCCTACTAGGCTAGCTCCTGGGGTAGAAAGGCACAGGCAGCCGCTGCCCCTGCCTTCCAGGGCCTTACACTCTAACTACAGCCAAGTACTTCAGGGGCTGAGAGAGAGGAGTGTGCCGGGCACTGTGTGGCCGGGGCAGGTGTGGCCGTGTGGCCAATTCTACCTGAGGTCTGCAAGGCCCTCACCAGGGAGGGGGCCACGTGAACTGCCTGGAAGGTGAGCAGGCAGATGTGCATGGAGGGGCAGGTAGGGCTGGAGGACAATCAAACTGCCCGCCTAGAGAAGCCACAGGCAGTTTAGTGAGACGACAGGTGGATATGAGAGGCACTGTCTCTCTGAGCAGGGATACAAGCCCTTCAGCCTAACAAGTTCACCCACATCTCTCATGCTAGGTTCCTATCCTGGAGCACAGGGGCCCCCCAAGGTCTGTGAATCCCATGAAACCATATGGATGTTCATACCTATATGCATTTTTTCTGGGGAGATGATCCACACCTTTCATAGGATTCTTGAAAGGGTCTGTGATTGCCAAGGAAAGGTAAAGAAATGCCCAGTAAGACACTGAGTAGCTTGAACACTAGACCAGTGGTCCCCAACCTTTTTGGCACCAGGGACGGGGTTCATGAAAGACAATTATTCCATGGGCAGAGCAGGGCAAGGGGTGTCGTGGAGCGGTGGGTGCGGAGCTCAGGCAGTGAGGCATGGCCCATTTCCTAACAGGCCACGGACCGGTACGAGGCCTCGACCTGGGGCTTGGGGACTGCAGCACTAGACTATGAAGTAGAAGCCATATCTTTCCCTCTCTGTCTCCTGCATATAGCCTAGTACCTGACATAGTAGGTTTTCAGAAGTGGCAGAGCTAAAGGGATGAGAAGAGCATCCTAATGTGAAATCACCATTTGCATCCCCAAAACAAACATCTATATATACTGACTGTGTGCTACGTTCTGGGCTAGACTTTAAGCACCAATACCTCTTTCCATAAAGGCCCATAGAAGAGTATCTTCTCAGCCTCTTGTTCCCAGAGCCAATATTGCAAATTGAAGTCCCTAAGCGTGGATACCAAGTCACCAGGGCAATTTACTGCAAACTTTAGTTGGCAGTTGCCTAGCAACGGGTAACCCTGAAGACACTGCCAAACCGAGATGCCAAAAAGGGCAGTTTGTGGACAAGCTAGTTCTGAAAACTAGCCCCCACATTAGTGTCTGCCAGGCCTCTCTGGGGCTGTTGGGGGAAGGAGCAGACTTTGCAGCCAAAAGCAGGCTAGGAGCAGGGAGCTGGGAAGGGGTTCTGATGGTTGTATGTTTTCCTACCTCTAGGGAGTAGACATGAGAAGGGGAATGAGGGTTGAAGGAAAAGGCAACCTTGGGTAGAGAAGGCAATTGGCGCCTCTTCGCTTCCTCCTTTAGATCATACCTACAATGACTCTTCTGAGCAGTTGCTGAACAGATCCTGGCCATACCTAAAGACGCACAAAGTGGCAGGAACACTTGACTGAGCCTATATCCAGCCCTGCTCTATGGCCATCATCCTCCCGCAGCTCCAAAAACCCCATTGGACTATGCAAGTTTGGGTTGGGCAGGATAAGGCCTCAATCTACAACAAATAGTGAAACCAGGGAACAAATTTCTAGCTGACTGTCCAAAGACTCTCTCACTCTCTCATGGAGGCAGCAAGCACAAAAGAGGCAAAGAGACCTCACTTTCTAAAACTCAGGATTTTTTTTTTTAAATGAAAAGCTCAGAAACTCCTTCAGCCAAGAGTCGGGTGAAACCAAAGTTTCCGCTCCAAACCATCACACAGGCCAACACTGGGCACCTCTCCCTGTGCAGACGGACGGTGGGAAGCTTGGGAAGACAGCCTTCCTTGGAACCCATCATCCCTTCTCTTGATAGGTCTTGGGGGCAGGGGGAAAGGGGCAAACAAATATATCAGTCTGAAAGCGATTCAGGAAGAACAAATGTGGAAGTCAAACAACAACAAATAAGGCGGGTATAAATCCAGATAAAATATTAAAATCATTAAAGGGCTGCTGCTCCCTGAAGATTGGGAAAAATGAAGAGAGTTAATTAAAAGCAATCCCCATGCACTGCTGAGCCGGCCAGCCCTGATAAATCAACAGCTGGGGCTGTTGTGGAGGGCAGTCAGGGGGCTTCAGGGGGGTGGGCTGGCCAGGGGAGGGGGATCTGCCACAAAGATGGCTGTGACCGCAAATTGAACACAGTGACTTAAGTTTCATGTTTTATTAAATATTTTATGACCACTGAATAAAGTTGTTCTTCAGAGAGGGAGAAAATGATCAACTGGGTAAACGAAGAGGGGGGAAGACAAGGATGAAGGGTTATTGTTTGTTTGATTCAAAACACGCTTAGGACCGCGATGGCAGCACCTATGCTATTGCCCCCAAATGCAGAGGCTTTTGGTTTTTTTCTCCCTACCTGATCTGCAAAGGGAGATAGATGCATCTTCGTCTTCTAAAATCTCTCTACAAAGCTTGAGTTATGTTTGTTTGGGGGACTAGGAGAGGCAGTGCAAAGTCAAGGAAAGGAACGGAGGGGAAGAGAAGATAGAAAAGACCTTCAGAATTCTCACTGCTGATCCAAGCCAGACTTTTAGCACAAAACTAAAAGGTCAGCAAAAATAGTGGGAACTCCTTTTTCTTTCTTTTTCCTTCCTTCCTTCCTCCTTTTTTCTGCAGTTAGATAGGTGTTTTTTTTTTTTTTCTATTTTAAACAAAAAAGAGCCCAGAATTTTCCGTCCCAATCTAAGTCAAAAGCCAGCAATTTCAGAGGTATTAGAAGAACAGGCCCTTCTCTATTCTAAGGGAAACCCTCCAGTTCTTCCTTGATGAAAATATAATCAAGAGAAATGATTGGGGGAAAGTGTTTTTTCTCCTCCATAGAATTGGGATTGGAAGGGGAGTGTGTGCATGGGGAAACATAAGGAATTATGCATTTGGATATGCATTTTAATTAGGTGGACAGAAGCAGCCGCCTGTTAATTTTTCTTGCTTGTTTCCACTTAGCATTCATCACAGGCAGAACCACCATAGAGCGCTCCCACGATAATAGATGGTTCTGCATTGGCTAAGTCCTCAGGGAAAATAATTAGCAGGAGAGAATATATTCTCTCCACTCCCACTGCCCCATCCACCCTGCCCTCCCCCATCCCCAGCGCCACATTGCCTCCCCTCTCCCCACTCCCCCCAACTGACAGTGCCTTCCCTAGGAGAGGCCTAGGGAAGCAGCCAGCCTCCTGGTTTACAAGCACTTACTTTGCCCTGCCAAAGAACAAGGGTCTAGAAGAAGAAATAGACCAGAGGCTTCCATCGGAGTGGAAGCTCCTAGATGCAGGGAGGGTGTCTACTATGCTGATTAGTTCTGAGTGGGTCTGCCAGCAATCGGTGTTGGCCAGGACAGCACCAGTTTGAAGGAAGCTCCCAAGAACGGGAGACAGTTTTCATTGAGCTCAGCTGGTGGCAAACAAAGATGTGTAGAGAGTCATTGGTTGAGGATATGGGAGCAGAAATGATGTTTTTGTTTCATTTGCTCTTCTAAAGTAAGCAAAAGTTGTAGCTTTGCAGCAAGATTGAATGTGAATCATTTCCAAGGCTGGCAATCAAGATGTAAGTCGGTAATTCGGAGATCTGATCACCACTACGATGCTCTGCATAGCTGACTTTTCTGTAAAAGGCCCATTCTGGCAGCTGGCCTCCTATGCCCATGGCTCGCCCAAGTTCCCGCCCCACCTTCACTCCTCTCTCCCTCAGCATCATCCTGGTTGAAGGAGGAGCCAGAGACTGGACGAAGGCCCAAGTTCCCAGAAAGCGCTCCTCTCTGCCCACTGAGCTTCCACTTGCTTTGATTTTGCAGGTGGGCTCAGTTCAGGGCTGATGATGGAAGTGAAATGAGGGCTTCCCTTGAGCTCATCTTCTCACCTACTGCAAACCCAGACCACGGGGAAATCCCACTGGGCTCCCAGGGCTATTTATACACAGCTGGATGAGTAGGGCCTTGCAGTTCCTGAGAAACAATAATTAGATATAATGTGGAATACCAGAAACATTTCATTTATTTTGGTTTTAATATTTAAAATACTGTTTAATAATGTTTAGGTATTGTTGACTCTCTGAGAAGGCCTCGGTCAGCTACAGGAAACTTTTTAGTTCTCCTAGTAACGCCTTGCATGTGTGCATTTTTTACCTTCTGAAATGTTTTTACATCCATTATTTCATTTGGGCCCCTTGGGAGTAAGCAAGGCTGGGTGTAGTGGAAGGGAAGATAAGGGAGACATAAACTCTTCTCACTGTTGATTGGTAACTCCTGACTCTCAAGCTGTCCTGTTGTCCTCAGTGTCCCCTCCCACCTCCTGCGGTCAGACAACACACCTCCACCTGCCTAGGGAACCTTCACTCCAAGCCTTACCAGACAACTACTAGTGCTACAGCCATGGAACCTCCTCCAACCCAAACTCTGAAAATGTGATATGATTTCACTTGTATGAAGTGCTTAGAATAAGCAAATTCATAGAGATAGAATGAAGAATGGTTCTACATACTAAGGGCTGTGGGAAGCAGGGAATGGGGAAGTTTAATGGATACAGATTTTCTGTTTGGGATGATAAAAACGTTCTGGAAATAGATGGTGGTCATGATTACACAACATTATAAATGTACTTAATGTCACTGAATTGCACACTTAAAAATGGCTAAAATGGTACATTGCATGTTATGTATATTTTACCACAATTTTTAAAAATTAAGGGAATGCCTCTCTCTGCTGGAGGTCAGAGTGACCACTTTGTTTTTTCTTTTATTTTCAGTCTCAGATTTTACACACCTGCATTTTCTGATGAGTTTTGCAACCTCCCCTTCCTCCTTTTTAGGCTTGTGGAAAACTGCCATGGGAGCTTTCAACCAAAGAAAAACCAGATAATAATGCCCCCAGTGGAATCTGGGATGTTCTGGAGACATGTCACTGAAGGGGAGGCAGTGAAGTCCAATCTAGACACTGCTAATACTCCACCCAGGTGTGAGCCAACCCCTGCGTGTCTGCGGGGCTCCTCCATTTCCTCAGCAATAACACTCTAAAGGAAGCTCAGTGAGACATCCATACAGCTACACTTACTTCAGCTCACTAAATATCCAGGTACCTGAGGTTGTCCAAATGGAAATAAAATAAGAGCTTTATTTCCACATTACTTGGGATGGATGCCTTGGTAGAGGAGGAGGCCAAAGAGATGGTCGATAAATGAAAACATCAGGATTGGCTGGAGGATTGATTCCCCTTTTCCCTCCAAACACTTTGAAAGATAAAAGAAGAAGAAAAAGATGTACTCAGTAATTCCAGACTTTTTCACAACAAAAAATTTTATCTGAGTGCTCATAAACATCAAAATAGACCAACTGGTCTTCAGGTTCCTTATTCCTCTCTTATTGAGATGCTAATGAGAAGAAAAGCAGGACTCCCAGGAAAAGCCCACCTTCTAAATGGTCCACCACCTGGTCCTCAGCCTGAGGCTGGGGAAGTTTCATCTGGGTTAGAATGCACGTGGCAAGTTGGACCAGAGAATAAGAAATTGTGGAAGAGTCTCCCAGTCTTACAACTCCTCTTTGGAGCCACCACTTTAAAAACAAGAAAAAATTGAAACTCTGGCCCCTCACTGTCCTCCTAATGGATCACAGTAAGAGCCATGAAGTTGCTGACTTGAAAGGAATTTTGGCAATCAAGGTACATCACCCTCATCTTCAAGACAAGGAACATGCAGCTCAAAGAAATTAAGACCACAGAGCTAGTTGGCAGCAGGGCTGGGAGCAGAGCTTAAGGTTCTGAGTGCCTCTCCCAGGGCTTTTTCTCCTCCAGTACCCTCAAGTCACCAAAGCTACAAAAGACTAGTCACTGGTGAGAAATGAATATGGAAGAGGGACAGAGCTTGAGACTGGACCACACCAACGGCAGGTGACAATTTGGAGATGGGAAAACTTTCTGGTGGAGCATCCAATTGCAGAAAATACAAACAGCAGATTTTCAAGGTGAATAATAACAAAAAAACTCATCATTTCACAGCAACCTGAGATGACCACAGTCCTTGGATGCGGGGAGGGAGGAGAGCATGCAAAGGGGGATTAGACATGTGCCATCATTGTTCCCCAGGCTAAGGACTGAGGCCTGGGTTGCAGAGGACTCAATGTGGGCTATTTGAACCCCATTATTAGGAGCTCTGAGCCTAATCCCCTCGCCCCTCCCTGCTTCCACACATAGCCCCTAAATCTTAGCTTCCTCAGGCTTCCCTTTCTTCCCTTGCCACTGCCCCCAGCACTGCCTCTACTATTCACAAACACAGAACCTAGAAATTCTCCACAGTCTGCTCCTCTTTTCCCACCACCACCCCCCAACACCTCCTAACCACTGCTCTTAAAACTCTAATGCAAATCACAGCCTTCAAAAACCTTCCCTCGGTGACAGTTTTACGATGCTCGCTCCATTCATCCATATGGGTTGACAGACTGTGAAACACCAGTAACCGGACCAATAAGAAAAACAAATTACAAAAACTCCACCACACTTCATCTTTCCCCAGTCACTCACACAACTAGAAAACTTTGGGACTTGCAATGGATTATAGTATCAGTCGCTCTTGCAGTTAAACAATAATCTCTTTGGAGTTCCAGACCACACTGTGGTTTTATCCACTCATTCTCCTCCTCCCACCCAAGGCTACTCTTTATCTTTCCTTGTTAAATACCTTCATATTTAAAGACTATTTAAAACTAGGGTCACACTTATATAAGACCCCTAATGGAAAACCACGGCTGGGCAAAAAGTATTTCAGTGGTTGTGGGATTTTTTTGGCCAGAGGTTTGCCACATTTGGCTACATTTCTGTCTTCTAGTGACTTTCAAAACACTCAAAAACCACAAAAGTTACTTTGCAGAGGTTGGGGTAATAAACAGGCCTGGATTCTGGTGTCTTCTTGTGACCCAGCCCCCACCACCACTACAATCAGCATGGCTGCACTTAGAAAACCGAAACATTAGCCTCAGTTTCCATTCTTTTTGTGATGCATGCTCAAAACAAAACGTGCTGACCATGGCATTTTTATTTTTTGCATTGTTCTGAGCAGACGGCTCTAAAACAGCTTTAGACATTATGGTATTTCTCAGATGTATCCAAATTCCAACTACCTTCAGGATTCCAAAAAGACAGAAAAGAATGAGAGAAGTCTCCAAGCTGACTCTGACTTCAAGCCCACCTTATGGGCCCTAGTGGCTCCCATTGCAGTGGTGATCTTGGATGTTTCCCACGAGGTCTGCAGGCCAGCCTGTTTTCAGAGGTTTGCCCTGTGACAATGCCTTCACTTTGGTTCTCGCAAAAATTAATCGCCTTTATGGATATCTCATCAAAACCATCAAAATCAGACATTCATCCCACTGAAAACTAATGTGTGCTAATGAAATTTGGAGAATTTGGGGCATTATTTACAGTGGCAACCAGAAGCAGATGGAGAAGGTGGTTCTTAGGAATCTGTTGGCTTAAAATATCTGAGGGTCCTTTTTCGTAAGAGGCTAAAACAATGTCCATAAAAGGCAGCAAGTTCACAAAGTCCCAACCCCAATGCTGTCCACTTAGTACCTACCCACATCCCCCCACCCCAAAAGAAAGAGCTAAGAGGAGATTAGAACAAAGAATGTGGCCCCCTACCCCTTCCTCTCTGCTATCTAAACTGAGTGCCATAGCAAGAGTGAGGTCTGGCTTCTAACTTTCCCATGCTCAAAACCACTTTAGATTAGAATACACTATATCCAGCTCATAGAATGTATAAACAGATGAAATTTGAGGTCCATCTACACACCTGACCTACTGTTTGACCTTGGTTAAGTAAGTATATTTAGTTCTCCTAAAGTTGTGTCCTTAATAACAAAACAGGAATATAAACAAATACCTCCAAGCAAGAGTAACTCCTTACCGAAAAAAGTTTCAGTACAATTACATACATGTGTGTTCAGTTATAAGTGTGACAATATAGTTTACTGGTCTTAGTCTTTGTAAATAGTTACTTGAGGTAAAATCCTGTTGGTTTATATGGAATACTTAAATAATAATAAGTTATTCTTCTCTAAGTAGGCAGTTATAATAATAGATACATACATGCATAATCAAGTCTGGCAGGAGGTGGCAGACATTCCCAGTTAAATGCATACAATCCAGGGTTTTGATAACTTAAGAAAAAAGTTGTTTAAAGTGCTGATTACTGATTTAAGGGAAGGTGGCTTATTTGAACTAGAATATTAAGATTAGAATTTATATTAAAAGCATTACGTTCCCTAAGTATGCAGAAATTGACCAGAATGCAATACCTAATGTAACTCACTTACACACAGACCTTTATCAAATCCATGTTTGTTACCTTCATGTGTTTACTTCACAACATGGGCCTTATCTTGCTTGTATATGTAAGAAATGAGGGTGACTGGCATACATTTTCGCCCAGACAATGTAGCTGCTAAATTAAATAATGTGTAATACACATTTACACATCATACATGTCCACCAGTGCTTTTAAATTCTATTTGTCCAGATGTGACTGCTTGGTTGTGGGGCCACCTGCCGCGTCCCCTTTGTGATCTGATCAGTCCAGGCGGCTCCTGTTTCTGCCTCTAACACCCTGTTGGGCAGTAATAAGATGTTAAAGGCAACAACAGAGAGAGAAGCCAGGCTGTCAGCTTCAGAGAGGAAGGGAGTTAAGGGTACAACAAGGAGGGAAAAGAAAGGGAGTTGAGGGGAGATCAAAGGCAGGCAGGAAGAAAGCCAAACTGCTAAGACAGGAGATGTGGCTTCAGGAGCTCAGGGCCCTAAGGAAGACCCCAAAGCAATGAGATTCAAATTGTGCCATTCAGTTACCCCAGTTAATTGAATTATTGAATGTCCCACATGGAAAAAGCTAGTATAGTGAAAAATAGCCCACACTCAGAGTAGGCAGAGTCTTACATGGTGTTGCAGGAAACCTAAGCTTGTTTCTTCCCAGCACATTAACTACCACCACTTTACCCCCCAATCCTAGAGAAAACCTTTGTGTGACCAGTTTCTGTAGGGGGCGTCCGTGATGTGGACTTTTTTTTTCTTTTTTTTTTAAGGAGGGAGAGAAAGAACGCGCACAGAGAAAATGCTAATGTCGTTCAGCTCCGTTTCATTGTCAGGAGGGACACATGAGGATAAAAACATAGCTCTTCAAACCATTCTCCCCGCTCCCCCGCCTCCCTGCACCACCATCCATCCCTTCGGCTTGATGTGTCTCTGTGCTTTGTTCTAATTTATCCCATGCATAATTTATTCACGTGTGTATTGTTTCCTGATCAGCAACTTTTAAAAACAAATGAAATATATAAGATGTTTTATTAAACAAGTTGTTTAAAAAAAAATAAAGGCAGATGGTGTCGGTCTCCCAATAACAACGTCTGAGGTTCTTCTGCGTTAGGAGTTGTTAAAAACCGTCCAGGGAGCAAGAAGTTCGCCTGGTCGGGGGTATTGTTTACATCCCCTAACCCGAGGGAAAGGGGTTGGGATGCAAAAGGAGCGGCTAATTGTAAATGACCACTCAACTCCCACCTAGGAAAAGCGGACAGGGGTGCTGTGTGTATGCTAGTGTGTCCGTGTGTGTGGCGACACAGAATTACAAATACAGCACATTGCAACTGTTTCTAATTATACAAAGTACAAGTATAATTGAGAACTAATTCCACTACCAGCCAGGAATCGGCCACCCTCTTCCCGCCTCTCTGTCCCTTCCCCCACCTCTAGCCCCACCCCAAACAGACTCCCTCCCCAAACACGCACCCCTCTATGGTAAAAAAAAAAAAAAAAAAAAAAAAATCCTGGAGCAGGGGGAACCCTGGAGCGTAGAGATATTGCGCCCACCAGCGTAAGAGCGGGCTCCCGGGTAACATGGGTACGGCTTTCTTAAGAGAAAACAAACCCAGCGCACATGTGAAATAGATTCTCTAACTTGAGTTTACCAGGTGGCATCAGCCCGGCTGTCTGATTTCGGCTGGAAATGGGGAAAATGCAAATCAGCTGTGGGTTCGCGAGAAACTCACAGCATCAGCGGTGTTGCGGCGAACGAGGATGCGGCGAAGTTACGCCCATTTATTCGGCCATAAAACATTTTCTTTCTTGGGCGAAACGCTGTGGCGTTCAAGTGCAGTGTATCCGAGCTACCGAGGGAGAACTGAAGCCGGGAGCTCCTCTCCGATCAGCCTCAGCTTCTACTGTCCTCTTAACGGCAGCTTTAATATGTGTATACTCCAAAACCTGGGCCATTCCCACCCCTGTGCCTTAGTACTGGTGGGAGATGAACTGGTGCAAACACGTCCGCTTCTCCCTGCGCGTTCCTGCGCGACAGGAACCCCCCTGCTGTCCCCCGGAGCGAACCTGGTTTTCAACTCCAGAAGGAACCCGGGGTGAGGACACGGACGCGCGGAGTTAAAAGAACCGGGGTCGACATCGGCCACGCACCAGGGAGAATTCAGCACGAAAGACTCCCCCGCCCCGCACCTCCCGCTCCCCTCGCCCGCGGCTTCCAGCCGGGCGGGAAAGTCCTGGTCCAAGGGGCGCGGACCCCGAGCCCACGTCGCGCCGCGATACGGAGGGGCCATCCTCTACCAACATCACTGCCAACAGCACCCCTTTTAGAGCCACACTAGTTTTTCGAGGCCACCCCCCACTCCGCGATCGTGAGCGGACTTGGCGGCTTAACAGTTCCACCGACTGGAAGGAAGGAAGGAAGGAAGCCAAAAGAAAAGGAGGAGGAAGGAAGGCAGGCAGGAATTGGCCGTCGGACCCGGGGACTGGCCCCCGCTAGTGCTCGCCCAGCCCGCCCCCCTCCGTCCCGGATCTGGGCAACCACTCAAAGTCTCCCCGACGCGCCCAGAGGCACCTGCCCCTCGCTCGGGCCGGGAGCAGAAGCAGCTCGCTGCAGCCCACACTCAAACCGCCTCTCCGCCCGCCTCGGCTTTTCACCCAGAGGTGGCGAGAGCACCATTCATAAGACCTGCAGCTTCCCTGTCTCCAAATCAACCCCAAGTTAACCCGAGTCGTTAATTTACTACAGCCAGTTCGCTCACAAACACACACGCAGACACACCGGCGACCGCCCGGAGCGCCTTCAAGACCCGGGGCTGCGGGGGAAAGCCCCGGGCAACCACCTGGGCCCCAGGACTCCCGGGACCCGCAGCTCCCCCCGCGGTCCTCCCAACTCCGGAAGGTTTGCACAAACTCCCCGCGAGCGATCGGAAGGCGGAAAGCGCCCTGCAAACTCCGGAGCCGCCGCGGTCCGTCCGCTGGACCCGGCAGACCAAGCCGCTGGGCGGGGAACGCGGGCTCCGGGGGCGCGGGGCTCGGCCAAGAGCACCGAGGCGGCCCCTACCCGGCGCTCGCCCCCAGCTGGGCCGCCCCCAGCGCCGCGCTCGCCGCCCGGCGAGGCGGGGGACTCCAGGGACCGTGCAGTCCCCGAGCCGCCCACGACCCCCCGGCTGCAGAGCGCTCCAGCGCCTGGCTTCTCCTCCGGCAAACCCTCGCTCTCACTCTCTAGCTCTTGGTCCGCCAATTTAGCACAACACAAATGTAACAATTTTCTTCTTGTTAATTGCATCTCCTGACATTTCTGCGCGTTGGGGGAAAAAAAAAGAAGATGAAGAAGTAAGAGCTGAAAGAAGAGAGAAGCCCCGCCGCGGCTGGAGGCGCCTGCAAGCGCAGTGCACTGGCAGCGCTCGGCACGCAGAAGGCGCCTTTTTTTTCATATTGAAACCACGCGGAATATGTACATTTTTTAGTCTTACTTACGCTTTCAGGGGGTTGTGAATGACAGTCGCCATTTTGCTACAATGTAACAGAATATTGTCTGTCTCAGAGTTCTAAAGGTTCGCTCAGGGGAAGCGGCGGGCCAATCAGAGCACGGGATACCGGCCCGCTGGCCAATCGGCGCGGCTGGTCGCCAAGTGGGCGGGGCCTGCGCGCTGGTAGTTATTAGGGGAGCTGTCAAAGCCCAGAGGTCACTCCCTTTTGTAGAGCCCGAGAGCAAGCAGGTCTTAAAGGGGCAGTACCTCGCTAGCAGCTCCTTTTCGGATTGGGGAAAGTGGAGACGGACAGGAGAGTATTGTAGTTTGGTTTAAGTCCCTACTTTTCTAAATTGCTGCAGAGAGTTCGCTCTCCTGGACAGAAATATTTAAATATTGCCAGCAAACCACTGAATCCCATTCATTAGCTTTTGGCTTTGCGTATCAACGCTTTTAATCCCCCAAAGGGTAAATCCCCGTGTTCCAGTGCAAAAGTTGGAAGGCTGCCGTTTCGTCTAACAAATTACTACACGTGTCCTGCCGTTTGCTAATGCTCTGGGTCCTGCGGCTTTTTAATATTCTTATTCCCGAAGTGTTTTCTTTATCTCGGCCACCTTCCTCTCTCGTTTCTTGGAACTGCCGCCTCTGTTCCTGGCGACTCCAGGACAGCAACTCCCCTCCCCCTGGAATGTCTCAATGTCAGGCTTGCTCCCTCCTGCAGCCAGGGCTTTCCTTACGTAATGCGCAGTGGTCACTTTGCGCGGTTCCCCACTACCATCCCTTCTGTTCTCCCGTCTACACCACAAACTTCCGAAATGATCCGATTCCAGCCGGCTGGAGAGCTAAGTGGGACCTGGAGCTCTGACCTTTAGTCTTAGGGGTAGGGAAGATTAAGGCAACTTTTGAAATGCTGCCAGGAAAGCAAGTAACTAGGCAGAAGTTGTAGAACCTAGTCTGGGTGTTGCCAGAGTCCCTTTCCGGGAGTGGCAACACGCGATTCTGGCGTCACCTTTCACTACTTCGAAGGTGAAAAGAATTTGCTAATGAATATTCCGAAGTGACCCCAGGCGTCAAGAGAGTCGATGTTCGCTTCAAGCCGGTGTGAACTCTTCCCTGGCGAACCCCTGACAAAATTGGGAGACTTCTGCGAAGTCAGGCTGCCACTGGGCGCTGGGAAGCTCGGGTTGGATGAAATCGCATTAAATCACGAAAAGGAAAGGGGCCTCGTTAGCATACAGAAGTCTAGCTACCATTCCAAAGCTGTTTAATCAGGTCAAATAGCTAGGATCGTGGGGGAGGGGTGGAAAGGGGGAGAGGAGATGCCAAATTGCCATTTCTTCAAAGCTGTGCCCTCTCACTTCCTTTGGCTCCTCTCAAGGCAATGAATACAATGAAAATAAAAAATAAAACGTTCCAGAACTTTCAGAGTTCAACTCCATTCACTATTAGAGTTACCAACGAACAGAAGGCGGCTGAATCAGTGTGTTTGTAAGAGACTTGAAATTTTTAACTCTTTCTCTCCACCTAGCTAATAGCAGTGTCAAGTTCTACAGATTCCTTTGTAAATTCTTTGCATAGCATCTTGGCAGAGGTTACAGTTTGAAAAAGGTATCTCCTTTTCCAAATTAAAGTTTGAAAAATCTCTTCTTTATTAATTTGTCAAGAGATTGGTTCAAAAGCTAGTACTTTGCCTGTGGATGGACCTTGACATCATTAAAAAGCAAGCTATGTTCTGACAAGAAGAAGTATGAGTTTGAAGTATCAGTAGAACTCCCACTAACCTCTTTGAGATATCAAAGGCACAGCAATTCAGATTGGAAGACAACAACATATTTTAATATATGCAGTCTAATAAAGGAAGTAAGAAATGTAGAGCCTGCCCTGAACAAGATTTACAATTTAATGCCAGAATAAAGGAAAAACAAATTTATATCACATAGTAAAGAAAAATATGTACTCTGAGCATGTACATATCATTTATTGTGTTAAGGCCTGGATGCAAAAACCAGCATAATCCCTAATTTACTTGGTGTACTTGAAAATGGTAGATCAGATCTGTCTTCACTTTGAGAAATTTTAATCTAGAACTTAAACATTTGTTACATTTTATAATGATTAAATTGAAAAATAGGGAATTAAAGACAGTAAATAAAAGATAGCCTTGCTTTTCATAACTCAACATATAGTTATGACTTTTAAATATACAGAATTATTGTGAATTCACCTTTTATCAATTCTGGGACATAAAAGAGTTATTATTATTTTAACTTTCATTTTTACATCATAAGTCAAAAAGACATAGATTTTTTTTTTGCCAAAATGCTCAAAAGCAAAAGAATATAGAGTAAATATGTTTAAAGAAGATAGAAGCCTGGAACACAGTTTTGGAGAATGTTAAATTTTAAAATTTAACAGTGCTGTATATGGTCAGGAGTGTGGATTCTAGAATCCACTTGCTTAAGTCCACCTCTTACCAGCTGAGTTATATTGGGTAAGTTTGCTTGCCAGGATTAAATAAGGTACTACATGTCAAATGTCTGACACATAACAAGCTCTCAGTACATGCTGATTATTTTTTATAAAGAGACTTAATTCTTTTCTGATGGCATAAGAGATATAGAGAATCTGAATAATCTGAATAGAAGCATACAACAGAAAGTGAAATTATCCACGTTTAGTTTTTTAAATTCATTCATCCAAGTATAATAAGCAAATGAACAACTTTGATGAGAATAAAATGATAAATAGAAATGTTTCAGTGAAGGGTCATATAACTTTGTAAACCTAAAAAAGTTCTCTTGCTGATTATGATATCAAAACACTTTTAAAATCCTATTTCTAACACTCTGTAGATATTCTTTTTTTTTTTTTTTTGAAACAGAGTCTCACTCTGTTGCCCTGAGTAGAATGCTGCTGTGGTGTCACCCAAGCTCACAGCAACCTCAAACTGCTGGCCTCAAGTGAGCCTCCTGCCTCAGCCTCCCAAGAAGCTGGGACTACAGGTGCCCACCACGGGGCCTACCTAATTTTTTTTTTCTCTTTTTAGTTGCCCAGCTAATTTGTTCTATTTTTAGTAGAGCTGGGATCTTACTCTTGCTGAGGCTGGTCTCGAACTCCTAACCTCAAGTGATCCTCCTCCCACCTCAGCCTCCCAGAATGCTAGGATTACAAGCATGAGCCACCTCGCTGGGCCTCTTTCATCTTGATTTAGCTAGTTAGGCAGCTTAATTTGGAGGGCAGAATGGACCCAGAATAACCACTTTGCCATCTCTTCTGGAGAGTGTTGAGCGTCACTGTTCATAAGGGAACCATAAGCCACAGGTGACTACTGACATGAAATATGCTAGCCCCCAGTTGAGATGTGCTATAAGTGCAAAATACACACCAGATTTCATAGACTTAGTACAAAAAAACAGTAAAATATGTCATTAATAATTTTTATATCAATCACATGTTGAAATGATAATATTTTAGATTTACTAGGCTAAATAAAATGTTATGAAAATTAATTCCATCTGTTTCTTTTTACTTTTTTTAGTGGCTACTAGGAAATTTTAAATTACACGTGGCTCATGTTGTGTTTTTATTGTACAGCATTACCCCAGACGGTGTGTGTGACCAGGGAAAGAAGTGTGGGGGCCACTCTCTATCACGTTCATTCGCCCTGTGTAGCCTTTTCAAATTCAGCCTTGATGTCAGTTAGCAAAATTCCCTGGCCCAGCTCTAGTATGTGTTGAACGCCACCCATCCGAAGGAACATTGGGTGCAACAAAGGACCCAACGACCTAAACCACAAGGAACACCCATCTCTCTTTACTCTTAAAAAAAGTTTGAAGGCTGTTTCAGCAGACAATGAGACAAAGCCATGAGGAGAGGCCCATCCAGAAGCAGGAAAGAATAGCATTTCTGTAGCAAGCGCTGATCCTTCCGGCTGAATTTTTAAAGGCACATCTAAACATGAGAGAGAAGTAAAGGAAGGAGACATGGGCCCTCTAAACAGCCAAAGAGTTCATTTGAAAGAGGAAGTGTGCCATAAAATCCATCCAAGATAAATGTAGTTCCTAGAGGGCTCTGGGAGCTGAAGGAGTTTTAAGTCCTGTGGGGATTAAAACAAGGACAAGTTCACTCTCAATCCCTCCATTCAGCCCCAGAACAACCAGTCATGGCCTCAAGAGCTGACTGGCCGTGGCTGCTTTCCTGAGATCCAGAACCAGCTCTGGTATGTTCTAGGCACTGAGCTGAAGAAGGATTCTTTGGAAAAGGGCGGGGGGGCCGGGGGCATCAAAACTGTAGTCTGGTTTTCTTTGTTCCTGCAGGAATGTTGGCTGAAGGGTTCTTCTGACCTTCACAGTATCTCAAAGCACGTGTACTCACGCACACATACACACACACATACACACACACACACACACACACACAACCCAGTTCTGGCTACGGGAGATGCTCCCAAGACCAGCCCTATGAAACCTCATATTTCAGATTAGAGTCAAATAGAAACAATGCTCGCTGCTTCCCACTAACTTAGTTCATTCATTCACTCATTCACTGGAGGCTTTCTCTGAAGAAGCCATTGTGCTAGGCACAGGTGGCAAAATAAAAATAAACCAGACATGGAAACAGCCCTCAAAAAGCAATTTCCATCCATCTGGAGAGAGAATAAAGATAGTAGGCCCACCCCTCAAGCAAGCAGAGCAATTACTTGCTGCGACTTAGAAGGGAACAGCAGCCTGCCCAGCCACTCTTCTCTTCCTGGCCCGGTTCCCATATCCCAGTGGATGCATCCTCGGGTGTTTTTTGAGTGCGTTCATGCCTTTGGGTTTTCAAGGTTTCAAGGTATCAAGATTTTCATAAATTTAAACAAAACAAAGAAGAAGTGAGTGATATATGTCAAGGAACCTCAGTGGAAGGAATGAGTAGTTCTAACATTGGGAGAGGGAAAGGCTTCGTGGAGAAGGTCACATTTACTTCGCGCCTTGCTTGGGGAGATCTTGGAAATAAGCCAGGGGTAAAAGGCCTTCCAAACCAAAAATATAACCTGGCAACAGCTAATTCAGATAGCAAATATTTGTAGATTCTCTAGTGCTGGGCCTCGGGGTACAGAAAGACCCAAGCCAATCCCCACCTTTAAAAGGGATCAGATTTGAAAGGGGCAGCAGGCAGGCACAGTGCAGAGCCAGGACGGGGAAGAGCACCAACCCAGCTGCAAGGTCAGCGTTGCCTTCTTAGAAGAAGTGATGCCTGAGCTGAGTCCCAAATGACCTGGAGGAGGAAAGGATGTCCCTACAGAGATGCAGCACCTTTGGGGAAGTGGGAGAAGGCATCATGATTTCAGACGATCCCTCTGTAGGCAGGTAGTTTACGCAGGGAGATGAGGGAGGCAGAAAACGCTGCAGAGGCGGGAGGGGCGCCAGTCCTAAGAAATGTGGCCTTTTATTAGGGAGGCCATCAGGCAACACTGGAAGCCTTTAGGAGGGAAAATGAAGAGATTTGCCTTTTTAGAAGGTTCATTTCAGCAGCAGCATCACCATGGATTGGAGGAGGCTGAACTAGAGGCCTGGGAACCTGCTAGAAGGCGGCGGCAGCCCAGGCTGAGGCAGGAGAGAGAAGACACAGGGCAGCACCAGGGACCTCTAAGGAAGTGGAACCTGCTGGACTCGGTGCCTGACGTGCTGTGGGCTTGAGGGACAAAGGAGGCACCAGGGTGATGCTCCTGAGGATGGATGTCAGTCCGCTCCACCTGCCTGGAGAAACGTGAAGTCAAGGCCAAGGCCAGAGGGCTGGAGGCCACTGAAGCTCCGGGACTTTCTGTGGAGGGGGAGGGCTGGCCTCACTAGAAGACCAAAATCCTCCACCCCTCCACCCTTCTCCAGCCTTGGTATAAATCTCTCCCCTGGGGGCATGGTGCTTGCCACAGGCTGAGAGGCTGGGATTCTCACCTCCACCTGGGCAGCTTCTCCTTTCTCTGTGGACTCCACCTTCCAGGGCGGCCTCTTCCGAATCCCTTCCAGCTAATCCCTCCCTTTCCCTCAGGACCTGGTCTGGGGGGCTTCAAAGAGTTTCCCTCCTCAGTAGTTGCTTTTTTTGTTTGTTTTTGTAGAGAGGGGGGTCTCTCTGGCAATGTTGCTCAGGCTAGTCTCGAATAAGCAGTGGCTTGATTAGAATCTCAGGCACCAGGAAAGACAGTGGATGGGATATTTTTATGCAGGAACTTTCTCCACTCAAATCATACAGAGTAATCACAGACTCCTCTGGGACGGGCCGGCCCTTTTCTCTCTCACTAATGCCAGACTATCTTAAGTGGGCCTAGGGTTCTTCCTCCTGATAGAGCCACTGGCTGCAGAGTTCTCACGGTGTCTATTTTTTCAAGGTGGCTGACTGCTCTCTCTTACACCCTCCTCTACCTGCCAAGTCCAAATCTGCCAAGTCCTCCCTCAGCCCACCCACGTGGACACCATATTTAAAATCTTGGTAGCTTCTGGGCCCCAAGTCAAAGCAACTGGCGAGGCCTCCCGCAGAGAGGAACAGAATGGCACAGGGAAAAACCTGTACCCCATCACCACCAGGGAGAGGGACCAAGACATACCTGAACAAAACTCCCCCAAGACTATAGACACACATGTGAAGAAAGAAAATTCACCCCCTTGGCCACTTCCTGGGTAAAGAAGCTTCTTTTCATCTGCAAAGGTGGCTGCCCTGAAGGCCCCCAAAAAGGGCTTTCTACGGTGTTGCTTTAAGGGTGGTGACACTCCCAAGCACCTGTTTCCCTCACTCACACCAATTACATGACCTCAGGCTTCTACTCTGTCATTAGGCAGGAATCATCCAGGAGACATCTACAAGCCAAGCACAGGAGGGCATATTAAGTCTCGTTGTTCTGCAGATATTTACACCACCATATAAAAATAGGTGTCCACAGCAGGAGAGGTGGACGCACGCCATAGGACCTAAAATGTCCCCCCTCTGGCAAAGAGAGAGACAGAGGCCTGCGGAATTAAAGCAGGTGTTTGCTATTCCCTGGCAGCCCCAGGCAATGAACTCCGGCCTGCATAGCTGCAAAAGGACCTCAACTCCATGTTTATTCTACTCCAGAGGAAAATGTTTCTAAAGTCCAGAAAGGGCCCAGTGCATTTTAAATGCAACTGAGCCCACAGGGGCAGCCAGCCTGAGGACAACTTTTCCAGTGCAGCATTTGGGTTCTGGGACAGAGGTGCAGCCCAGAGGGTCTAGAATCCCAAAGAAAATAATGAGTAGAGAAATGAAGCAAGGGGAAATCAATGAGGGACTGCTGGGAGAAGGAACAAAACGGAAGTAATTGGTTCTGGTAAGGGGAAAAGCAAAAATCCAATAAAATGGGACTTTTAAAGACCTAGGCAGCAAAGGAAATTTATTTTCAGTACCTGGATTCCCAAAGTCATCACATGTTCTCAGTTCTCACTAATCAAATGATGATACAACTTATTTTATCCCTCTACACCAGAGGAAAATTTCATATAGTTGCTATATTGTAACAGTGGGAACTCAATGACAATTCTGAAAATCAGGGCTATGTTCCAGACACAAACACTCAGAAAGCTAACAGCAACTCTAAAAGCTGCCATGTTTCTAGAAAGGCTTTTTTATGAAGCTGGTATTAAATATTTTAATCTTACCCATTTAGCAGCTTGATTTAAACCTATTTGGATTAAATGGATCTCAAGTGAGTCACTTGCTACTTTGGGCTTTCGCAGAGTTTTATCCATAGCTTTATTAAAATACTTGTATTTTGGTATATCTCATTTTCTGTTTCCCTACCCCACAAGGTGTGGAGGCCAGGAATGGCACCATGAAATCTCTGGAGCCTGGCCCAAGGTCTAGCAGACAGTTAAAATAATTGGTAGCTGAAAGAATAAATAAAAGCATAAATAACTAAATCTAGTGGTACAAATCCCTCCCTATTAAAAAATAAAATCTCTACTCCACACCTATGAGGATGGCTAGAATCAAAAAGTCAGTTAACAACAAGTGTTGTCAAGGATGTGGGGAAACCAGAACCCTCATACACTGATGATGAGATTATAAAATGGTCCATCTGCTTTGGAAAAAGGCTGGCAGTTCTGCAAATGATTAAACATAGAGTTACCATATGACCCAGCAATTCCAGTGCTAGGTATATATCCCAGAGAAATGAAAGCATATGTCCACAAAGAAACTTGTACATGACTATTCATAGCAGCATTATTCATAATATCCAAAAGATGGAAACAACCCAAATGTCCATCAACACATAAATGGATAAATAAAAGGTGGTATAACCATATAATATTATTATAATATTATTCAACCATAAAAAAGAATAAAGCACTGATACATGCTACACGGATGAATCTTGAAAACAAACATTATGCTAAGTGAAAGAAGCCAGTCACAGCCAGGTGAGGTGACTCATGCCTCTGATCCCAGCGCTTTGAGAGGCTGAGGCAGGAGGATCACTTGAGGCCAGGAGTTGGAGGCTGCAGTGAGCTATAATTGCACCACTGCACTCCAGCCTGGGTGACAGAGTGAGACCCTGTCTCTAAAAACAAAAAAGAAAAAAGGAGAAGAAGCCAGTCACAAAACAGCATGTACTGTATGATTCCATTCATATGAAATTCCAGGATAGGGAAATCCACAGAGACAGAAAGTAGATTAGTGGTTACTTAGGCCTGGAGGGTCACGTATGTGAGAATACAAGGGTGATAGCTAAAGGATACAGGGTTTCTTATTGAGGTGATGAAATGTTCCAAAATTGTGGTGATGGCTGTACTGAAAACCACTGAACTATACATTTTAAATGGTTATATCACATGATACATAAATTATAGTTCAATAAAGGTGTTTTTCAAAAAAATCTCCATTCAAGAGCTTGCTTCAGCAGCACATATACTAAAATTGGAATGATACAGAGAAGATTAGCATGGCCAAAAATATTTTTTTAAAAAAATCTCCACTCAGGCCGGGCGCGGTGGCTCACGCCTGTAATCCTAGAATTCTGGGAGGCCGAGGCGAGAGGATCGTTCGAGGTCAGGAGTTCAAGACCAGCCTGAGCAAGGCTGGTCTCTGCTAAAGGCCCGTCTCTACTAAAAATAGAAAGAAATTATCTGGCCAACTAAAATATATATAGAAAAAATTAGCCGGGCATGGTGGCGCATGCCTGTAGTCCCAGCTACCCGGGAGGCTGAGGCAGTAGGATCACTTAAGCCCAGGAGTTTGAGGTTGCTGTGAGCTAGGCTGATGCCACGGGACTCACTCTAGCCCAGGCAACAAAGTGAGACTCTGTCTCAAAAAAAAAAAAAAAAATCTCCACTCATAATAAATGCCAGAAGCCCACTAACCCAGAAATCTCTATGGCTATTTTCTTCTTTAGAAATGCATTCTATTGGAAGAGATTCAATTTTCAATTAGGTGATTCTATATTCACATTAGCCTCTTGCTTCATACCAAATAACACAGTGAGAAATTCCTTACCCTGAAAAGCTTAAAATATTGACATTATAAATGTCCAAACAAGTGAGTTTATTAACAGTGATTCTCAAGGCCTTAGAGTTTCTAGAAGGTCTTTCTATAGAGCCAAATATAGGTATTTTATTTTATTTTATTTTATTTTATTTTATTTGTTTTTGAGACAGAGTCTCACTCTGTTGCCCTGGCATCAGCCTAGCTCATAGCAACCTCAAACTCCTGGGCTCATGTGAACCTCCCGGCTCGGCCTCCAAGAGTGCTAGGATTATAGGTATGAGCCACCCACCCAGCCCCCGACAACCTGTTTTACTTAGTGACCAAAGCTACTCCTATCTCAAGTTTTGGTTTCTTTTTAATTCTGTGATATAATGAGAGTGGCATGGACGATTTCATCAGAATTGAGATCCTTTCTCATTTTTATAATATCTTTAGTTAGTTTTGATCATGAATTATGAATTTTGGATAAACTTTCACGTGGTAAAACCAAGGCACAGGACAAGGAATATGACTGGAAACACCAATGACAATATTAAAGAGTTTGAAAGTCTGAGTAATAGGGTGGTGCCAAAGAAAGCAAAATCAGAAAACCTTAGAACTAAATCCTGGCTTAACTTCTTACAAGGTACACAACCTCTGGCAGGTGACTTGATCCTGAACCTCAGTTTACCCATCTATAAAATGGGGCTATCCATACCAGCTTCTACATGTGATAACTAAGTGACGTAAAGAAGAGTAAGTGACACATAGTAAGCACTTGAGAAAAACTTCTCCCTACTCCTTAGATGGAAAATGAAAGAGTTAAGTACTCGTTGGTGTTGAAAAGGCACAAAAAAGGGAAAGAATAGAAGATAAGGAATGGTGGAGTTAGGGGGAGTCAGAGCTTAGCAGAATGTGACCCACCCAGATAATCCTGGGCCAAAATGGGGACAAGACTTACCTGTGTTGGAGAAAAAGGGGCATTAGACAAGACAGAAAGCCTTGGTCCGTCTGTAAACCCCTTGAGGTTTAGAAAGGAGCCAGCCCTTTCAAGAGTTTCCTTTTGAGATATCATGGAATGAATATAGATATGGATGCGTTAGATGACAATAAGATGGGATTGAATGTAACATCCAGAGTATGCACTTACCAGCAAGTTACTCACTGTTAACAAGGATATTTCAAACGCCTGGATTTTTTTTTTTTTAATTTCGCATACAACACGGATGTAAAAAGCCTGGATTTTAAGAAAGAAAGCCTTAATGGAAACCAACGTCTAGTCCACATTAGAGTGTCTCATCTTTCAATGCCCCGTTGGGAGAAGGATGGAGTTTCTGTTCTTTACTGAAAAGAGTAAAACCAAAGTCTTGAAATAGTGCCCAAAGTGCCAGTGCCCAGATTTGTTACTGGCAATTGAGCGCCCTCTAGTGTCGATTGGTGGGGAAGCCACCCCTTGAAAGCCATAAAGTTGAGAAAACCAGCCGGTTCCAGCCCCAGAAGAAACTGCCAAACAGCAATATTTACATGGATACCCGAAAGGCAGAAAAAGGTTGAAAAGGCACAAATACATTACAAATGAGTCTTTTTGTCATGAAATTCTGGAACATAGTAGGTATTCACAAGATATTTGTTACGTGAATGAATGGCATTAGGTCCATGGCACCCACATCAGGGTATTGAGATGTAGTGAATACACCACCAGTACAATAATGGCAAACTTGACTGCTCAGATTTTAGGATACTTTCTGAGTGATACAGCTGAGTAAAGACCATGGCTAGGTCACCTAGCTGAAATTAAAGAAATTGCTCCACTGCATCAACAAAAATGCATGTGCCGTTATGAAAAGCAAGTCACCTTTTCCTCTCTGAGCTTTGGTGAGTTCATCTACAAAGTTGGGGGGAGTGGGGAACACGGCTTGCCTCTGAGAAAAGGTTACCTGTGATCCCACACACTGTTAGAATGGTAAAACACATTGGATTTATTTATCACCGATGCTGAGTCAGGTGGAAAAAACATGCCCAGTTCCATAGTCAAAGCTGTTTTGGCATCAGATCTGTTATTCATTGAGAGGGAAACAAAAAATTAACCACACATACTTACCTCAAATTGCTTGCTAGTCTAGTTCTTTTGTTGCCAGAAACTTATATTCAGTGGATTCAACAATTCATGGAGCAAGAATTCCCTGGCTATTCCAGTTTTGCCTGGAAGAATTTCAAGGCTCGAGAAGAAAAAACCAGCCCTAGCATGTAATGATCCACTTTGATCAGAGTAACTAGATTGCTGGGATAGCTGGCAATGCTTTGGAACCTGTATTCTCCCTGCTTTGAGAACTTGGAGAGACATGCCTGTGCGACCCCACTGCCAATGTATGACACACACCAGGTTAATTTCTCTGCTTATGAAATATACACCACATTCTGCTTCTTCCTATGTGGATGCCATGTCATACCTATAGCCTATAGTTACGTCCCCTGAAT
>CM052442.1:22975586-23010873 GCA_028533085.1 Varecia variegata | reverse complement strand
GACTGAATCCAAATTTTACAGTAAGAACAAATTTAGATTGTTTTCATTCTGCCTGTAAAAAATGTGCTTTAGAATTCCCTTTGCTCAGTTTGCTGGTAGTAAACTCTCAGTTTTTGTTTGTAAAAAAAAAATCTTTATTTTACCTTCATTTTTTGTCTAGATAATTTTATAACTTTGAAATAATTTTAAGCACACAGAAAGTTGCAAGACTAGAACAAAGAACCTCTTGTTTCCCTGAAGGATTTGGAAATAAGTTGCCAATGTGATACTCCATATCACCCTTGAATACTTTAGTTTTTAATTCTTATAAACAAGGACATCCTCCTACATAACCAAAATACAAACATCAAAATCAGGAAATTAACATTATATATTATTACCATCTAATCTAGAGAACCATTCAAGTTTTGTAAATTTTTCCAATAATACCCTCTAGAAAACAAAAGATCCGATTCAGATGACATGTTGTATTGTTATTCTCCTTCAATCTGGAATATTTCCTCAGACTTTCCTTGTCATGCATGACCTTGAAACTTTTGAAGATTATAGAACAGTTACTTTGTGGAATGTCCCTTGATATGGATGTGTCTGATGTTTCTCATGGTTAGATTCAGGTCATGTGTTTTGGGCAGAAAAACCATAAAAGTGACACTGTTCTGGATCAGATGGTGCCCAATCTAGATTTGGGTCATTACTGGTGATATTAACTTTGATCACTTGATTAAGGTGGTATCTGCCAGCTTTCTCCCCACACAGTACCTCTTTTTTCCTTTGTAATTAGTAAGTATTTTCAGGGGATATTTTGAAATTATGTGTATATTCTTACCTCATCAAACTTTGGCCCTCTAGACTCAGTATCCATTGACATTTCTTTGCTGAATTTATTATTACTATTGATAGTTGCCAAGTAGTGATTTTCTAACTCCATCATCCCTTCTCCATTTATTCCTTGACATTCTACTATGCGAAAAAGTTTTCTCCTCTCCTCATTTATTTATTCATTTAATTATTAACAGCTATATATGTGTGGACTCAATGATTCCTACTTATCCAATGAGTTGTAGTCCATTACCATCATCATTCATTTTGATGCTCAAATAGTCCCAGATTTGGCCAGTATCCCTTCATATTGGATATTCCAGACTCATCATAGACCACTTCTACCCTAAGCCTAAAACAGCCAGCTCTCAAACAACAACAATAGCAACAACAAAAAACCTGGTTCCTTTTAGTAGAAAATAGTATTTAGAGTCGGGACATGGTGGCTCATGCCTGTAATCCTAGCACTCTGGGAGGCCGAGGCAGCAGGACTGCTTGAAGTCAGGAGTTTGAGACCAGCCTCAGCAAGAGCAAGACCCGTCTCTACTAAAAATGGAAAGAAATTAGTCAGGCAACTAAAAATAGAAAAAATTACCCAGGTATGGTGGTGCACACCTGTAGTCCCAGCTACTCTGGAGGCTGAGGCAGGAGGATTGCTTGAGCCCAAGAGTTTGAGGTTGCTGTGAGCTAGGCTGATGCCACGGCACTCTAGCCTGGGCAACAGAGCAAGAATCTGTCTCAAAAAAAAAAAAAAAAAAAGAAAGAAAGAAAAGAAAATAGTATTTAGGAACTCAGATCTGAATACTAGGTGCACTTATTGCTATTGGAGTGTTGCTGCTCCTGAGCCCCTCAGTGGCCACAGGCAGGGAACATGTACATGTCTATATGCACACATTTACATCTGTGTGTGTCCATGATTTTTGTACCTCTATTTCAATCTAGTTTTCTATCTTTCCACATTTATCGCTCCCTTCTCCAACAATGAGAACCCCATCTCCCATTATTCTCAGTATATTTCCTTTTTGGATCATATTATGGGCTGAATTTTGTCCTCCAAAAATTCAGGGAACTCAGCCAGGCACGGTGACTCACACCTGTAATCCCAGCGCTCTGGGAGGCCTAGGTGGGAGGATCACCTGAGGTCATGAGTTGAAGGCCAGCCTAAGCAAAAGCAAGACCCTGTCTCTACTAAAAATAGAAAAAATTAGCCCGGTGTGGGGGTGCATGCCTGTAGTCCCAGCTTCTTGGGAGGCTGAGGCAGGAGCATTGCTCAAGTCCAGTGATTTGAGGTTGCTGTAAGCTAGGCTGATGCCACAATCCTGTAGCCTGGGCGACAGAGCAAGACTCTGTCTCACAAAAAAAATAAAAATAAAAAATTCAAAAAAAAAAAATTCAGGGAACTCCTAGTAGTCACCAGTATCTCAGAATGTGACTGTATTTGGAGATAGGGCCTTTGAAGAGGTGATTAATTTAAAAGGAAGTGATTAGGCTGGGCCCTAATCCAATTTGACTGGTATCCTTATAAGAAGCGGAAATTTGGACACACAGAGAGACACCAGGGTTGCCTGCACACAGAAGGCATCTACAAGCCAGGGAGAGAGTCCTCAGAAGAAATTAAACCTGCCAACACCTTGCTCTTGGACTTCTATCCTCCCAAACTGTGAGAAAATAAATTCCTCTGATCTAAAGGCACCCAGCGGTGGTGTGTTGTTATGGCAGTCCCACCAAACTAATACAGATCTATCCAGACAAAAGCAACCTCATCTAAAACCAGCACCTGCAAATGTTTTGTGGTAATCCAGCCTACCTGAAGCAAGCTCTGAGAAGCATCCATTTCTGTTGCATATTCTATTTCAATTCAGTATTTTCTGCCAATCAATTGGCTGTGCACAATCCCAGTGTGTTTGCAGAGACTGGTTTGGTCTTATAGTTAAGGGGCCAGTGGATTTTGTCACAACTTACATTCTGTGCATGTTGCACTCTGATGGACCCTGTTCATTCTGATGATCTCCCTGTTGGCTCAGCCAATCCGCAGCACCTGCAATGCGTATTTACTGAGCACCAGAAAGTGCAATCTCTGACAAGGAAACCAGCTCAGAGCTTAGCTGGTTCCCTAATAGGGCACTGCACAAATTGCTACCCCCTTGGACGTGTGCTTTAAATTGCGCTACCATATTACCTTAACTTATTCAAAATTTCAGAAACCTGAAAAATGACCCTGAATCATAGACCCCAAATCCTTTATCTCACTCATTTTTATTCCTCTTGGAATTTATGTCCTGACTTCACAAGTCTAAGAATGATTGCCCTGGCTGCCTGCACTGCACGATCTGCTGGGGCCTGGAAGCCCCAGCTGTGCTTTCTCTGCCTCTGATACCTCCCCTGGCAATAAACAGAGCTCTATCAGGGCTTCCCTAATGACTCCTGCAGCAATGGGCAGCGGTGCAGCTCATTAATAGTGGCACCAGCACTATGAGGCTAGTGGGAATGAATGTTTATTTGGTTCCAGAAAATAAGCCAACCCTACCATTAGACACTGTCCACAGAAGTGCAGTGAGAAGAAGCCATTTATAGAAAGAGAAGCTTATTTTGTTGAAACCTCCACTGTAAGGTGAGGTGGTTAAAGCTTCAGCTATAGAAACACACCATGGCTGCATCTCAGCCTTGTTTGAAGGAGCTGCCTCTTTAGGGAAAAAAAAAAAATTGAGGCATGTAATTGTTCCAAATCTTACTGCCTCTCTGGTTTCTTCTGCATTTGAATTTCTGTTTACCACTGATAGGAGGATTGCCTTTAGGGGACAATGAGGAAGGAAATGGGGAAGACTTCAGCTTCACTTTAGCCCTAGGAAACTACAGAAGCATTTGAAGCCAACTGAATTCATAAATCAAGAATTCAGTGTATGCTATGTGCCTCGGGAGGCTTTTTAAAAATCCGATGGGAATGTTGTTCCTGGCCCCAGGGAAGGGCATAGGGACTGGGATGGGCCTTTCTGTTGTGGTTTTTTTTTTAGGGGGGGGGGTCACATATATACAAAATGAGGTAAACCAAGAAGGCTAAAGAACCTCTTCAGGCCCAAATTGTGCCTCCCCGACTCCACGGCCCCTGTCTCTCTGATGAGTCAACACTGATGGGCACACGCTTTCGTAACAGAGGGAATGGCCCGAGAAAGGGTAAAATGTTTTACAAGTTGTCTCTTTAAATCCGCCCCCCCACACACTCTTTTTGGAATTAAGCCCTGCATTCCTGCCAGTAATCAAAGGACAGTAACTAGAGGGGCAGGGGAGTATCCTTTGTTCTTTGCACCAAAGGAGATGGCTCTATGGAATTGTCCAGGCAGAGGTCAGGAGATTGTCTTCAGCAGAGAGGCTAGAGTTAAACAGCAATAGCCTGAAGCTGAAAACTCCCTTTAGAAGGGAGTTTTAAAAGGAGCAATAGAATCTGTATTTCTGCTTATAGATAGGACAATCGTACTTTATGACAAGGGTCTCCCATCCTCCTCATTTGCTACCAAATTAATAAACTTCTCTTTCCTTCTCCTCAAACCATTTGTAGTCTATTCTTCTGATGTAGACTTGGGGACAAGTGCTAAATGATCGGAAACACTTTTATAAATTTTTTTCCCGCTCTTATTCTGTGGGATTTTTTCCCTTTCTCTCAATCTGTAGCTTTTTATGTTTACAAAGCTGTTGACACCAATAACTTCAGTCAGAGGAAGCAATACACATCCTTTTAATGTTCTTTTATCTTGCCATGGAAATGAATGATGCTCATGGAAGCTATAGCAAAATAGTCTTCCTATGAGCCCTTCCTCATTCTCTAGTCTAGACCATCCTTGGAAGAAGAACTTTTAAGTTTGCAAATGTTTAACAGAGAGGGGAAAAGTTTTAAAAATTATTCGAAGAAGCCTCCAAATAAAAGCAAAATTTTTGGCACCAACTCCTGCAATGGCTTATCTGTGTGTCCAAGAAAGGGCCCCATTGATTCCTAAAGACCAAGACCCTCTCCCTATGGCAGGAAGTGTAGAAATCACAGCTAAGGATGAAGCCTGATGAAGGAAATACAGCTCTATACCCTAAAAAAAGCCCAAAATGACATTAATTGGAAAATCTAGATGCCTGGGGAGGTAGAGTCACAACAATGTGTACACTACTCACTTTAGTGCACAACTTAAGATACTTAGCATCAGGTCAGGACAGGACAAGTAAGTAAGCCATTCTGTACTCAGATCGAGAAAGACAAGCCTGGCTAATATTTTCCTTTTGAAATTAATCAGACTGCGCTTTTGAAAATCATACGATATAAGATTAGGTATTGAACCCCCCAAAATTGTTTAAATAACAAATAATAATAAATTGTTTATTATTATTCATAATAGATTGTTTAAACAACAAAAAAAGTAATTTCCTCAAAGAGCCCTCTCCTGAAATAGAATCCAACTTGGATGGTTCAAAAGAACTATTAACAGAAACGTAGGCAGGGTAGAGAGAAACAAGACCATTGGTGCACCCAGAGGCTAGCAAGAGTGGGAAGCTATTATTAACAAGAGGATAGAGGGAACAAGGATAGAAAATGAAATTTCTGGGCCCAAGAGGAGGGGCCGCTGCCAGAAAGCACATCCCAAAGCAGGGAGGGAGCATGCCAAATCCTCATTTCTCTCTCCTCCCACCCGTCTACTACCACTCCCATTGGTTTAACACAACAAGAAGGGCTGGCAGCAGAGGGACCAAGGCAATGCATTTTGCAGACATGCACAGAGCAGGCCAAAGAAGAATGGAGAGTAGATGGGGGAGGGGAGGTACAGAAAGGCAACAGTCACCTTACCCAAAGTAGCACCCTGTCACTTACCACATCATCCTGTTTTTCACTGCACTTATTACCTGGTGTTTATTTCTGTCCTCTACCACTCCTACCATTAGAATGTAAGCTTCTTGAAAGCAAGGAATTTGTTTGTCTTGTTCAAAACTGTATCCCCACATGAAGTGTTGGAGCACAAGAGGAGTGAGGAAGGCATCCTCATGGATGGAGGGTGGAAGGTATGGCCCAGCACAAGTTCTCAGAGCCTGAGTGGGGTGAGCAGGGCTTCTGTATTGGGGATGGGGTACAGGCAGAGACAGAAGATGGCTACATACAAGGGGACTGATCAAACAAGTACATAAATTAAAGATAATGGAACTTTATTGTTGGAGAAGAGAGATACAAATAAGGAAAGGGAGAAAACCGGAATCAGCCCTATAGTGATAGATTGGGATTGGAGGTATTGGTGTGAACTCATGGTTTTCAAGATAGATAAATGTACAAATAAATATAGATGTAAATGTGGGGTGTGTGTGTGTGTGTGTGTGTGTGTGTGTGTGTGTGTGTGTTTCCAGCTGTAACCAATGAACACACTTAGCACTCACATCTTGGCTTCTAAACACCAATCTCCAGAGATTAAATTACATTGAATTAAAGTGAATGCAGGTGAGGATTAGATGGTAATCAATAGTAATTTCTTCATTTTGATGGTTATCCTTTGGATACATAGGAGAATGCCTGTGTTTGTAGAAAATATAAATTAAAAGTATTCCAGACTAATGGGGTATCAAGTCAGTACTTAGGGAAAGAAAAAATTCTGTAGTTGGAAGTTTTCTATTAGCTTGTGATTGTTTCAAAAATAATTTTTTATTTTTTTTTTAGAGACAGTACTCAATCATAGCTCACTGCAGAACTCCTGGCCTCAAGCAATCCTCCTACCTTAGCCTCCTGATTCACTAGGATTACGGGTGCAAGCCACTGCACCCAGCAAAAGTTTTTTTTTTTTTGTTTTGTTTTTGAGACAGAGTCTCACTCTGTTGCCCAGGCTAGAGTGCCATGGCATCAGCCTAGCTCACAGCAACCTCAAACTCCTGGGCTCAAGCAATCCTCCTGCCTCGGCCTCCCAAGGAGCTGGAACTACAGGCATGTGCCACCAGGCCTGGCTAATTTTTTCTATTTTTAGAGACAGAGGTCTCACTCTTGCTGAAGCTGGTCTTGAACTCCTGACCTCAAGTGAACCTCCTGCCTCGGCCTCCTAGAGTGCTCGGATTACAGGCATGAGCCACCACACCCGACCCAAGAATTTTCTTAATTAAAAAGAAAAATACAACTACATCCCCAGTACCTAGAACAGGCCCAGCACTCCAAGTGCTCAATAAATATTTGTTGAATGAATTAATGAAGTATATAAACAACTGCAATAAACACATGCTTATAAAAAAGACATCCAAATATTAACAGTGGTGTTTTTTTGGAGGGATGAATTTATCACAGGTAATTGAGTATTTTTTTGCTTTGTGTTTTCTGTTTCTTAAGTTTTCTGCATCAAGTATGCATTATTAATTTTTAAATTGGCCAGGCCACACTGACCAGCTCAGACTAATATTTTAGAGGCAGAAGTCCTATCCTTGAGTTTGTGGGTTCCCACATTTTATGTTATCAGTTATTTGAACCAGATCTTTGGGAACTGCTTCAGTCTACCCAGGTACATAGAATACCAATATGATATTTTAATTATTGGGATATGTAACTCCCTGTTGTCTAGAATATTCCTGCCCATTACTCAGGGCTCCCGCTTTTAAAGAATCATGGTAGTGGAGTCAGTCATCAGCAGTCTGGTGGACATATAATCAGACAAGGGGTGTGGAGAGTTTTGTGGGATATTTTGTTCAGGTTAGGTAAGGGACTAGAGAATTATTCTGGATCCAGATTTCCAGTGACCAAGACACTTACATCCCTTGGACACTAGTGAATAAACACTGAAAAATTCTGATGAAAAGGATCCTTTTTCTGGGCTCTGGGTGAACCGTTACCATACAATGGGCATGCTAATTTAATTGTTTCTCTTGAGTCAATTATATTTTGGATTAATGTCTCCATGATGGGAGTTGACAGGCATTCTAGCTCCTTTGACAAACCATGTACAAGTCACCTCTTAAAATGGACAACCCCTGGAGTTGGTTGCTGTACATAATATGTTGATTTGTTTAAAGTAACATTTAAATTTTATATTTCAATAGGTAATACATTCACAGTCAAAATTCAAATGGCACAACAAGGCTTATAGTAAAAAACTCCCTCCTATCCCTGTTCCCCTCCCTAGAAATAACAGACATTATCAGTTTCTTATGTATCATTCCCAGAAGAAACACATACACACACACAGACACACACACGCACTTTTCATCCTATATGTACAATACTTTATACAGTGTTCTTCACCTTGCTTTTTTCACCAAGAATCCATCTTGGAGGTAATTTTTTTTCAGTATATAAAGAGCCTCCTCATTCTTTTTTTTTTTTTTTTTTTTGAGACAGAGTCTCGCTCTGTTGCCCGGGCTAGAGTGAGTGCCGTGACGTCAGCCTTGCTCACAGCAACCTCAAACTCCTGGGCTCAAGCGATCCTCCTGCCTCAGCCTCCCGAGTAGCTGGTACTACAGGCATGCGCCACCATGCCCGGCTAATTTTTTCTATATATATTTTTAGTTGGCCAGATAACTTCTTTCTGTTTTTAGTAGAGACGGGGTCTCGCTCTTGCTCAGGCTGGTGTCGAACTCCTGACCTTGAGCGATCCTCCCGCCTCAGCCTCCCAGAGTGCTAGGGTTACAGGCGTGAGCCAGTGTGCCTGGCCTTTTATTTTTTAAACACTTGCATAATAGTCCACTGAATGTACCCTCTCCTTTTTCAACTAGTCTCCTACTAAATGACATTAAGATTGTTTCCAAACTTTCACTATTATAAACAATGCTCTATGTTTATCCGACAGTTCCTAATCACTTTGTATATAGGCAATATATTTAGGATAAATTCCTAGCAGTGTAATTGCTACTTCAAAATTATGTGTATTTAAAATTTTTCTTTTTTTTTTTCACCTGAAGCCATGCCCAAGAAGCTTTGAGCAAGTGGACTCCTCATTTTAAATTTTTGACAAATATTGGTTATACTGTCAAATTATCTGTCTTAGAGATTGTATGAGAACTTCATTGAGTATTAACAACTTACTAGATAGGCACAAGGTTTATTTGCCAGCAGGCTCAGAGGGGTCTCACCACCAAATTCTGAGCCCTGTGTACCCGATTTTTCCCACTTTTATTAAGTTGGGGTGGCCCAAGGGGTGGGGTCTCAGGTGGCTAAGGTAATAGATTAGTTGATGAGCCAGGTAATAGGTTTAGTGTTATGCTGATGTGCCAGGTAATAGATTAGTTGATGGGCCAGGTAATAGGTTAGTATTATGCTGATGCAGGTCTTCCGTGAGGGGTGGGGGTCTCAGGTGGCTGATGCGCCAAGTAATAGATGGGGGTTTTCCTTATCAATTTCAAAGAAAAATTTTTATTTGCCTTGTCTTCAAATTCTGGGGGTGAAATGAAAAGAGTAATTATTTTTACTTTTGATGGTAATACATTGTTAGGTTTGCTTAGAGTGGGAACCCAAAAAGTATGTGTAGGACGTAATACTTAGTGATTATAAAGCCTGTGAAACAAAAGCCATGGGAGTCTGGAGAGTCCAAGGTTGTAAATCTAACTTCAACCACAGACAGCTGCAGGACCACAGACTGCTGCAGCAACGCAGGTATTCCTATCCCCCCTGATAAGGACGAAGGTGCCTCACTCCCCCGGGGAAAACCCTCTATAAAACCCAAGGTTTTCCCCTCCTTCCTGGTGGACGGACGCTGTTTTGGCCTCCATTCATCTGCTCAAAATAAACAGCGTTTTACCACCTCAGGCTTTGTGTGTCTCCCTCTTGGCTCCGGACCTAACACACATCTAGATACTAAGCCATATTCCTAATAAAGGGTGCTTCATCAATGGGAGCTTGGTGACGTGTTTTATCATCATGGCATTTACTTCTCAAGACAAACTTGTAGGTATGTTTTACCTGTGAGGAAACTGCAGTTGAGATATCACATAACTACCCTAATGCCAACCTTTTGTGCATTGGTTTGCAAATGTTCTTTAATTTTTTTCTCTGTGTGTATTACAGATCCCCAAGGCATATCCGGTGCCCACCCCATGTCCCCTCAGTGGATGTTCAGTAGAGCTGGCTGTTTGCCATTCATTCACTCAGGGAGCCCAAGCCAACTCCTCTTCCCGAATTCCTTCTGTGAACCCAGCTCTTTAGCGTGGAATCCAGCAACTTGACTCCCCCCACCCCCAGGGTTCAAATCTTGCAGATTGTCCCTCTGAAATGTGTCTCCCATCTACCTCTCCTTTCCATCCCTGCTGCCACCCCCCTGGTTTGGCCCTGACCACCTTTCACAAGGACTGTTACTGCAATAAGTTTCTAAGGAGTCTCCCAGCTGACTTCTGCAATCTTTCTTCCCCAATCGCCTCCACAGTGCTGCCCACGTGATGTTCCCTGAAGCACAGCTCTAGCCGTATCACTCTCTTAACTCTGAAACCCTCGGAGCTTCCTACTACCTGCTCTTTCCTTGGCATTTGCACATCCCTGCGCTATCAAGCCCCAACCCACCTTGCCAGTTTTGCTTCTAAGACTCCCCTCCCCTTCAGCCAAAACTCCTTGAACAGGTTTCCACCCATGTTGTTTGTTCAGCTTGCAATTTCTCTGATTTGATTGTCCTCAGAGTTCTTGGGGGCAAAAACAAAAAGAATTTCTGCCTTCTCTTCAAAGCCGCTCAAGCTTATGAAGCTGTCCTTTATTGTAACTATATTCATTTCTGTTATTATCAACTAGCCCCATTCCACACCCTGCACTTGTTTGTAAACTCCTTGAGAGCCCAAATCCTACCTTGCTTGTTATTGACTAAAATGTCTGCACACAGGGGTACAACTGATAAACCCCACAACCTGGCTTCTAATGGGTCCAGCCACTTACAGGGGCAGGGGTTAGCAGAACATTAATACATGGTGGTCCCCGCCAAGCCCGGCCTATGTGGATCCAGCTTTCCTCATAAAACTGTCACTTCTGGCCAAGAGCCCAGCACAGGCTTCCATTTTCCTTTTGGAAAAGCTCAAGGGTGCCAGCTGATACCTGGAACAGGCACAGCACACAGATCATTCAAGAAATACTGGTTGTAATGAAAAAACTTTGAGCTGGAGAGGACTTCACAATGTTAGATCAATTTCCTTGTTTCGGGCCCGGCGTGGCTCACGCCTGTAATCCTAGCACTCCGGGAGGCCGAGGCAGGTGGATCGTTTGTGCTCCGGAGTTCGAGACCCGCCTGAGCAAGAGTGAGACCCCCCCCACCCCCGTCTCAACTAAAAATACAAAGATATTAGCCAAACCACTAAAAATAGAAAAAATTAGCCGGGCATGGTGGCGCATGCCTGTAGTCCCAGCTACTCGGGAGGCTGAGGCACGAGGAGCGCTTGAGCCTAGGAGTTTGAGGTTGCTGTGAGCTAGGCTGATGCCACGGCACTCTAGCCCGGGGAACAGAGTGAGACTCTGTCTCAAAAAAAAAAAAAAATTTTCCTTGTTTCCACAGGAGAAATGAAGGCACCGAGCCAGGAAGAGACTCCCCTAGGCCACACAGCGGGCAGGAAACAAGGACTAGAGTCCTGATTGCCAGTTCAGGGTACGCTATTCTACAGCTTTGATCCACGAAGATCTGGGGTGAAGACTCCACCACCTGTTCACCACTTACTACTTTTTCTCTCCCTCATCTCACAGTCTCCTTTGCCTTTCCACAGCAGTGGCAACAAAGCTGCTTCAGGCCGATCAGTCGCCTGCAGACCAACAAGAAACTCACCACTTAAGAAGAGCCAGCCTGCAAGCTACTCCGCCCCCGACGCCTCGCCCGGCCCCGCCCCCAAGCGTGCGGGCCCAGACACGCCAGGCTTGGGCGGAGCCGAAACCACACACCCCGCCCTCTCCGTAAGCTCGCCCCTATTGGCGTCGACAGACAGAAGCCGCGTCCAATGAGAATGAAGGGGGGGCATCCATAGCCCTATCAGTTGCGACCACACAAAAACGGGCACACCCAACTGGCTGACGCTACACCTTGGTCTTTCTGGGTCTTTCCATGCTTCGCTCCTACTCTTGCAGCGCTGAGCCCGAGGGGGAGCCGGAAAGGACCCTCTGAACAGGTAGGCCCGTGCTGGCTGGGGTGCCCGTTGGCGTCGGTCTGAGGGCTGCCGCTGGCCCCGCTACAGAGCGCGGGGTGGGACCGGGCGTTGGAGGGGAAGGCCGGGGAAAGGGGCGGGGAGGAGCGAGCACGTGGAACGCTGGCCCGGCCTGGCGTAGTGGGGGCTGGATCGGGCTCCGCGGCGCGTGGGGCCTGGCTAGTTCCTGTGCAGTTGGATCTGCGCTCTTAGGGTGAGGGTACTGAGTTTAAGGTACCCCGAGACCTGTCGCTGCGCAGGGTCTGACTGGAAGAGCGTTTTCGCAAGCCTTGAGGTAGGAGGCCCCACCCATACCGGCACTGGCCGGCCTGCGGGCCCTTGGGGGGCGGTTTCCCCAGGTTGTGGTCGGTCGTTTGAGACAGGTCGACGCAACAGCTAACGCGTCTTGAGCGCGTAGTAAGTGCTGGGCACTGTGCTGACTGCCTCACAGGCATAGTACCTTTGCCCGACGCAGACAGGGGCGTAGTTTGGGTGGCACTTGCCTAAGCTAACGCGCGAACTCGTGAATGGTGGAGCCGGTTTGGACCGGGCCTTCTCCTGCTCGTTCACCTCCACGCTGAGGTGTGTGTCGGCGAGAAAGCCCGCTTTGCCACATCTCGTGGCCCGTCCAGTGGCTTCGGTAACCGCGACACACCCCTCCCCTCGGTGGTCTACAGATACTGTCTTGTGAATCGAACTGCGCAGCAAGGAGGGAAGAAAACTGATGGGACAACTTTCCGGAGGAAATAAAAACTCCAAAGCCCCAAAATCTCGTTTTAAGTAACAGTGGAAAATATGCTTGAGATGGTGTCCTGTGGGTAAGCAGCCCAGGGGTCCGACACACCGAGGTGGAATCCCTGTTCCACCGCTGTTTGGGTATGGTACTTAGCCGTTGAAGCCTGTTTCCTTATTTGTAAAATAGGGTTTAAAACATCAGTTCAGGCAGGGCGTTAGTACAAAGCCTGCCGCCTGAAGTATTTCTTATGTAAGTTTTAACAGAAAACCTTATTTTTTTTTTTTTTTACACTAAGCAGATAGTCCTTACCGAACCGTCTGCATTTTTCTGCTTCCCTCCAAACCCTCATCCGTGTGTCCACTTTTTGTGGCAGCTTTGCAAGCCTGTGCCATTAGCGTTCTTCCTGTTGCAGTCCTGTGATCGCCAGGATTTTACCAGATTCCCCTGTTGGGTATTTAGGCTGTTTATCACTTTAAATATTGTAGTATGCCATAGTAAAAAGATCTTTATTGGTTTTGAGATAAAATCAACATACCATAAAATTCACCCTTTAAAAAGTACAATCCAGTGGTTTTTTTATTATACTGGTAAGATTGCAACCATCACCGCTAATTCCAGAACATTTTTATCCTCCCTTGGCCCTAGCGTCTCAGACCCCCGATTGTGGGGCTCCAGCCCAGGCTAGGCAAGGGCCCCCAACCAGGAGGGATCGGCCAGGGAATTCTGGAGTCTTTCTCCTGCTATAAATTTTGGCTTTGTGCCGCCCACTGCGTTCGGCCACCTACCTGGGCTGCTCGCAGGGGCCAGCCTGGCCTTTGCAGGGCCTACACCGTGGGGTTATTGAGGCCAGGCCTGGAAATGGAGTCTTGGAGGCGGGGAAGGGCTCTCAAACCAGACGAAGCATATTGGAGAGTTCTGCAAAATTTTTGCCGCTCTGGTTCGGAAAATTTCACAACATAGCTGACTTCGCAGTGAATGAAGTCTACAGAGGTTCGTCTCTGTATATTCTGTATACTACATGTACGTACACTGTACATATACTGGTTTGCTGTGTTAAACCTCAAAGTGAATTGCCTTTGAAATAGGGGGAAAAGTAAAGGAAATTTGTGCTGACCCAAAATGAAGGTTTTAAAAAATAGTACACATCCAGCCTTTTCAGCACCTTGCCTAGTGATATGTGATTTTACAGTGTATGTTCCATGTGTGCGTATGTGTTTGAGACAGGGTCTCCAGTATGTTGCCCAGGCTGCAGTGCAGTCAGTGGCTGTTAACAAGCTTCATCATAGCAAACCGCAACCTCCACCACTTGGGCTCAAGCCATCCTCCCGCCTTAGCCTCCCAAGTCTGGAACTAGGGGTGCCACTGAGCCCAGCTTCTCCTTTTTTTTTTTTCCTTAAGGTTATGGGTCCCAAAGCATTTTACTTTGTTTTTTCTCTCCTTTTTTTGATTATTTGGGGAGTGGTCTTCCGGTTATGACCAGAAAACCTGCTAGACAAATTCTAAAAGAGCTGTAACACTCCAGAGCATTTTTTTTAATGCACACCACCTATTTGGTAATGCTATAGTAAGTAGGTATAAAACCCAAAAGATCTAACAATTCCAACTTCAGTTCTATTCCATGAAGCCTTAAGTAAAAAGACCAGTTTGTTTTGTTTTATTGAAACTTTCATTGAAACATGAAATTTCATTACTTGATCTGTATGTAAGTTTACCTTTCAACAAGAACATAATCAAACAATAGAAAAAAATGTGACACCACGACAACAGTGTTTTACAGATATACATAAAGCATACGTTTGGGCTTAAATAAAAGTCATGTTCAGCTTGATTCTGGTTTTGAAACAAAGTTGCTGTCATATTAAGATACCATATGTGGTACCACAGTTTTTGGAAAGCTAATGATTTGGTAGAATGTTGCAGAAGAAAAAACAAGCAAATGTGGGGGTGGCGCAGAATGCTGCAATACAGGGCTCTTCAACCTTGAAAAGAAAGGAAAGAAGCACACATGGAACATACATCATTTAAAACCCTAAAAATTTTACTGAGCTACCACCTAGTTAATAGAAGGGTACACAGTCACTCTTATTCCTGAAAATATAGAACAGTTTAATTAGATCCTTTATGAACTCATTTGGCATAACTGGAAAAGGCAGTTATTCATAACAGAGAGACTTTCTAGAAAGCTTTTTTTTTTAATAAGCTCTGGCAAGTTTTATTAAACAAAAAATATGCATGATTTACTTTCCACCAGTCTGTTCTGGCATGCTTCTAATGAATGATATCAGAATCAGCTGAATCAATGATGCCAGTGTGCATACTCTGTAGTATTTTCCACATGCTTTACCCAATTCAATATGATTGCCACTGTAGTGATGGACACCAGTTTTGGCCAACATGGCGTAGTACTCTATTTCAGATTTCCTCAAAGCTGGGCAGTTGTTGGTTGGTGAGGATGACCAGTTTTGGTTTGCCTTGTCTGATCAGAGTCTGCTTGTACCCCAGCACATACTTTCCATTTTTCATAGTAAGTTGGAGCCTCAAGTTGATCTACTTCTGCCACTTTTTTGTCTTTGTGGCCACCATCCTCCTGCCTTAGGTGCGAAATGCCCCCCAACCAAGAGTAGCCACCAAGATGGCCAGGGAGCGAGAAAGCTTTAAAAAATAAAAAAATAAAAGGCCTATACCAGTTAACAGTCACTCTCCATTCTCTATTCTCCCCAACATCCCCCACCTCACCTCTGGAAACTACAAATCTATTCTCTTTGGATTTGCCTATTCTGGAGATTTCACATACATGGAATCACACAGTATGTGGCCTTTTGTGTCTGGCTTCTTTCAGTTAACATGTTTTCAGGGTTCATCCACATTTAGCACATATCAATACTCCATTCCTTTTTAATGGTTGAATAATCTGTTGTATGGATGTGCCACATTTTGTTTATCCATCAGTTGATGGAAATTTGGGTGGTTTCCACTTTTTGGCTTTTATGAATAATGCTGCTGTGAACATTAGTGTCCAAATTTTTGTATGACTGTGTTTTCATTGCTCCAGAGTATATACCTAGGAGTAGAATTGGTAGGTCATATATGGTAACTGTATGTTTAACCTTTTGAGGAACTGCCAGGCTGTTTTCCAAAGTGGCTGCAGCATTTCACAATTCCTGCCAGCAGTGTATGAGGGTTCTACTTTCTCCACATCTCACCAACAGTTATCTGCCTTTTTTTTTTTAATCATAGCCACCCTAGTATGAAGTGGCATCTCATTGTCGTATTGATTTGCACCTGCTTAATAACTAATGATGTTGAGCATCTTTTCATGTGTTAATTGGCCACTTGTGTATCTTCTTTGGCAAATGTCTATTCAAATTTTTTTCTTTTTTAAAAAATTTTTTGTCTCTTTGAGTTGTGAGAGTTCTTTATTCTGGATCCTAGATCCTTGTTAGATACAGAATTTCCAAATATTTTCTCCCATTCTGTAGGTGGTTTTTTTACTTTCTTGATACTGTCGTTTGATGCATGAAAGTTTTTAATTTTGGTGAAGCCCAATTTATATATATTTTTCTTGTGCTTGAGGTGTTATATTGAGAAACCATTGCCTAATCCAAGATCATTATGATTTACACCTTTGTTTTCTTCTAAGAGTTTTATAGTTTGTAACTTTTCTGTAATTTTCAGATTGTTATTGCTAGTGTATAGAAATACAGCTGATACTTAATATATTGATTTTGTATCCTGCAACCTTGCTGAACTCATTTATTAGCTCTGGTAGTTTTTTTTGTGTGTGGATTCTTTCAGAGTTTCTATATATAAGATCATGTTATCTGCAGATAGAGATAGTTTTACTTGTTTCCTATTTTGATGCCTTTTGTTTCTTTGTCTTGCCTAATTGCCTGGCTAGACCTTCCAGTACAATGTTGAATAGAAATGGTGAGAACAGACATGTTTGTCTTATTCCTGATTTTAAGGGGGAAAGCATTCAGCCTTTTCACCATTAAGTGTGATATTAACTGGGGGTTTTTATTAGATGCCTTATCAGGTTGAGGAAATTACCTTCTATTTCTAGTTTATTGAGTGTTTCTATCATGCAAGGGTGTTGGATTTTGTCCAGTGTTTTTTCTGCCTCAATTGAGATAATCTTGAGAGTTTTTCCCTCATGTATTCTCTTAATACTGTGTATTACATTGGGAGTTGGGAGTATAAAGAGAGTGTAATGCAGAATGATAGGTGCAAGCATGAACTGTAAAGCAGCCATTGAGAGTGAACTGCGTTTGCATTTGTGGAAGACATACTTCCCACTCCCGAAACAGGCTTCTTAAAAGGGCTGAAAAGAGGCTGGGCACGGTGGCTCATGCCTGTAATCCTAGCACTCTGGGAGGCTGAGGCAGGAGGATCACTCAAGGTCAGGAGTTCGAGACCAGCCTGAGCAAGAGCAAGACCCTGTCTCTACTAAAAATAGAAAGAAATTATCTGGACAGCTAAAACTATATATAGAAAAAAATTAGCTGGGCATGGTGGCGCATGCCTGTAGTCCCAGCTACTCAGGAGGCTGAGGCAGAAGGATCGCTTGAGCCCAGGAGTTTGAGGTTGCTGTGAGCTAGGCTGACGCCACGGCACTCTAGCCCAGGCAACAGAGTGAGACTCTGTCTCAAAAAAATAAAATAAAATAAAATAAAAGTACTGAAAAGATACTATCTTCGTCCTAGCCTTCAACCCTTTCTGTATTTGGAAGGCTTCTGTTAGTGTGGCTTTTTAAAATGATTTTTGCTTCATCTTGCTTAATGACATCAGTTGATGTTGTCAGCCACCCTTACTCTACCGCAGTGCATGAACCTGTGCCTGTATGAGTTAGTGGTGTAGAAATGTTCTCCCTAGCCAAAATCAGCACTCACCAGTGATCTTATTATCTGCTGTGTCCTTCTGATTGGGCAGCCCCTGTTGAGGATAATGGTGTAGGCCGGGCATGGTCCTGCCTCCTGGTGATCTGAAGTCTTTGACTACCAATACATGTGTTCTTCACTGTATTCATGCATTATTACATAATGAAAGCAAACTAGAATCACTTCAGGTGCAGAATGTGTGCTGTAAAACTTTGACCTTTTTATAGAGTTGGTAATAATAAACTTCATGTCAGTATGGCCTATGTTTCTTACCAGTCCTCTTGGCACTGTCCATACATGCTTTGCTTCCTGTGCACGGTGCCTTTCAGCTTATAACTTAACTAATAATAAATACAACTTTATTCTTTGGCTGGGGTATAAGATAATTGATTCATAGGGAAACTCACACGTGTTCAGGAGCCGTTGTTGTGGACAATGAATAAAATGATGACACCATTGGACTTGGTGGGGGTAGTGATATTATTTACAGAGAAGGGAAATATAGATAGATAAAAGAGCAAATTGGGAGTTAGGGAGAGATCATGAACTCACTTTTGAGCCTGTTAAGTTTGCTGGGACTATGGAAATAGAAGACAGCAGTTTAGGAGCTTGATGCTCAGAGGGATAATAGGGATGCCAGGGTTTGAGATGAACCTAGAGGAACCTGCGTTGGTGGATGAGTTGGTGTTAAGTGTGAAAAGAAGAGGATCTAGGCAGAACAGCGGAAAACACACAAGAATATGTGACCCAGGAGAAATGAGCAAAGGATTAATTTGGCAAGTAAGAAGAAAACCAAGAGAAAGATATTCCAAAAGCCAAAGGAAGAGTGAAACTTCGCGGTGTGTGCCACATGTTGCAGGAATAAGGGCCAAAAAGACACCACTAACTTGGGCAAGTAGGTGACCATTAATTAATATGTCACCAAGAACATTTTAGGAGAAAGGTGAGGATGGAGGAGGCCTGACTGCAATGGATTGGGGAATGATGATGTTGAATTTGTATGTGTAGACCATTCTTTCAGAATATTTCTGTTCCTTTTGGATTAGCGATGGAGCATGTACAAATGGAAAACCTGGGCATGTTTGTAAGCTGAGATAAGGAAAGGGAGACATTAACGTATGTGGGAACAGATGTCCACAGAGTCCCTGGGAAGGGATGAGCTCAACTGCCAGGTGGGATGGGTTTGTTTTGAAAAGGCACAGGGAGACCTGTTTGTCCAAGACAAGAGGGGAAATAATTAGTAAAGGCAGGTATTTCTGGAGTGGCTGGGAGAGAAGTTAGGGTATTCATGCCTGGTAATACCTCTCGTTCATGGGATGGAGAACTATGCTGTCTACTACAGGAAATGGGAAGGAAGTGGGAAGGGATGTCAGGAGAGTGCTGGAGGCAGCCCTTTACAGTAAGGCTTGGTGTGGCAGATTTGATGATAACCTGGAGTGGGCTATCCTCTCACCTAATTTGAAGCATGAAGCAACTGTCAAGAAGCAAACAGAAAAGCATGAGCACACACGCATGTATATAATTTTCTTTTTTCTCTTTTAGGAACAGAAATGAGTAAAAGTTGGCCAACTAGGAGACGACATGGGAGAAGAATCCATCAGCAGAACCCTTGGTTCAGACTACGCAATTCTAACGAGAGGCAAGTATGCCCGGGCTGGGGGGCCAGCTTGTGCCCAGTGTTGTTCTGTCATTATCCATTATATCGCAACTCACACACTAGTGTGTGTGTATCACTGGGGGCTCGTCACAATGCAGATTCTGATTCTGTGAATCTGAGGTGTGGGGCCTGAGAAGAGTCTGCAGGGCATGTTGCTGCTGCTGGTCAGCCCACCACACGGAGTAGTGGGGAGATACGGACACACTCTTCCCTCTTTCCAGAGTGATCATCACTTCTGGTCAGAGCGTTAGCCATGAAGCTAGAATTAGATATCTGAAACAGCTGGAGAGCCATTTCTCCACATTGTGGGCTTTATATTTCAGCCAGTTGTTATGGAAACCTAATTTTATTAATTCAGTCTAAGTCTTGGGAAAAGGATATACAGTCATGCATTGCTTAGTGAGGGGGATATGTTCTGAGAAATGCGTTAGACAATTTCATCGTTGTGCAAACATAGAGTGTACTTACACAAACCTAGATGGTATAGCCTACTAACACACCTAGGCTATACGGTACAGTCTATTGCTCCTAGGCTACAAATCTGTACAGCATGTTATTGTACTGAATACTGGGCAGTTGGAACACAGCAGTGAGTATTTGTATATCTAAATGAACCTAAAGATAGAAGAGGTACAGTAAAAATATGGTCTAAAAGATAAAAAATGGTACACCTATATAGGGCACTTAACATATATGGAGCTTACAGGACTGGAAGTTGCTCTGAGTGAGTCAGTGAGTGAGTGATGAGTGAATTTGAAGGCCTAGGACATTACTATACACTGCTGTAGAATTTATAAACACTGGACCCTTAGGCTACACTAAATTTATTCAAAAAATATACTAATTGTGCTACAGTGTCACTAGGCGATAAGAATTTTTCAGTTCCTTTATAATTTTAAGGGACCACTGTCCTATATGTGGTCCGTCATTGACTGAAACATCGTTACATGTCACATAACTGTAGGGTTATATATATTTATGTTACAAATGTGTATGTATTAATAATATACTACACAAAAACGTATAAACAATAGTACAGTATCACCAGTGCGGTGGCTCACTCTTGTAATCCCAGCTACTTGGGAGGCTGAGGCAGGAGGATCACTGGAGTCCCAGAGTTTGAGGTTGCAATGAGCTGTGACGATGCCACTGTAGTTAAGCCTGGGCAACAGAATGAGACCTCTTCTCTAAAAGTAAAATAAAATAAAATGGACAGAGTCCTAGTTATAGGATCAGAAGATGTCAAATATCAAGATGCTCCTCTGGAACAGATGAACCCAAACAGTAACAAAAAGCATTTAGAGGTTGTGAAAAGAACAAGGGCTTTAGAGTCAGGAGGTCTGGGTCAGACACCCTGCTTTCCTGTGTGAAATTAGGCAAGTTACCTAATCACTCTGAGTCACTGAAATTTTTGTACAAAACAGGACTAATAAAACCTTTCATGAGGTAATGTATGTAAAGCCCTTAACCGGCTGCCTGTATCTGACTAGGCCTCATTACATGGTGGGCCTCATTAGGTGCAGATTCCCAAGTCTTACCCATATTGTAGAAAGATCAGGACAGTGCCCAATGTTTGTATGTTTTGTAAGGAGAACCGTGGATACTTTTTGGGCCCCAGGCCCTTCCCACAGGAGCACATTGTGAGCAAAATGTGATCTGTAGAAGAAGAGAGTCCCAGCTCAGCTTTGGCACAGTGGCATGGAGACCTGCTGGATAGCCACCTTTTGGGCTCCACGTGGAAAGAATGGAGCAGTGGTCCTTGGACTAGAAACACACATTTGTCATGACACTTAATCCTTCTTCTTCCTGCTGATCACAGAGGAGCTGCCTCATGAAACTCTGGGCCATGAAAAGGGGAATAAATAAATTTCCCTGAAACTGTGCATAGCGTTAATATTTATAGAAGAAAGAGAACGTTCTTTCATTCCTTCAACCTAGTTTGTGAGTTTGTGTTCCTTTTGGTGTATGTGGTGGGGTGGGGCGTGTTCTTGATTTTAAAGTGAATTTTATTGGGATTCTAAAATAAGGTCTTGCTTTATCATCATATCCTTTTTTTTTTTTTTTTTTGAGACAGAGTCTCGCTCTGTTGCCCAGGCTAGAATGAGTGCCGTGGTGTCAACCTAGCTCACAGCAACCTCAAACTCCCGGGCTCAAGCAATCCTACTGCCTCAGCCTCCCGAGTAGCTGAGACTACAGGCATGGGCCACCATGCCCGGCTAATTTTTTCTATATCTATTTTAGTTGGCCAGATAATTTCTTTCTATTTTTAGTAGAGACAGGGGTCTCACTCTTGCTTAGGCTGGTCTCGAACTCCTGACCTCGAGTGATCCTCCCGCCTTGGCCTCTCAGAGTGCTAGGATTACAGGCGTGAGCCACAGTACCTGGCCTTATCATCATATTCTTAAGTCTGTAATTGCCACAGAAGCTGTTTGTGACTGGACACATTGAGTGTGTTAACCATGGCTCTATCCCAGTATTACTGAGCAAATTATCTCTGTCCCCTGAACCCCAGTTTGTCTGTAAAGTTGCATGGGCAAGTAAAATTTAAACTCTTCATACTACTGAATCCAATAAAGAATGAAATTGACCTGGCTTTGAAACTGCTGTTAAGCTGACAAATGAGCACAGCTGGTAACATTCTCATTGGCAAATTTCTCTTCTCCTTTTTATCTGAAAAATTCCAAAGACCTCACAAAATGCTAAAGTGAGGAGATGAGGAAATTACTGTGATATGCATCCTCTTTTTAAAATAAAAGAAAAAGAAGCCAAAACCTTGCTCTTATTTTGGTGTATTTGTAATACGGGTTAGTGCTCCCCAAGGAATCAGGTCAGATAGATGTTCAGGAGGGAAGGCTGCAGAACTGCCTAAATAAAGCCTCCCAGTCAGAGAATGACTGGGAACTCAAGCCCTGAGCTGCAAGTTACCGCCACTGTGTGTCAACAGGTATGACCCAGGAGCACTGCAGAGCACTCAGGATTCTGGTCCCGGTGATGATGAGTCCCCATCAACCTCATCTGGTGTAGCCGGGAGTTCTTCCGTGCCAGGTAAGGCAGTCTGCTTGGTAGGGCTCCTCTGGCCTTGCCCCTGGGGAAAGGTGAAACCTCATCTTGCCTTGTCATCTGGCTGCCCTTCCTCCTCGGCCAGGGCTCAGATGTGTGCCTGTGTATTTCTTCACTTGAGTGGATGTCACCAGCCCATTCCTGGCTTGGAAGGAATTCTAGAAGCAAACTGAAACACTCAGTGAAGGAGCTGAGTGCATCAGGAACAGTGCTCCTGAGGCAAATAGTCTCCCCCAGGACTGAATTCAGTCCAGGATAGTGCCTGACAGTGGCAGCCCACCCTTGGCCTGCGGAGGACAGGCAGCTGTGAGGGGTGGTAGACAGGCCACTGGGCTCCTTATGAGGTGGTCATTTACAGTGTTTTAAGTTAGTGAATTTAGTTTGTTTGAAGACCTACCAGGGTATTACTTCGACCCTGAAAAGAAACGCTACTTCCGCTTGCTTCCTGGACATAACAACTGCAACCCCCTCACAAACGAGAGCATCCGGCATAAGGAAATGGAGAAAAAAAGACTGCAGCTGCTCGAGGAAGAGGACAAGCAGAAAAAGGTAGGCTTCATACCCCTAGGGTTACTCTGTCCCCTCCACTCCTGCCAGCACCCATCCATCCACTGCTGAAAGGGGTGCCAGTTAGACACCCCTGTGACAATTAGCTTGGCCACCTTAGAGAGTGTGTCCCCAGATTTTCCTAAAAAGAAAATGACGAGAATAAGAACAGGCAAGAAATCCCTTCCTCCCACCCCACTTTTCTTGTTTGCTAAGTATCACCAGTAGTTCTAACATTTTGTCATTTCTCAGGAGAATCTTGGGGAGCAGTGAGATGTTAATTCAGTAACTATTTTAGGTAGAAAACCAGGATGCGCAGTTTTGATATGTGTGATTTGCAGTGCCACAGGCAATGCTGAAGACAGCCTTAGATGCACGATATTCTGTTGGTTTTAGGGGCAGTAGAACAGAAAATCCTGGCCCACAGGTGGAATGGGGAGTCTGGTACAGACCTGAATTTCCAATCCTATTGCCATGTTCACTAGCTCAGTGGCTTCATCACCCCAGGTGTGGATGGAGGGGGAGATAGGACAGAGGAGCTGAACAGACTTTCCAACTCACATATACTTTCTTGTGCTGGGCTTTTCCTCATGTCAAGGAGTGGAGGCTTGCAAAAGACACCGTCAGATTTTTATGCATATAATTTCTGCCTGTTTAGTACCTATTTCTTCATTGCATCCTATGGAACTGAAAACATTCTCTGTTATCCTTTAACAAATAAATTTTCATTGATTTTTTTTTTTTAACTTAGAAAATAGCCAGATTGGGATTTAATGCATCTTCCATGCTGCGAAAAAGCCAGCTGGGTTTTCTCAATGTCACCAGTTATTGCCGGTAAGACAATGCCTCATTGTTATGTTTTTTTCATGAATGTTCTTTTCCTGTTTCTTATTTCCATGGTCCAAGAATCCAATCAGGGTAGACCATGTGGCTACCCTGTGAGAGTCTTCACAGTTGAGGGACTCCAGTTCACAGCCTCTGTCTGCTGCTTAAGCCAGTCCTGAGACACTCATTCTCTCTCTAGAGCAAGGGAAGGAGAGACTTGCAGGAGGCTAGGGAAAGAGAATGGGGATTTAGGCAGAAATTACTCAAGCTGTTTACTCCCTGTTACTCATAAATCATTTTTAGTAGAGGTCCTACATGTTCATTCCTATGAGATTTCTGCCTCCTTCTCTTATCCATCTAATGAGTTGTCACCAAAAATGGGTCATTATATGGATGTATATGTACTAAACTTTATCAAAATACTTGGGACACAATTCTAACTAAAACCCTGTGAGATAGGTTGATACTTCCCCCCGTTTCCTGAAGAAGAGACTGAGGCTCAGAGTGGAGTGATTTGCTCAAGGTCAAGCTAGAAGGGTGGGAACTGTCTGACTCTTAACATCGGAGCTTCAAACCCTGCCATCTGCTGCACTGGCTGTATGTGGGCAGGTGAAGAAACACATGTATTTGAGGTGCTTCCTGGGGGCACAGCCCTCTCACCTTGGGGCAATGCCCCCTTCAGGGAAGGCCAGCCATGCAGAAGGTGTCAGGCAGGTGCCAAGAGGGAAAGAGTTAGAGGTCTAGTTAGAGAGATCTGATTTTCACCCTAAAATAGGCTTCATCTTTAGTGGGAAAGTAGCTGTGCTGTGGGAGAGGGAAAGAACAGTAGGGTGGGTGGCCACATACCTGGGTGCATCTCAAAAGCAGCAATTGTGCTAGATGTAGAAACAGACTCCTCTAGTTCCAGCTCTCTTTAAGTCAGTGAATGGACTACCCAGTTCTTTGAGACAGAGTCTTGCTCTGATGCTTGGGCTAGAGTGCCGTGGCATCAGCCTAGCTCACAGCAACCTCAAACTCCTGGGCTCAAGCAATCCTCCTGCCTCAACCTCCTGAGGAGCTGGGACTACAGGCACGTGCCACCATGCCCAGCTAATCTTTTCTATGTTTTTTTAATTGCCCAGCTAATTTTTTCTGTTTTTTAGTAGAGACGGAGGTCTCACCCTTGCTCAGGCTGATCTCAAACCCCTGACCTCAGGCAATCCTCCCGCCTCAGCCTTCTAGAGTGCTAGGGTTACAGGCATGAGCCACCATACCTAGCCCCACCCAGTTCTTTGTTTTCAGTTTCCTCAGCGTTCTGTGGGGAAGCTCAAATTCACATTTTCTGGAATTTTGCTGAGCTGCATTGCTGAGAAGTAACGTGGAAAGGGCCAACTAGGAGAAGGGGTGGGGAAGGGCAGAAACCCCGGGATCATCTTCACAGATGTCGGTCATGGCATCCATGCTCTCTCCTCCCTGCATTTCCCTCTGCAGTTTAGCCCATGAGCTGCGTGTGAGCTGCATGCAAAGGAAGAAGGTCCAGATTCACAGCTCGGATCCCTCTGCTTTGGCAAGCGACCGATTTAACCTCATACTGGTGAGTGGAGGGGGCAGGGACATCTGCGGATGCTGGTGTGGCTGCCACTACCTGGGTCCTTCGTGACTTGGTGTTGGTGGTCGTCAAGCCTAGCTGTGTAGGAGCCGAATGCTGTGAAAGTGGCAGTGTCTTTGCTTTACCATCCTAACTTGCCCGCCAGTTACCCATTGGTAGGTGCTGAGTTGGTAGGGCAAACTGCTGTGATCATCACCACCTCCACTTCAGCTCCTCATTTGACACTAGAACCTGGGCCCAGCCACACCTAAGAACCATCACAAAATAACTTCTTGGCTGTGTTGTGTATGCAGTTGAAAAGGTACACAGTGGACCCGGGGGCTTCTAGCCTTTCCTAAACTGGGGCAGGATTTGATGTTAAACCTGAAGCTCCAGTGTGCTTTCAGTAGCAACCAGGTATGACTCCCTTGCTTGCTGCCCTGACCTCAGTGGCAGGGACCTGCAGGCCTATGTCCCTGAGCCTGCACATCAGCACACCTCCAACACATCATTTGCAGGGAATAGAAAGTCTTCTCTGCTTTTGGTTAGATCTGAGCTGGAAGCTGAGGCCAGAGAAATGTTGGCAGAGAGGCAGAGGGTCCACTGCAAACAAAAGGAGCATGACAGCATAGCCTCCCTGGCCAGGCCTGTCCTGGAGGCCAAGGGGAGTGAGAGGTGGACACAAAAGCAAAGAGAGCCTCAGCCCAGTGCCCTGCTGGCAGGAGCGGAGGCTGATACTACACATTGACCCTTGAGCTTGATGCTGAGTCCTCTTGCCCCAGGGACCTTGGTAGCAGGGCCCTTTCACATAAGGTGTGTTGGGGCACAGGGCCCAGATTTTCTCCTGCAGCTTTGCGCTCCATGTGTGTTTGGGGTACAATCTGACCTGAATCAGGAGAATATTTTCTTATGGTGGGTTCCTCTCAGGAGCCTGTTCCCTGGGATAAAGAAGGTAGGGCCGGTGGAGGTCATGGTGTGTGGAGTCTCATGGTGCGCTCGCTACCTGAGCCCCTTGATCCACATGCTCATCTCACCTTATATAAGCTGTGTGTGCAACCAGCTGCCCAAAGTTACAGGTGACTCTGGCTGGCTGGTGTGACCAGAGAGCCAGGAAAGGCAGTTTGCCACCCGGAGAGCAGTTTTTCAGATCTGATTATAGTCACCGGTAATGATTGTTCCAGGAATATAACTGTTCTTCCTGAGTGTACTTGCAAAGTTGATACAGTTTCACCAGCATCCAAACCTGTGTGTATGTGTATATGTTTATTCACATATACAAAGCACATAAATACAGTTTTTGCTTTGAAATAATTACTAATCACATCATGTTTTAAAATGAGAAAAGAAAATCTAGGGGGGATGGGGGGCATGGGCAATATACATAACCTAAACTTTTATACCCCCATAATAAGCTGAAATAAAAAAAAAAAAAAGAAAATCTTAAAAATAGCCCATAGTCTAAGGTAGTCTTTTCCTATTGTGCTTTTTATTCAGTGCAGTGTTTTTTTCCCTTGGCGCGGTGATCATCATGCCTGCGTAATAGGAACTAGCATTGTCTGTGTTGCTGCATGGCTTTGATGATGACACATGACACATTCCTCTGGGTGGATGCTGGGACTCTCCCAAACCCAGTTCTGAGTGGAGTCTCAGATCTGTGCAGATCTCAGACTTCCTGGCCATGCCTTCATACTGCCGTCCTCATCCCTGCTCTGAATTGTTGGACCAGACTTCTCCTGTTTTTGCCCAGAGATAGCTACGCTGAGTAGGGGAGAGTTAGGTTGTCTCCATGCTCCCTCATGAAGAGGAGCTGTCACCTAGTGAAAGTGCACATAGTGTGGGGCCAGGAGAGATGGGTAGGTGGTCCAAAGCCCACCCACCTCAGCTTGGGAGGTCACCAACTGCCCACTGCCCTCCTCTAGGCGGATACCAACAGTGACCGGCTCTTCACAGTGAACGATGTCAAAGTTGGAGGCTCCAAGTATGGCATCATCAACCTGCATGGTCTGAAGACCCCCTCACTCAGGGTGCACATGCACGAAAACCTCTACTTCACCAACCGGAAGGTATATTGCTCATCCCTTTAGACTTGTGGAACATTTGCCTTTGGGGTGGTTGGCCAAGTTCAGAGTAGAGAACTTTGGGAAGAATGCAAGGCATGGTTATCTCATTTTCCCAAGGGACAAATGGATTTCTGGTTCCTGAGAACCCTAGGGGAAGAAAAGGGACCCAGGAGTTTCTTGTCTTAGAAGAGAAAGTTAATTTAGGAAGTTGAGATAGGTGGAGGCAGTGCTTCTTTAACTGGTTGTAAGTACCTTCACTCCAGGAGGGTTAAGAGTTGCTCTGAAGGGGCCCACACCAAGGCATAGAGTTCCTGGGACATGGGCCACAGTGACCATTGCCTGGATGGAGGGGTCCTGCCCTGTGCCAGGACAATGCATCAGTCAGCCAGTCTGACCAAACCTGAGGTTTAGATAAATATAGGCGCTCCCTATCAATGGGGGCAACCTTTAAATTGCAGTGGGGTGATGGCTGCATCTGGGAGAAGCTGTGACTTTTTGTTCCTTTGGGACATGAGCCACAAGATGGATACAGGTTGAAAATGGTTTCTGGGTGAAGTGAGATACAGTACACCTTCAGAGTTAGGCTTGTCCCTTGCCATTATGAGAATTAAGTTCTGCCTGTAGGGTATACCAGATATAGCAGATACCTCCTTGTTGGACCCATGCTGGTGTTGAAGGACTGAATCCTGGGGTTACGTCCTCCCTGTCCTGTTCAAGCCCTATCTGGCAGAGTAGGCAGATCCCCTGTCCTCAGAATTTTTGCTCAGCCCATTTGAAGAGGAGCAAGACCTGGGGAAAGAAGTCACATGTCTATATCCCCACAAGTTATTCTACAGGAAAACGTTATACTATTTCTCTCCATCAGTTGGCAGTCAAAGCAATCTTTCCATCTTGCTGTGTGCTTCCTCACCAGGTGAATTCTGTGTGCTGGGCTTCACTGAATCACTTGGATTCCCACATTCTGTATCCTTTGGTATATGAAGAGGTTTGGTGGGCAGGCCACGCCCTGATGTGGACCTAAGCATCTGTGGGCTTTGTGAGATGGCATCTTAGTGGCCAGAGGGCTGGGCCATTCTGCACTTAAATCTCACATTTTATAAAAAAGCAGTGGTGCTGGACGAGGTGGCTCATGCCTGTAATTCCAGCACACTGGGAGGCCAGGGCAGGAGGATCACTTGATGCCAGGAGTTAGGGACCAGCCTAGGAATATAGCAAGACCGTCTCTACAAAAAATTTTTTACAAAAAAGCAATACCCCTGAGTAGAAAACAAGCATTCCAGTGGAGCACAGAGAAGCAGTTGAGGTCCCGTGATGGCTGTTTCTCAGGATGACATTGATGTCACTGTTCTAGAACTTGATGTGTAAGTGGTAGAGACAGGATTGGAACCCAGGCAGTCTGCTCCTGAGCCTGCCCACTCTCCCACTGTGGCACGTGGCATCAGGCGCTGGGGTCAGTAGACAGACGCAGCCTTCATGCCAGAGAGTTGGTGCTTTAGCAGATGGAAGAAAGCAGAAGGGAACAGCATAGCCTTGGGAAGGAACCCTAAATCTTCCTAGGTTAAGGAGGAAAACAGGGAGGGTCCTCCCAGGGGAGGCTGAGGGCAGGGTCAGAGAAGGATGTTCCTTTGGCATTGGAAGTGGGTCTGTGGTCTCTGGGCCTAGGGTCCCTGCCAGTGATGGCCTTTTCACAGCACTTACCTCTCTAGTCTGTGCCTTCCCAGAGAGGAGTCAGAGATTTTTTGCTAGGAGCACAATAGTGCAGTGTCATGGTGCCTGGGTCCTTCTGGTACCCTTGGGGGCTCTTGATGATGCACAGGACTTGTTTGACCCAGAGCCACATGTCAGTGACCCTTGTCCTTTGTTCATTCGTGTACCACATGAGTTCTTGAAACTGTGACCACTCATGGCACTTAACACCTACATCATGAGTTGTCATGAGATTAACATTAGTTAACTTCTGTGAATGCACTTAGTACAGTTTCTGGCACATCATTGGACCTCTACAAATGATTGCTCAATCAGAACCTTTTTTTTTTTAATCTGTTTCACAGCACTCTATTTCAAACAGTTTTAAAGCCTAGAGTACATTAGAGATCTGATTATAAATTCACTATAAGGCACAAAACTTGCTCTATAAATTGAAAGTTTTACGTGGCCTCCATTTGATCAGACTCTGTAGGGCTAATAGGCTGATGGGGGACCATCTGTTACTATGATGATCTAACCAGAGGACAGAAGAAACCAAGCTTTGCAGAGAAAGTAAGAACCTCACTCTCATTTCTGAACTTAAAACACCATGGTGTGCTCTCCTGTTTCTATGGGCTAAGAAGAGGATAACAATCCATATAATTGGGTTTAAAGAGTATGATCTGTTGTAGTTTGATCAGTGGCTTGTCTTCTGGTGGTTATTTTGGGTAATCAGGTTTTTGTGCTGAAGATTTTTTGTGCTTCTACTAAAATTCATGGAACTCAGAAAGTTCCCCTTTACAAAAAGGGTTACCTTGTTCAGACCTGTACTCTGCATTTTTCCCCCCACGAGTGGTAGGAAGTTAGACTGAATTCTTTCTCCACTTACTGGGCCCTTAGTTACTTGTTAAAGCATTAAATCTATGATACTGGTCCCATAAGTACTGTACAAAGTTTGAGTGTAAGCTGGGTTTCAGCCGTAGTAACCAAAAGTACATATGCCATTTTCTCCTACATCTTTGCTGTCCAAACCCAGAAGCAACAGTGGTTTATTTAGGAAGCAGCAGTGTTCTCATTTGTAGTTTCAAAAGCCTTCATATACTAGAGATATTTAACAGCGAGCTTAACACCCAAGGCAATATGTCAGGTACACATCACACATTTAGATGGTTAAGAATGTTGCTTGGTTGTTTTGCAGATTTTTGCATTTTTCAGTGAGGTATGTGTGTAGTCATCTAACCAACATCTCTTGAGCATATATAATGCCTGTGCAAGTTGCTAGGGACAGGCTGCTCAACAGGTAATCAGTCTGTGAGGGAAATTGTATGCAGGAGGGATTCAGGAGTTGCAGCAGCCTTTCTAGAAGGTGATAGCCACATGGGGGAGGAGACAGGAGCTCCTAGGAGAAAGAAGAGTCAAGAGAGCTTGATGTGGTTGGAAACAGTTTGGTATCCATGACATCTCTGGCTAAGTAGGGCCTTTCAAGACTGAATCCTTGGGGCTGTGAGATGCCCCTGGAGGATTGTGATTAAGGAGCCATTTATTTAAACAATTCCTTTGGGGTTGGGGATAGACTGGCGAGGGTGAGCCCTCAGACGGAAGGCTGCTGCAAGACCGTAGGGGCGTGAACTGATGCAGGAGTGGTGGAGAGGGACTGAAGGAGACAGGCTTAGGTTCTAGCCTGTCAATCTGGTGATAGAAGAGCCAAGGATGGACCTCCGAGAGACAGGTGGGTCAGAGGCCAAGAAGGAGTGTATAGTAGAAATTGGGCTACTTGGCCACAGGGCAGGACTGGCATGTTTGCATCAGATTTAGAAACCAGCAGGTTAAACATTGGTGAGAACATTTTACTGGAAGATGACAATCAGGCCTGGATTTTAGTGGGTTGAAGAGTGAAAGAAAGGTAAGGAAGTGGGGATACACATAGGCTCCTTGGGAGAGAAGTTTCGCTGTGAAGGGAAAGGAAGAGAAACCAAATGAGCCAGAAGACAAACAGTCCAGTAGACAAGTAGGCGAAGGGTATAAAGAGGCAGTTGAAATAAACAGAACCCCAAATGACTATAATCATATGACTCGTTACACCCACTTGTAGTGAGAGAAATGTAAATTAAAATAATAATGAGATGTCATTTTGTACCCATTCAGATAAGCAAAAATTTTAAGGGCTGGTAGTGCCAAGTTTTTTAAAATGTGAAGAATCAGGAAAACTGCTGGTGTAAGTAAATTGATATTTTAGGTTGAAGATGTATGGTCCCCTGTGACCCCACATTTCTACCCTAGGTACAGACCCTAATGCAGCATGTTCAGATTGCAGGTCATGACCTGCCAGTGAGCCACTAAATCAATTTACTGAGAAATATTTTTTCTTAATGAAATAATTAGAAAACAATCAATTTCATATCTAGTAAGGGTAAATATTTTATGAAACTTTTCAAATATTTTTGTGTGTATATTATATTTCGATGTAAAATGAAACTCTTACCATGGGTTTTAGAAATACTGCCTTAGAGAAGCTCCCACACATGGGAGTGGGAAGCAGGGCGACAGGAAGAGATGTTCATCCTGGTAGGAGAGCAAAGAAACTGAAAACAACCTAGGTTCCTGTCAGCAGGAGACTGGATAAATTGTGGTATATATACTATATATTGTTAACATTATATTCACAATTTATCCAGTCTGGTATACAGATGAATGAACTGGAATGATACACATCAACATAGATGAATCTAAGAGACAATGGAGAAAGAAAGTTGTAGAAGAGTCTCATTGCAATGCCACTTCATATGTTTAAAAACAAGCTGGCTGGGTGCAGTGGCTCATGGCTGTAATCTCAGCTAGTAGGGTGGCTGAGGCAGGAAGATTGCTTGAGGCTCAGGAGTTCGAGACCAGTTGAGCAAGAGTAAGACCCTACAAAAAATAGAAAAATTAGCCCAGATGTGGTTGTACCCCTGTAGTCCCAGCTACTTGGAAGGCTGAGGCAGGAGGATCACTTGAGCCCAAAAGTTTGAGGTTGCAGTGAGCACTGATGACACTACTGAACTCTAGCCTGGGTGACAGAGTGAGACCGTGTCTCAAAAAAAAAAAAAAAAACAATTAGCTGGGCATGGTGGCATATACCTGTAGTCCTAGCTAATTGGGAGGCTGAGGTGGGAGGATCACCTGAGCCAAGGACTTGGAGGCGGCAGTGAGCTACGATTGTGCCCGTGTACTCCAGGCTGGGTAATAGAGTGAGACTCCATCTCTAAAAAAAAAAACAAAATAATTAAAGTTAAAACCAGATGGTACTATATATTGTTCATGGACAGATACATGTAGTGGAAGTATTATAACGTGGCCTAGAAGAACTTATACCAATTTGAAAAGGGCAATTCCAGGTAGAGGAGAAGGGAGAATTGGAGTGGGGAGGGGTCAGAGAAGGCTTTTAATTGTTTCTGTGACTTTTTTTCCTTTAAAAAATATCTGAATCTAAGTGTGGAAAATGTAAACACGTGTTAAATCTGGATACTGGGTGTTATTCTCTGCCCTACTTTGTGTGGTGTGTACTTTTTTGAAGGGTAAATGTCCATTCTTCCTCCCAGAGGGGAGCCTTGTACTTGACTGTCCTTAACAGCTTTTTCTAGGTTGTGCCTCATGGGACTTGCAGAGACTCCAGGCTGTGCCACCCTGCTCCCAGCATCACTGTTCGTCAGTAGTCACCCAGGTACAGGGTCCTTTTCCTTTGCATAAGTCAGTGCTTTTAGGAGGTCTCTGTCCTCTGCCCCATAGGACCTGCATGGGGATGGAGGTTTGGGAACCGCAGGCTGGTTGAGCTGGAGTCAGCGCTCACAGTGTAGGGACACTGCAGAAGCACTGTGGGAGGATTCCTTAAGCCTGTCCCAGGATTAATACTAGAATCATGTGTGTTTTTAGAGTGTCTGCTCCTTTTTACCCCTTTTGGGTCATTTCAGCAGCCAGACTAGCGTTAGAGTTTATTTAACCAATGCAGGAGATCAGAGCATTGATTTGAATTGCCTGTACAGATCATTCAGAAGACATCTGTTAAGCTCCTACTGCACTATTGGAGATACTTACAGCATTTCTGGCTGAAGGCAGTTTGACTACTCCTTCCTGACAGCATTCTAGATACTAGGTTTTCAGTATTTTAGTGAGTTAGGATCAGTAAGACAAGGATCAGGCCTCTAAGCATGCAAGCTGCAGGCAGACCTGGCACAGATCCCAGCTCTGCCCTTTACCAACTCAAACGGATTGCTGAACCCCTCTTTGAAGTGAAGACGGCACCACCCCTTTAGCTCCCATGGAGAATGAGATGAGCTCATGCACACTTGGCCCAGTGCCTGGCGTTTCATCACATAGCAAGCGTATGGGGCAGGGAGGTGTCTTACCACCATTTTATGGATGAAGAAACTGAAGCAAAGACAGGTTCAGAATTTGCTTTACAAAACCAAATTTTAGTGTTAGAAACCAGGATGGTGGTTCCCTTTGGGGGGAGGAGTTGCGGGGGAGGTAGTAATTGGAAAAGGGATGTGAGGGAGGCTTCTGTGGTGCTGGGTTGTTGTAATTCTTAGAACCTGGGTGGTGAGTCCATGGCTATATTTACTTTGTGATAACTCATTGAACTAACCATAGCCTTAGGATTTGTGGCCTTTTTCAGTGCAAAAGTTTAGTTTTAAAATGTTTTACTTGAGATCACATAGCTGATAGTGTGATCTGGTAACGTGACACTATGCTGCCTCTTTGATAGTTGTTAGTACTGTTAACACAACTCCTGGGAATGTTAACATACATTCTCTCTCAGAATAACCACCTCTGAGCCAGGCAGCCCAGCTGTGTGTGTGTGTGTGTGTGTGTGTGTGTGTGTGTCTCTCTCTCTCTGTCTCTCTCCCACAAAACCCAGAATGGGGCCAAGGTATAGACTCTCAGAGCAGCTCAGGGCAGATATGGGTGTTTTCCAAATCTAGTGGTCAGTGGCCTACCTAAAGGACAGCCATGCTCTACATTTTCTGATCCCCTCAGCAGGAGTGGACCGGCCTGGCATGCTCTGCAGTTTCCGGATCCCTGGTGCCTGGTCCTGTGCATGGTCCCTGAACATCCAGGCAAATAACTGCTTCAGTACAGGTGAGCCTGCCTCCACAGGTACCCGTAGAAGAGGATTTAACAGACCTTATAAGACCCTTTCCAGGGCCGGGCTTGGTGGCTCACGCCTATAATCCTAGCACTCTGGGAGGCCAAGGCGGGAGGATTGGTTGAGGTCAGTTCAAGACCAACCTGAGAAGAGCGAGACCCTGTCTCTACTAAAAATAGAAAAACTTAGCCAGGTGTGATGGCAAGCACCTGTAGTCCCAGCTACTCGGGAGACTGAGGCAGGAGGATCACTTGAGCCCAGGACTTTGAGGTTGCTGTGAGCTAGGGCTGGTGCCACAGCACTCCAGCCCAAGCAACAGAGCAAGACTCTGTTTCAAAAAAAAAAAAAGACCCTATCCAGCAGTCCCTTCCCTCAGACGACACGTGACACTGTCTCACTAGCCCCTCTCTGTCTCTGCCAGGCTTGTCTCGGCGTGTCCTGCTAACCAATGTGGTGACGGGGCACCGGCAGTCGTTTGTGACCAGCAGTGATGTCTTGACCCAGCAGTTTGCTCTCTTGGTTGGTTGGATTGGGAAGGGTATAATATAAAGTTTGCCCAGAATGGACATTTGGCTGGATTCAAATTGGATTCCCCTATATGGCATCTAAAAAAGAGCCTCAGAAAGGATTAACAGGTCACTTTGTGAATATGTCTGAGCCAACTGAAAATTGGCTGATCCAGAAAGGCCTGCCTAAGCTGGCCTTAGACAACTTCCTCTTTAAATGAATTGTTAGCAATTCTTGGGTACTTGGACCTAGCCAGCAGGACAAACCATTTTTAAAATGTATAAATTAAGTACCAATTCATTAGCACTTACGAGTTTCATACACAGCTTTCAAGTTGTACATTTTATATATAAAAATCAAACTCCTGGCTGGATGCAGTGGCTCACGCCTGTAATCCTAGCACTCTGGGAGGCTGAGGCAGGAGGATCGCTCGAGGTCAGGAGTTCGAGACCAGCCTGAGCAAGAGCGAGACCCTGTCTCTACTAAAAATAGAAAGAAATGATTTGGATAGCTAAAAATATATATAGAAAAAAATTAGCCGGGTATGGTGAAACGTGCCTGTAGTCCCAGCTACTCGGGCGGCTAAGGCAGAAGGATTGCTTAAGCCCAGGAGTTTGAGGTTGCTGTGTGCTAGGCTGACGCTACGGCACTCTAGCCCGGGCAACACAGTGAGACTCTGTCTCAGAAAAAAACCAAAAAAATCAAACTCCTAGTCATTACTATATTTCAAAGGCTTTCCTATAGAAAATGCT
>CM052442.1:22955141-22975486 GCA_028533085.1 Varecia variegata | reverse complement strand
CTCAGAAAAAAACCAAAAAAATCAAACTCCTAGTCATTACTATATTTCAAAGGCTTTCCTATAGAAAATGCTTTCTCTGAAAGCGGGGAGGAGGGAGTCTGCTGACCTACTTTGGCAGCAAGCACAGAGTTCATCGTTCAGGCCGTCCTTGGCCATCTGCCCTTCAGATCAGGACCCCCCACATCTTACCTGCATCTCTGATCTCTCCTACTCTGCATTCATCACCGCAGCCTTGGAGACAGGGGCTTCAGAGACAGGGGCTGAAGGGAACAGTGAAGCCAGGGGGCCAGCTCCTGTGTCCTGTGTGCTCCCCACTAGGAGGACGCTGGAGGACACAAGGGGTCCAGTGCTTTTACCCTTTCACAAGACTCACCTTCCCTCCCGACTCCATTGAGACCCAAAACCTGACTGACACGTGTCCACCCACACCTGCCCAGAGGCTGGGAGAGGGGAGGAAATGGGGGATGTATTCAGGAGGACACACCCTTCCCAGCCTCAGTGGGAGGTGTAGGAGTAGCTGGGCACCAACCAGTCCCTCTTTCCACAGGCTCCTTTGCTGTTTAATGGCTGTCGCTCCGGGGAGATCTTTGCCATTGATCTGCGTTGTGGAAATCAAGGCAAGGGGTGGAAGGCCACCCGCCTGTTCCATGACTCAGCAGTGACCTCTGTGCAAATCCTCCAAGAAGAGGAATGTGTGATGGCATCGGACATGGCTGGAAAGGTAGGGAAACACTGCCTTTCTCAAGCCACAGGATCTTGTGGCCCAGAGCCCTGCCAGGTAAAGGGATTCTGCAGAAGAGACCCTTGTGCCAAGACACCAGGCAGGGGAAAGGTAGCTGGAGACCAAGCGAGTTGGAGGCAATCCCTGAGGGCTGCTTGGGTGAGCATAATCTGGCCTAGACAGAAGAGAAAGGAGTTCTCTGGTTACGGTCTTTTGATGGGCTTCAGGGCTCAGGAGTTCGGGATGTCTTCATGACCTGAAGGAGGGCACTGTAGACCACCTCTCCTGGCTTCAGACCTGGGGTTCACCAGTGTTCCTGCTTCTCCCCACAGATCAAGCTTTGGGACCTGAGGGCCATGAAGTGTGTAAGGCAGTATGAAGGCCACGTGAATGAGTACGCCTACCTGCCCTTGCATGTGCACGAGGAGGAAGGAATCGTGGTGGCAGGTACTTGAGGAAGGAGGGGGAGATTCCATCCCGTCAAGTAGTATCTCTTAGGGGCCCCAGCAATTTAGCAGAGGGAGAGTTTACTCAAACAGAATTGAATCAAGGGATAGTTGGGTGGGGAGACTAGAAGGGAAGTAGAGTTGTATATTAATAAGCAAAGGTTTAAACAGCCACCAGTTGGAAAGCCTCTGTCCCCATGTCAGTAGGCAGACATCACTTCAGAAACAGGCAGGTGAGGTGCTGAGGGACCTGGGTGTGGGGTCCAAGTCTGTTTATCAGGCCACCATTATCCCATCATGCACTGGCTTATCAAAAACTTGGGCTCCTGTTCTTTCTGCTCACATTTGCACCAGGCGATGCTGAGAAAAGAAGTTATGGTCATTATGAAGTAACTGATTGCTGGTCCCTTTACCGCCATCCCTGTGGATCCCTGAATTGTAGAACAGGAAGAGCTATCTGGCCACTAAACCCCCTGGAAAGGAGTTACCAATTGATTACAGGTTTTATCGTTTCTAGGCTATAGAATAATCTGAAAGCATGAAAGATTAGTGTTTTTACATATGAAATAGGCCCTTGACATTAAGGAGTATGTTCTCAGTCTTCATGAATCCTCAAGGTTGTTAATATTTCTACAGAAAGTACTTATTCCCCATGAAATGCTTTTGTGGCTAAGAAGTATCACTTTGTTAGAACTTTCTTAGTCTTATTTACTACTCTTATCAACACCAGCATTTAACTTCCTTTTTAAATCTTTCCATACATTTTTATCTCAGAAGAGCTTCTGTGTGCTAGAAAATAGAGAAGAGCTAAACCCCTCCCCCCCCGGCTTTTTTTTTTTTGAGACAGAGTCTAGCTCTGTTGCCCGGGCTAGAGTGCCATGGTGTCAACCTAGCTCACAGCAAGCTCAAACTCCTGGGCTCAAGTGATCCTCGTGCCTCAGCCTCCTAAGTAGCTGGGACTATAGATGTGCATCATGATGCCCGACTAATCTTTCTATTTTTAGTAGAGACAGGGTCTTGCTGTTGCTCAGGCTGGTCTCAAACCCCTGAGCTCAAGCAGTCCTCCAGCCTTGGCCTCCCAGAATGCTAGGGTTACAGGCATGAGCCACCGCATCCGGCTGAGAGCTAAGCTTTGTGGAAAGGCAGCTGCAGGTAGTCACCAGCTTCGGTAAGAAACTGCAGCCATGAGTCGGCCTAGGGGAGGTAGCACCATGGTCTTAGAGTCACTCAGGTGGTCAAAATCACAAATGTGAAATCCACGACTGCCCAAGGCCTGTCCTCCTCCTGCTGAAGATCTCCAGTAGCATATATTGTGTGTCTGGGCTCCCATAACCCTGGTGTTGTGGTCACATTCCTCAGAACCTAAAGCTCTGAAGACTAAGTGGTCTTAGGAACTGAACCATTAAGCCAGAAGAGCTCTGGGAGAGTTGTCAGCCTGGTCTGTCATCAGGATTTAATGAAGTTGACAGATATTCCTGGTTACTATTTCATAAAAAGGAAGTCAGTTGTCTATCATCTAGATAGATGGGGGCTGGGCTCCCACTTAATAATAAACATTCCTTGACCCCAAGAGAAACAAAATGCCCAGCTATTAGCCAGGATGCCCATTGAGCCAGTCATGGCATTATATAGCCAACCAGTGTGTCCTGTCACTTTAAATACCTGCAACTAGTTGTGGTTGTAGAGCACCAGGGTGACTATTGTTATCAGTAAAGATACTTTCTGTTAGTGAGTTTGTGTTTTGGCTCCAATGAAATTATGCTTAGCTCTGAAGAATCATGAGAAACCTTGTCTACATGTACATAAGTTTTGTTTTGCATTCTCTCGATAACCTGCCTTGTGTCTTCCCTCTTCCATAGTGGGCCAGGACTGCTACACAAGAATCTGGAGCTTCCACGATGCCCAGCTGCTCAGAACCATACCCTCTCCGTACCCCACCTCCAAAGCCGACATTCCCAGTGTGGCCTTCTCTTCACGGCTTGGGGGCTTTCGGGGAGCGCCAGGGCTGCTCATGGCTGTCCAGCGGGACCTTTATTGTTTCTCCTACGGCTAATTCTGCAGGGTGCAGCCAGGAGGAATGTGGATTGACTTAGGGAAGTAAAGAGTGGCTTATTACTCTTTCTAATGAGGGCATTTTAAATGACACAGATCCCATCCATCTGGCTGCTGGGGGAAGGTGCTAAGTGTTTTATGTGGAGACACTTCAGCAAGGTTGTTTCAGTTAAATAGTGTGCTGAGAGAGCTTGAAAGTCCTTTTCATAAAAGGTACCTCTTTCCTTTTCTTGTTGAATTCCTTAGAGTAGTTTCTGTCCCCCTTTTTTTGTTTAACAGAAAAGCCTAGTTCTAAGGACTGAAGATTGGTGAAAACTATAGTAACCAAATTAAAGCTGCTGCTTTCACCGCAAGCTGTTTGGGAGAAGCCTAATGCTGAGACCGGTGAGATTGTTTGACTAGTCAGTGCCTGGGTTGCAGGAAGACATGCATCTTCTGTACTTGAGGAACCAGCAGGAGAGGAGGGGGGAGAGTCATTTCCCTGAGTCTCTACAGAAAAATTTAAGGCTGGAATTTAGACTCATTAAACGAGCTTTCTCAAACTCCATATCCATAGAAAATCTGAGATTCTCCTTTTGTTATTATCTATAGGCATTGGGAGAAATGATTGATCTTTTTCAATGCTAGAAGTTTAAAACAGTCCTTAATGCACCTTTGTTGAGGCACCTTCCAGAGTGTAGGGTACAGCAGCTCCGGCTTCTAGTATGGTGACATGAATGTCAGATTTAAAGGCCCAGTGTCAAAAGAAAATTGGCTTTAACTTTTGTAATCTAGGAGTGGCGGTTGGTTAAATGTTGATATAAAAGTGTTAAAGAACCTGTTTTTCTAACCAAACAGTAAACTACAAAAAAGAACCATGGTGTAGCATGTTGCTTCTGTTAATGACTTAGGAGATTCTGAAGCTTTCAGTGAAAGATAAGTATTTAATATTACTGTCCTTTGCCAAGAGAACCTCTTAGGACAGTGGAAATTATTAGATATAAAGTTAAGCTCTCTATACACAATAGTAGCAGGTACTTTTTTTTTTTTTTTGAGACAGAGTCTCACTCGGTTGCCCAGGCTAGAGTGCTGTGGCATCAGGCTAGCTCACAGCAACCTCAAACTCCTGGGTTCAAGCAATCCTTCTGCCTCAGCCTCCCAAGTAGCTGGGACTACAGGCATGCGCCACCATGCCCGGCTAACTTTTTTATATATATTTTTTCAGTTGGCCAGATAATTTCTATTTTTAGTAGAGACGGGGTCTCGCTCGTGCTCAGGCTGGTCTCGAACTCCTGAGCTCAAATGATCCACCCACCTCGGCCTCCCAGAGTGCTAGGATTACAGGCGTGAGCCACTGCACCTGGCCGGTACCTTGATTTTTTTAACTTTCCCCTTAAAGAAAAGATACTGACTTTATCTGGAAAGGCAAAAGAATTCACAAGCTGTGAAAGAGAAGGAAAACTTACGGGAAGAAGCTCTACAGCAAGATACCAGGGAAGGCTGCACAAGGCAGAGTATACACTCTTCACTTTGGAGTTGTCCAGGCCTCCTGGACTCACAGGCCAGCTTCAACTCACTCGCCAGGCCACTCTGGGATTCTGAACCTCTGTGAGCCAATGTCTTTAGCTGTGAAGTGTGAACACTACCTACCTTCCAGGGTGGTTATGAGAATTAACCATACATGTGTGTATCTATCTTAGACATTTTTAATATATGTATTTTATATATAAAGTTCCTAGCACAGTGCCAACATGTAACAGGCACCTACATATCTGTTCTCTTTGCTTTTCCAATTCCCAAATAAGTAAAACCAGCAGAGTTAAACCCAAGGGATGTGTAATGATCGCCCTTGGCCCACTGTTTAGGAGACCCTTTAGCTTTCAGCCACAAGCTAAAATCTCTAGTCACTGCTGTCAGGTGGAGGGAGTTGTTAAACATATCCCTATGAGCAAGTCTTTTAAACCATAAAGTGATGAAAAGTGTTTATGTTGTACCTCCCCCCGCCAAAGAGGAGGGAGATCTAAACTATGTTATTAAATGTCAGTTTATTAAATAGTGGTTACTCCTAGTTGGGGGCTGGGGGAGGATGGCCACGTTCTGTTTCTTAATCTGGGTGCTGGTTGGTTATGTGATTTTCAGTTTGAGAAAATCAAGCTGAAGTGTAGATGTATCATAGTTCAATGGGTTTTTTAAGACTTCTTCATCCTGTATTTAGCTGGCTTTCACCCCAAATAGTTGAGGCTGGGATTAGATGCATAGAGAGCAGGAAAGAACCTCCCATTAATTGGATACTGGTACACTTCCTTTCCTCCATTAGTCTGACTAGTGTAAGGGAGTTTAGATTTTTCTGCCCAATTCCTATGAAAAGAGCCTTAGACTAGGATAGGGACAAGCTAGAAATGTCACTACCATGTGGCAAGGTGGACTCGCACACTCAGGAGTGCCCCAGCACAACAACAGAACCACCAGGTCTAATATGGCTGCGACATTTCACCTCTTTTCCCAAACCCTTCCCACCCGGCCCCACTCACCCAAAAAACTGAGCGAAGATACGGGTGAAAGAGATGGAGGCAGGAAAGAGATGCGGGGAGAGAAACGGGGGGAGGAACAAAGACCACAGCATCAGTGGCCACAGAGACGGGGAAACAGTGGATCACTGACACAGGAATTAGAGACAAGGCAGCAGGGAGAAAAGTGTCACATTCAAAGGGAAAAATATTTTTTTCAGTGCTCCCATAGGTCACTAGTAATACCTATTTTAAACCTAGAAATGACAAATCAGGAGTAATACCCAGTGTCTCTGCCACTGTGAAAGAAGAGTTTTCCCCCCCATGACCTTGATACGACAGCTACAGAGTGGAACTCAGAGAAGCCAAGCCACGAAACCGCTTCCCGAGCTGCATGCACCCACCTCGCTGCCCACCCCGGGCCGGGCCAGCGCAGCCCAGCCTGTGCTGCGGCTCCCACCCAACGCTCACCCCCACTGGGGAAAGGCCAAGGAACAGCCACGCACGGAACACCTGCGTGATGAGTGAGCACGTGTGGAACCATACAGTTGCTAGAAAAAATCCTGTGACCATCAGCTCTCATCTCTTCTAAATAAAGGAATATTCGTGACAATCCGCAAAGTTCTGGTCCCGGTAGCAGACTAATCAGGGGCATGCCATCTACCTAAAAGCTGGGGGGTAAACAATCTGTTGTCACGAGATTAAAACCCACTACATACATATGACAGTGGATTTGTGGTATTTTGCAATGCTTTTTCTTAAAGTTCTTATGTGTCAGAATAAACATATTTACAGGGAAATATTACCACCGTAGAAATATGCCTCTTGGCTTCTGCTCTGAGAGCCACCAGCTACTTTCCCAGCAACAGGGAAGAAGAGGTGAGCAAGCTTTCCTGATGGAGCTGGAGGAAAGAGCACAGTCCACATTCAGCAGGAAGATTCCTTTATAATGGCAAATTTGATAATACACAGTTCTAGAGTAGGGCCTCAGTCACTGGGCCACAGGAGGTGGTAAGGAGCAGGTCTGAGAAGGACCAACACACTCCAGGGCTTGTGTCACACTGATACGCCAGGAATGACCACCCATGTACCTCCTTGAAGCTCAACCCACCAGTTCAGTCAAGAAGTATGCTTTTAAGTCTTCATTTTTGGCCACTGAAGATAAAATCCACCATGATGACAGGATTTCAGCACAATAGTCTCTTTCCACTCACAATAGATAAGGATGTCCAAGCTCTTGATGAGAAAAGTTTGTTGACTTCTCTTGCAAGGACCGAAAAGAGAATTTTTAATGATCTGTTGCAATATTTATATATACTTTAAAAAAACAACTAACAGTCCATTCTGTGCTCTGTTTTCCCTGGAAGGTTTCTCATGATCACCCCCTCCAATAGCCAGAGAGGTTATGTGACTGGGAACAAAGATTTAAGACACTTTAAGCAATAAAAATCCTAGTGCGACACTCAGAAGCTGATCATGGGCTCGAGGGGGATGGAGGAGGCAGGAGGTGGCAGGTGTTTCGACTGAGGAGCAGGGCGCAGCCTTTTAGGAAGGCCTAGTGGAGACAGAAGCGTCAACGAGCAGGAAGCGCTGCCGGGAGGGCCCGTTGCCTTCCTTGCTCTCCCAGGTACGAAGGATGGCAAGGCACCTGCATTTCAACTTCTCAGGGCCGAAGACCGACCTCTGACCCTCCACCCACTCCGGTGACCTGCACACTAAGTTGGGTGGTCTCTGACCAAAACAGGCTTAAGCCAAGAACTGGGATTCGACTCCCCAAGGCCCAGGTGAATTACCTTCAGGCTGTTTCAAGCAAAAAGTCCCTGGGAGGTTCACTTCCGGGCAGTTGAGGCAGGAAGGGAACAGGCAAGGAAGGGAGAGGTTTCTGAGGCTCTGGGAGGAACAGCAAGAGGGGACCAGCAACGCAGTGGCTTTGCACCTGGCTCGGCTTTGTGGGGAAGACCTGCTGCCACTGCCACCTTATCCCTGTGCTGGGGACAGACTGTGGAAAGTCTTCGCAGCCAGCAGCAGGCTCGACACACTCCAGGTTCCTTTCATATGTATATATGGAGATACACACATTATACTTACTATTTTAAAATGAAATAAATGCAACGGATTCAGGTTCATTTCCCCTTTGCTATAGTTGCTCGGCCCCTGCCCTGAGGGGTTCACGCCTTCGGGCCTGCCGCCAGGCTCACCCCCACTGAGGGAAAGTGGCCCCAGGATGAGTAGAGGAGAGGACACACACCACAGTAGGTGACCGGGAGGAGGGCCTACCTCGACGAGACTTCAGTTTCTAACCCTGAGAACCTAAGGAATTGTGAAGGACTCGGAGAGGGGACTGGGGTTAAAGGTCACCGGGCTTTTTATTGCAGTTGAAGCAGACTCGGACGGGATGGTCCCAGCCACGAGAGGGGACAGCCCGGCGGTCATGGGAGCACTCGTCACAGAAGCCCTGTCCGCAGGCCCGGCAGTGATGCTTGGAGAGCTTGATGCTGAACTCCTTCCTGCAGTTGTGGCAGTGCAGGATCTCGTGGTCAGGCACCCAGTACGCCGGCCTGGCCGCGTCCTTTACGAGCCCTATGGCAGAGAAGGAACAAAAATGGTCAGGACACACAAAACCCAATGCCCTGAGTCCCAACTAGCAAGAGGGCATCCTCAGAAACTTTCTGGCTTGTAATCCCAACTGCACATAGTCACCAACAGAGACTTTAAAAAATGCAGAGGCCCGGCCTCCACCCCTTACCATCCGGAACAGAATCTCCGGGCTGGGCCTAGGCCCTGCTGCTGACAGACGCACAAGCTCTCCGGGTGACCCTGAAGGGCAGCTGCAGCAAGAACCACTGAGGGAACGATAAGGAAGGCTGGACACTCAAACCCCAGTTCCACTGAGGACAAGTTAATTAGTAGCTGCAGGATTAAGACAGGTTACTTAACCTCTTGGGTGCTTACTCATCTTTAACGTTCCACCTTGAGCTGTTAGGAGGATGACAGACAGCGTGTCTAACACACTGGCCTGGGACTTCACACCCAGTGGGTCCTCAGTAAGTGAGCACTTGGTGAGCATAGCTGGCAGGTCATCTGTGCCAAGGGTGGCCCTTCCCTCTCCCAGGTGCCCAAGGGCAGGTGCAACCTGAGCTTCAAGCCTGGGCACATCCATCCGTTCCTATATCCTTGTGTAAAAGCTCATCATCTGCTCATTTTGTGAGCCACAAGATGAAATCTGGTCCAAGCCACTTTCATCACCACCCACCCAGAAATCTTTGGTCTCTCCCCTGTGATGTACCACACTGCCCCAGGGCTGGCCAGCCCTGCCTAAGCCAGCCACACACTGGCCCATTTCCCTTCCTCTCCCTCCTCCCATCCTGGCTACAAGTACCCCCCACATCTGGAGCTGGGTAGCTATTAATATATTAAATCCTAAATTAATAGCAGTTTGGCTAGTGTGTCGGATTAAAGACAGTCACAAATCTTTGACATGCCTTTTATCTTTGACACTCCTGCCCCCTCCCTTGAATCCAAGCAGGCTCTGTGACCGCAACAGAATACAGGAGACTAGACTACAGAAGTGCCAGTTTATAGGCCCAGGCCTTAAGAGACTGGCAGCTTCTACTTCCTGTCTCTTGGACTATTAACTCTTAGAGCCCTGAGCCACCACTTAAGTCCAGCTACCACTGGAGAGAGATGTGAACGGGCCTGGAGAATACATGCAGAGGGCTCTGCAGAGCCCAGCCTTCCAACTGCCCTGCGCCAAGGCACCTGGCCCATAAGTGACGTCACTGTGCATCCTCAAGATTAGCCGCCACCCTGGAATATCAGGTAGTAACTCCAGGCAATGCCATTTGGAGCAGAATCATTACCCTTTCCCAACTTCTAGCCCAACAAAGTTGTAAGACATCATAAAATGGTGGTTGTTTTAAACCTTTACATTTTAAGGTAGTTTGTTACACGGCACTAGGTGGTATAAGAGAATAAATATGAAACCACTAAGGTACTCAGCAGAAGCAAATCTGAAGTTTTTTTCGTTGTGCCCAATTCAATCTAGGTTGGCAAGACTTTGACAAAATGACAGCCCAGGGCACCCCAAAACCCCTCATCCCACATACGCTACACCCAAGAGAAGCACTGCCAGGCCCACCTAGTGGTATGTCAATGGCTGTCACCACGGCTCCCAGAGTGTTCTGCACAGCCTCGCCCACCTTCCGAGCAATCAGCGTTCCGCCTTCATCGTCCGCCTGTGCCTCAGTAACATCTGTAGACAATGATAAAAGAAAAGCTGTCACCTCCTAAGTCATTTCCCAAATGTAAAACTCAGCAGGCGATAGCAGAACACTTCTAGATTCTTTTCCCAGGGTACCACTGTGCTATCCTGCAACGATTGCTAACAGGTGAGGTCAGCCCAGACCCTGAAATTGGGTGACATCTGTTAGTCTTTTACCTGCAACCTTCTGAAGCTATTTTGTAACTTTTTAAAGTAAGGCAGAAAGGTTCTTAGGAGCATGACCTAGAACCCCAATCTAGGCCATCTCTGGTAAACACTGCAGCCTTTTCAGAAATCAGCTGCTAGGTGCGTATTCCCTTCTTGCAGAAGCACTTCTGCAGCCTAGAGAGCAGAACGGGTTCAAACACACCCCCTAAGGAACAGCATCCCCAAGACTCTGCTAACAAAGAGTTTAGAGGACGATTGGCCAAGACCAGAGGAGCAACTGCTCTCAGAAGAGTGCTGTGGTTAGAAACAGGGTTGGGCACGTGGGGGTCTAGTTCCCAACACCCAGTGCCAAGGAGGGAAGTTCTCCCCCTACGTGTTTGCAGCAGCCGGGCCCCACATTACCTAACTGGACATTCCTGGCTTCATAACAGTTGTCACACACCCGCACAGGCGCAGGGCCCCAGCCCCGCTCGGGCACTGGCCGGGTCTTAGATGAACAGCTGTCACAGAAGCCCTCCCCACAGGCCCGGCAGTGATGCTTAGTGTCGTTATCTTTAAAGGACGTCGCGCACTTGTTGCAGCTCTGTTCCAAACCCAAAACAAAACAGAGAAGCAGGTATGGTACATGTCTGCTCAGCTGAGGAAGTCAACAAGACCCAGGGGAAAAACTAGAAACTAAGGGAGGCAGGTTTCACAGCTCGGTAAGGACAAAGCCTTGCTAGCAGTAACACTTATCTGAGAGTGGAAAGGAAGCCTGGTAAGGAGTGAGTTTCCTGTCACAAAGTGTTTGGGCTGAAGCCAGGGGTCCCTTGCTGTAGGTGCTGTAGACATTTACGTATCAGGCAGAGGACGAACCTAAGTGACCTCTACGGGCCCCTTTCCCTCTAGATTCTGTATCTGCAACCTCAGACATCCGAGCAGAATTCACTGGCCCTTGCAGGTAAGGAAGCGAAAACCCACCACAAAGGAAATATTTGCAGAACACCAGAAAGGGAAATCAGTGGGCAAAGAGAAAACTGGCTCCCTCAACAAACCCTATCCTTCCCAGTACTGCTGGAGCTAATTTTCCTGGGAGAAAACATTTGTGCCTCCCTTGCAGAGCAAGCTGAGCACGGGGAAAGCAGCCTAAGCAGGACGGGCTGTGCCAGGGCCGCGGGGGCAGCCTGCCACTCCATACCAGGATCTGGGAGTTGGGTCTCCAGTAGGCAGGGGCGATCTGGTCTGTCAGCCAGGAAGTCACGGCCTTGGTGGGCCCCAGGCTAAGCTCAGACACAGACTGAGCCATGAAGCTCATCCCATCCAGCAGGCGCTGGGCAGCGTTGTTGTTGTCCTTCAGAAACCCATCGGTCTGAAATGAAAATGCAGGCTCCCATCATGCTCTGGGAAGGGAGTAAAAGGAAGGAAGGAGAGTGGTCTCTGGTGAGTTGCACACTCACCACGGCCAGCTCAGAACCATAAACTCCCTGGCTCATATACAGGTGAGACTGACAGTATATAAAAATAGAATTTAAAAAAGTAATAAAAAAAGAAAAACAAACTCCCTGGCAGGGAAGAATAGAAACAGTAGGAATCTCTCTGGTATTATTCCCTGCAAGGATCATGAGACTTGATGTGCAGCTGTTCAATGTTCAGGACTCGCTTTGCCCAGAGGACAACACCGCGCCAGGAAGCCTCCTCAGTCAGGAGCCCTTCCCCTGTCCTCTAATACCTGTATGTCTCTAGGAATCCTGTTTCTGTGTGTAAGTGCAACATCTATTTATGTATCTGACTCCTTATTAAACTGAACTCTGAGAATAATGTATCTCCTTCCATTTTTGTATTTCTGTGAAGTATCTAGCTCAACTCTGGGCACACGGTACTCAACAAACTATGCTGAAATAATGAGTGAATGAATGAATGAGCCAACAAACAGACGGGGAGGCGCCTGTATTCTCCTAATCCCAAGGACTATGAGGAATGCAGCCTAAGAGTAAACTATATTACTGTTTTCCTGGAATATTGTATATCCAAAAACTATCTCAGCACTTATAACTCACCACTTATAAACTACCTCACCACTTATACTTTCTCACTTTAAAGTTGTCCTCTGTGATCCCCAAGTGTGGCCCTCTGTATCCCCAAGTGTGGCCCCTCGACCACACCCAAACTTCACAGAACAAATCCCTTTATTAAAAAGATTTGTTCTGCAAAGTTTGGATTCGGTCAAAAGGCCACATTCAAGGATCTAGGAGGCCACATGTGGCCCCAAGGCTGCAGGTCCCCCACCCAAATAACAGTGATCTAATACATAATGAAAGCACCATATCACTGCCTTGTAAACAGATTTGTTTTTCTGACATCCAGAATTCAAAAACCAAATTAAAGAAACAGTGATTAAGGGTATACGGTAACCCCATTGCTTAGAACATACTTCAAAGAAAATTTCCCAAAACAAGGAAGTGGTTTTCTGACCAAGTACAGTGGCACATGCCTGTAATCCTAGCACTCAGGAGGCTGAGGCAGGAGGATTGCTTGAGCCCAGGAGTTTGGGGTTGCTGTGAGCTACGATGACGCCACTACACTCTACCCAGGGCAACAGAACAAGATTCTGTCTCAAAAAAAAAAAAAGAAGAAGAAACTGGTTTTCTCACATGAAGATGGTCACTATAGCATTTTCTTTGATAAGAAAAAATTGTGAACAGCATAAATGTCCAAAAAGAGAATGGGGAGTCGCACCATACCACTGGACAAAATATTACAGTGACTACAAATGAGAATCATGAAAAGTAGCAGCAACGTGGAAATAAAACTAAATAAAATAGTGTTATGAGAAAAGATAAGGAAAATGATATGTAAATTATAACTGCAACTATAAATCATATGGATATAGAAAATGAATGAGGAGAATTGAATAAATGAAGTTTTATTTGCCAAAGGAGAACTATAGGGTCATTTTTAGTTTATTTACAGTTGTGCTCCTAATATTTATGCAAGAAAAAAAAACAATTAAAGGTCTTGAATCAGGAAGGTTCTCCAGATCCTGCCTTTCTAAACCACCAATATATTGAAATTCACGATTAACCTTAATTCTGACAACTTCCATTTTCCCACGCACATATATATAACCAAATGATACAAGAGAAAGAAAAGCGAATCAAAGTGTTCTTACCCCAGGCCACACGTGCACGATCTCCGTCCGCACCACCGTATCCACGGGATCTTGGTTCCCATACCAGTACTGCCGACTGCGATAGACCACGCCACAGTTAGGGCACTCAATTACGTACCTACAAGGGAGGCAAATAAATACCGTTACCCGGCCAGGTGCCTGGGGAGACAGACGCACCAAAACACCTTTAGCTGTGTTGTTTCAACTCACCCAGACCAGGCATACTTTGCAAGACCCATCCAGGGAGAGTCGGTGGAAGCGGATGTTTTGGGCACAACACTGACCTCCTTGCCTCTCTCGTAGCAGGCCTGAAACACAGAGCGCTCCGCCAGCTCAGTTTATTTCCACCACACCCCCAGCCACCCCAACTCCCCACAAACCATACCAGCTGAGGGTTCCAGACCCTGAGTTTAGCACCTCAGAAGGTTCGCTCCTCTAAAGAAACCAGTGCCCTGAATGATAATGAATTGAGTGTGTACCCCTCCTCAGGCCCAAACACTGAGCTTTAAATTACAGACCTGTCACAGACAGGAAAAAAAAAGAAAAATCAATCAACACTAGTTTCTCGAAAAGCGTTTCTGCTTTTCAGAAGAATGAATGGGGGCCAGGCACGGTGGCTCATGCCTGTAATCCTAGCACTTTGGAGGCCAAGGCGGGAGGGATCGCTTGAGGTTAGGAGTTCGAGACCCTGTCTCTACTAAAAAGAGAAAAAAATTAGCCAGGCATGGTGATGCAGGCCTGTAGTCCCAGCTACTCGGGAGGCTGAGGCAGGAGGATTGCTTGAGCCCAGGAGTTTGAGGTTGCTGTGAGCTAGGCTGACGCCACGGCACTCTAGCCCAGGCAACAGACCGAGACTTTGTCTCAAAAAAAAAAAAAAAAAAAGTCAATGTATATGATGTATATGACCCCGTACATATAAGCTCAACAGAATGAGAAGGAAAATAAGTTTAAAATAAACCAAGGGGGTCCCAGCAATGAAGACATGTGAGTTCTTTTGGCTAGAGCTGGAGAGAAGTTTCAGAGATACTCAATTTGAATATCAAACACTTTGGGATGCAGCAAAGGGCACCTCAAGACAGCCCTGCCGAAAGGAGAGTGCGACCAGCAAGTCAGGTGCTGGGGCAGAGAGAAGCTCGGAGGACTCACCTTGCAGGTGTAGACTCGGTTGTCGTACTGGTGGGAGTATCTGCAGCGGCTCTTGGCTTCGTGCGGCACTCCTTCCTTCCCATGATTCATGCTGTTCTTACATCCAACCCTGAGTGAAGCCCAAAAACTGACAATGAGTTGGCTAAAGGAGCCAGTGCCACTTACACCAAACAGTGTGACCCTGAGCCAGGCTCAGGGCCAAAACCAGATGCTTAATTGGGTCTCAGATGCTGAGCACAGAAAGGGTGGCTCTTGCAATCAACAGCACTGCGGAGGTACAGCAACTATTATTACCCTTGTATGAGGACAAACGAGAAAAAGAATCTCTTCTTGGAAAACTCCCTGTCCCCTCAGCAGGAATGGAGGGGCCAAAAGGTACCAACTTGACCAGAGATGAAACCTGAATGGCTCTCAGAAAACTCAAAAACCAAACAAGATGATATGGAAAGTTTAACCACAACAGGCTGCCAAGATGCAAAACAAAAACCAACCCCCAAAATTTGGCAATGCATTCAGGGAAGGCTTAAGCTTAACGAGAAAATCTTCCAAATGAACAGTAAGCTCTGTCATCCTGACAATGCAAAAACAGAGATCAGGACTTTAGACTTTCACTATGATAAAAGGGAAAGTTCATCCTGGCAAGGCTCAGAATGGAAAAGCAATGATCTAACAGTGCTTAAGCCTCTTATGCTGGGCTCATGGAGTGAGCAAAAAGGAAGGTAAACCACACCGGCAACTAACACCCCTCTCCCCTTTTTTTCAAGCTCAACTCTCCAAGATAATCCTTAGTTCTACCTGGCCCAGGCTGTATAATCCAAGAACCAAGTTCTTTTAACCAAGGTCAGAGGTGGTTCAGTACCTAGCAGGTGGCCTGCAGGGTTCAGGGCAAAAAGGCCATTCATAACGGAAGCAGGCTCAGGTCTCCTCCGGTAGAAGGGCTAGTGTAGAGGACACGGCAGTGGTCCTGATACGAGCAAAGACAATTCGGTGGTGAAGGGGGTGGAAGGGCGTGTCTACAGGACCCAGAGACTACAATCTGACCTTGATGCACTGCATTTAAATCACCTGGGGCCCATCAGACAAATCACCAGGCTGGCACTTAATAGCCTTCAAAAGCTCACTAATCCAATGGGATTGTCAAAGCGTGGTCCCAATAAGTAACAGTGGCAGCACCTGGGAATTTATTAAAAAAATAAAAACTCAGGCCCCACTGAATCAGAAATCTCAGGGGCAGGGCCCAACAATCTGTTTTCACCCACGCAGGCTACAACGTGAGACTCTGCTCTAATCCCTGTGTGACAAAGCAGGGTGCATAGACCACTGGCACGGTATCACCCGGCAGCTTTGCCAAAAATGCAGACTCTCGGGCCTCACCCAGACCTGCTAATTCAGAATCTGCATTTTACCAAAGTCTCAAGGGGACGCACGTGCAGATGAGTTTGCGAGGCACTGCCCTGACTCAACGGTCTCCACTCAGGCCACACCCCAGAATCACCTGGGCAGCCTTTTACACACACTGATGCTGAGGCTCCACCCACGATCCACTAAATGAGAATCTCCAGAATGGGGTCCCAGCCTCAATCATTTTGAATTTTCCCTGGAAAATTCCAACATGCTCTAAGTATCTGTCCTCATAGTGAAAGGAATCACAAGGGGGCACTCAAATATGAGTTGAATAAATGGAATGGTAGGAGCAAATGACCAAAAGCTGCAGTAGAAGAAACACAGAAAAGCAGGTGAGCCCAAGCCCAAGTCTACAGCCACAAAAACTGCTGAAACCGGAAGCCCGTCAATTTCACGTCTACACTAGTTGGAATTTTCAGGGGATTCTTCATGGCCACGTGTTCTTGAAGCCCTTGCTACCTCGAAGTGTGGTTTCAGATGACCAGAATCTTACAGGAACCTGCTGGGAATGCACCATCTCGGGCCTCACCCCGGATGACCGAAACCATACCGTGTCACTTAACCAGCCCCAGGTGTGATCTGCGTGCTCACTGGCGTCTGAGAAGCACCACTCTAAGCCCCGACTCCCACGGCGGGGGCCAGGAGAGGGCTGGCCTCACTTACCCACAGCTGAGGCACACGGAGGAGCAGGTGAAGTACTCATCTGGAAAAAAGGAGCTGTGCGCCATCTGGTCATCAGGGATCTCACCGCTGAAGCGGTCGCTCAAGGCCTGCCGAGGAGGAAGGTGACACATGTTGGCACTCGGCAGAGAGCCCTGTGCTTTGGCCCTTCTGCGATTTGCCCTCTAAGATGCCCTTGCTGCATATTTCTTACAGGCACCACGGCCAGAGAGGGAACCCAACAACTTCTGTTCATTACCCTTGACCTTCCTGGCCCAACTCACAGGAATCCTCACCACGGGAAACCTCCGAAAGAACCGGCCGGCCCATTTCCCAAGGGGTCAAGAGAAAGCACAGTCACTTTCTCTCCTAATTGCCTGCCTTGGGTGTTACAAACACCTCACAGACTCAGTCTTTCATTCCAGCCCCTCACAAGTACTGACTAATGCCCACTTCACCTTTGTGAAGCTGGGGCCAAGAAACCCAGAGGGCAGCTCCCCTTAAAGTCAGGGGCAGAGCCCTCTAGTAAGCTGGGAGTTTCCTGGGCTTCGATCCCCGTTCTAACTACAGGCACTGGAGTTTACTAGGCCACAGAACTCGCTCAACAAAAAAACGGCATCATCCAAAAAACAAGTGAGAATTATTACAGTGTTTGGCAGCCATTTCTCAACTCTACTAACCTAGAAGGCAGCAAATGGCCTAAATACATATCAAGAAAGAAAGAAAAAGTATTTGCAAAGCAAACCAAAAATTTTATGTTGAAAGGTAGCTTGCATTTCTATTCATGTTTTCCCTCATTACTTTATATTGAAGATATTCTTCAGGCTGATTACAGAAATGGGCTTTCCGGGCTTTAAAAACCATTAAATACAAGCTTCTACCTTTCAGTCTCCCAGTGTGAGGCAGCCAGGCACTATTCAGAGAAAGAGAAGGGAAAGTAGTCTAAACAAAAGGACGAGATGTTACTTCCTCTAGTAAAAAGGCACAAGAAATTTTAAGATGAGATTTGGGAAAAGGACAGGTTAGGTTCCAAGCTAAGGTTCTCAAGCTCTGAAGAGAGCTTCACTGAAGCTTCTTATTTAAGGTTCCTGTTCCTATTTTCAAGTCAGTCGTAACACCTGGAGTTGCAACTTCGAGTGCCTATTAGGGCACGTGGTATCAATGACGACTCAGGTCAGGTGTGAGGCAAGGGCAGCGGCACGGAGGATATTAAACTGAGGGTGCACAGCTCACCCGAGGGCATTCAAATTCAGATTCTGCAGGGACAACGTGCAGGACCACAAAACACCATCTGTCGGCGATGGCTGACCAAGTGGCTATCCTCACCTTAGACTGACAAAAATGGTCTGACTCATAATAACGCATGTAAGTCCTGCCCTTCTCGGGGGTAATTCTGTAAAGAGTAACTTAATGAAAAAAATGAAGATTTTGAGAGCGTATGAATGAATATATGTATGAATATTAACGAGAATAAGTGAGAAACAAGGCAAGTGGAATCACTCTTCAGCCTACACACCATTCTCTCTCCTGCTTCGAAATGTGACCAATCTTTCATCAGGGGTTTTTTTTGTTTGTTTCCCCTCTTCCAAGGAAACCTTCCCAACCACCAGATCACCTGCCTTCTCTGTTGTACTCAACACCTGAACTAGGAATTGAGTGATTAACCAACGATGCAAAGCTATAGGCCTGTTGTATTTTACCTCCCAGACTGCATCTAAACAGTCTGAAAAATGTCTCCTACCTTTGTACCCTCCTTCAACGCTAGGGAAGATCCCAACAGGTACTCAACTAGAACCTCTGGGGTGAAGTGCCCCAGCGCCAACCCCACACTCACATCCCAACCCTGCCCTCCTCTCCTGGCCCTGGTCTTGCCTTGGGCTTCATCCCATGCCCACCGGCCCTCTCAAATTTAAGGGTAACTACTCCCTAACTGGCCAAATTATTGATAACTCTTAAGGCTGTGTTTCTCATACAGGTGTGTGCATAACACTCCTGCTATCCCTAGAGAGCAAATAGAGCATTATCTTCCTAACGCATCAACTCACTGAAAAATTTGGAGAGGAAGCCCACTCACGCCTGTAATCCTAGCACTCTGGGAGGCCGAGGCGGGAGGATCCCTCAACGTCAGGAGTTCGAGACCAGCCTGAGCAAGAGTGAGACCCACATCTCTACTAAAAATAGAAAAAATTAGCCAGGTGTGGTAAGTGACTGACACCACGGCACAAAAAAAAAAAAAAAAAAAATTGGGGGAGGAAGTTATTTTTATATAAAAACCAAACATGGATATAGTATGAAACTAAACAGAAAATTTGCATAAATAGAACATGAGACCTCCAAAGTAATTCTGGCCTGTATTTGGCAGCTTTGCACACTCCGTGCCCTTGTCTATAAAATGGGAATTCCAGTAGTACCTTCCGCAATAGGTTTCTTCACAGATAACACTGTGAAGGTCAAATGAGGTCACCCATGTGGAGCACTTGACATAGACTGGGCATTCAGAAAACGTTAGCCGTCGTTATTAATATCATTTTTATTGTTTTTAATGCTGAGGATTATTCTACATTCTTTAGTAGGCACTCCTACTACTTAATCCAGGTAATGTACCAGATGTAAGAACCTCCTTTCCATGATAGCTCACTGGTCTCCATGGATAATTGCATTTGCGGGGGGAATATTTAGCTGCAAAGAGATGTTCAAGTATCTAATGAGGTGATAGAGAAAGTAAAGAAAAAAAGAGGAGATAGCTAAGGAATATAGAAATGTAGAAGCCACTACAGAAGGTATGGGGGCTTTTTTTTTTTTTTTTTTGAAGATTCAGGGTCTTGCTCTGTCACCCAGGCTGGAGTGCAGTGGCATGATCATAGCTCACTGCAGCCTCAAACTCTGGGGCTCGAGCGATCCTCCTGCCTCAGCCTCTCAAGTAGCTGGGACTACAGGCATGCGACACCATGCCTGGTTACATTTTTTTCACTTTTTGTAGACACAGGGTCTCACTATGTTGCCCAGGCTAGTCTCGAATTCTTGGCCTCAAGAGATCCTCCCTCATTGCTGGAATTACAGGTTTGAGTACCGCAAAGCTTGGCATGAAACAATCTGCAGCCTGATTTCCCGCAGTGCTTATGCCCACAGACCCACCATCATCCCCTGCCACAGACAAATTCACTATTAGCTTATGTTGTCCAATGCAACAGTAACCTCTTATGACATCAGAAAAAGAACTCCCAGACAAACCAGCCTTGACAATTCAGATGGTGCTCTACCCACTCTCTCACATGCTGGGTAAGAGAAAAAACATCTCACTTCTTTCACAAGTCACAAGCTGACAGTAATGAATCAAACCATGACAAGCTTCAGGAGGCCTTACAAGAATCAAGGCTATGGGAACATAACAGTAACTGCTAACAAGCAAACTCAATGTTAGTGTGTTTTAGATACAAGGGTAGGGAGGAACTGTCCTCCTTTCTCTATAACATGAATTTTCTTTTCCACTTCTTTACCTACCACCTGATCCATATATTAATACCCAGCTGTTTCAAAAATTCCAAACCTCACATCATTCCATGGTTTCTTGGGCTCTCCTCCTCCTGGGGTCCCAAAGCTGGAAGAGGAGGACCAGGAAGGGCCCCTTCTGAGAAAGCTTGGGAAAGCATTTGAGGCAAGTCTGGAAAAGGTTGCCTGGAGACCAGATGATCTTGAACTTCAGTTGCCTTGACAACAGTGTGGCTTTTTCTATTGTGCCTAAAAGGTTAGCCCCAGTCATCAAGGGCTAGCTGTGACTTTCCTGATTCAAAATAGACACTCTTCTATAATCTAATCAAAGATGCCGGGGGGGGGGGGGGGGGGGGCCCCCCCC
>CM052442.1:22927326-22955041 GCA_028533085.1 Varecia variegata | reverse complement strand
AAAGAAAATAAAAAAATAAAAGAAAATTTAAAAAATGGTTCTCCCAATTACTAAGAATTTGAAGTATAGACAACCATAGTTAACTCAATATTCAACTCCTTTATTTAATATTAATTTTGTTATTCAATAGGGACCTTAGCATCTCTTTAAACAGATTTACCTGCTCAGTGAGGGTATGCTCTGCTTGTAGGTATATGTGCTGTTGCTACTGTGGATGCTGAGCAAAGGAGTGAATGGCCAAGAAGTGACAAATAACCCAGCTAGAAAAAACAGGAGTGGGGCCTGGGAGCCTGGACCACAAGGTGGCTGAATGGCAGGGAAAGTGATCCTGTCAGCAGGATGAGTAGGAAACTACTCCCAAGCACATATGGGCAAGCCACTAAGGCAGAAAGTGGCTGCAGATCTCTCTCTCTCCAAACTCTTCATTCCTTCTCATTAATCATATTTCCAAATCCACATTTCCTGGTCAATAATGAATGTGAAAAGTAGTACTTGCACTCCTTCTGAATCCAATAGTGCTGCATCAATCAGGTGGAGCCTCATAAATAAGATATAGCTAATAACTTTTTTAAAGTATACTAATGGCATTAGAAAGAATGAGGCATGTATTATGGACTAATACAGAAAGATAACCATATACTTATTATGCACTTATGTAGCACTGAAAATTTCTGGAGGCTATGCAAGAAAGTATTGTTACCTCTACACAGTGAGGAATAGGGAGATGAGAAGGAAAAGGGACTTAACTCATGCCTCACACATTTTCTGTACTACTTGAATTATCATGAACATGCATTGCTTTTGTAATTTTTTAAATGACATCTCTTTTTTTCTTTTAAGAGACGGGTTCTCACTCTGTCACCCAGGCGGGAGTACAGTGGAACAATCACAGCTCACTGCAACCTCAAACTCCTGGGCTCAAGCCATCCTCCTGCCCCAGCCTCCCAAGTAGCTGGGACTATAGGTGTGCCCCACTGTGCCCAGCTAATTTTATTTGTTTTGTAGAGACAGGGTCTCGCTATGTTGCCCAGGCTAGTCTTGAACTCCTGGCCTCAAGTGATCCTCCCACCTCGCAACTTATGGGAATGTCCTTTCTAAAGGCAACTGGAAATATGGATCAGAAACCTTTAAAAATGGTCACATCCTCTGACCTCTTTAGAAGTGGAATAACTAGTGAGAAGGAATATAGCATAGGGTTAAAAGCTCTTGGGAGTGCTTGGCCGGGCGCGGTGGCTCACACCTGTAATCCTAGCACTCTGGGAGGCCAAGGTGGGAGGATTGCTCGAGGTCAGGAGTTTGAGACCAGCCTGAGCAAGAGCGAGACCTCGTCTCTACTAAAAATAGAAAGAAATTAGCTGGACAACTAAAAAAATATATAGAAAAAATTAGCCGGGCATGGTGGCGCATGCCTGTAGTCCCAGCTACTCAGGAGGCTGAGGCAGAAGGATTGCTTGAGCCCAGGAGTTTGACGTTGCTGTGAGCTAGGCCAATGCCACGGCACTCTAGCCTGGGCAACAGAGACTCTGTCTCAAAAAAAAAAAAAAAAATACATACAAAGTGCAGAGAGCAGTACATGGCATATAGTGAGCATGTCACAAAGGCTAGCCAGTAGCAACCGTGGGAGTCATAGTTCTTCCTAAGGAAATAGCAGAATGTGGAAAAATACCTTTATATACATGGAGAATATCATAGGGAAAAATGAAAACCACTATTATCCTAAGGCAGAATTACTAAATGTAGAACATGATCTGTTCATACAAATAAAAAGTATGCAGCTACTTAAAAATCATGTTTTCACAGAATATTTAATGGCATAGAAAAAATGCTAGGCTTCAATGTTCCATTAAAAAAGCATGGTATAATTTAGGAATAACATTAATCGCATGTCGGGCAGATGTGGCGGGGGAAGGGGATGGGTGTATACATACATAATGAGTGCGATGCCCACTGTCTAGGGGATGGACACGCTTGAAGCTCTGATTCTGGGCGGGAGAAGGGGCAAGGGCAATATACATAACCTAAACTTCTGTTCCCCCATAATATGCTGAAATAAAAAAAAAAAGCATAGTATAAAACTGCACATGCATACAATAAGACATCAATTTTATTTTTAAAATAAGTAGCAAATAATCACATTAGTCATATTAAAACTTGTCCCTAGCCTTCTCAAAATGTTTCCTAAGTGAGTTAGTGAGGAACTACAAGTAAAGAATAGCAAGGAGAGAGAGAGAAAAAATAGGAGAAACAAGAAGGTAAACAAATTATTCTGGCATTGATAATTTATCTGTTTACAGCCACCTCTACTCTCTTGTCCCAAAAAGGATTCAGGCTAGTTACAAAAACAAATACAACAGCATAAAACAAAATTAAAAATAAGTGGAGATCACGCCTATAATCCTAGCACTCTGGGAGGCCGAGGCGGGTGGATCACTCGAGGTCAGGAGTTCAAGACCAGCCTGAGCAAGAGTGAGACCCCGTCTCTACTAAAAATAGAAAGAAATTATCTGGCCAACTAAAATATATATAGAAAAAATTAGCCGGGCATGGTGGCACATGCCTGTAGTCCCAGCTACTTGGGAGGCTGAGGCAGTAGGATCGCTTAAGCCCAGGAGTTTGAGGTTGCTGTGAGCTAGGTTGAGCCACGGCACTCACTCTAGCCCGGGCAACAGAGTGAGACTCTGTCTCAAAAAAATAAAAAATAAAAAAAAAAATAAGTGGCGAATAGGTAGACATTATAGTATACACTGCTGTGAACTATGAAGACTTCAGTTAGAGTCAATTTTAATGGCAATAAAACTCTACTTGGTCAATTTGCCTAATGCAGACCTTAAAGGTAGCTTTCTATTAGAGTGACAATCAGAGAATTAACTACTTCTAATTAAAGAAGGGGGATAAAAACAACAAAAACGATCAAAAAAAACAAAAAGCAAAAACAATTTTTTCAAGGATTTGGGTAAATTGCCAGAACTGCACAATTCTCTGGGGAGAACCCAAATCACGTGCTTAAAGAGATTACTCCTTCCCATAGACAGAAGGAGCAGGTCCCACTCCTCACTGGAGCACGGCCGCTGCACCGCAGAGAACAGGAAATACCAAGTGCAGGTGAAATTCTGGGGACACCTATTACCAAGAATCATCAGAATTCCAGCTGACCGGGCTCATGTGAATCACAGAAAGCTTCATGAATCTTATCACCTCATAAGAATACAGTGTAACTGTATTTCTCAAAAGTGCCTACCAAACTGGCCTGAGGCAGCACATCCCAGACTCCTGAGGGGAAAAACCCTGCGCGCTAATGACCACGTACAGCACTCAGTGTCCCTGATAGTATTATTTAAACATCAAGCGGGGGTAGCTTCCAGAAGAGCAAAAAATCCTGCTGGAATCCAGCCACTGGCCTATTTGCCTTGTAATTCATAGTGATCAGATTTATAGCCCTTTGCGTATCACAGCATGGGCTCGGCCTCTTCTGAGAATGTTTGCATTACTAAGCATCATCTTCCACTCTGACTGCCTGTGAGCCACTCCAAGGACATATTAGCCAATATATCTAAGTACACTTAGTAAATTCTAACTAGAATAGGTATTTCATGAATTATTCATGACAAAAATCATTTTTCATAGTTTTTCCTTAATATTATTCACAAAAATGAACATTTACTATACACCAACTACTTTGTTTCTTGAGTATGTTCTCATTTAATCCCCACCTCAACTCTGTTAGGAACATTCTATTCTTACCCCCATGGTATAGATGAGGGAAACGGTTTGAAGAAGTAGTACTGTAAGGGCACAGATTTTTTTGTCTGTTTTATTTACCACTGTACTTCTAGCACCTCAAACTCTACCTGACACACAGAGATGCTCATTTACTTGTTGAATGAATGAATGAACAAATAAACTATTAATAATTTCCCAAGACCAACCAACTGGTACAGGCAGAACTGGGATTCCAACACAGGTCTGACTTCAGAACCCAAGCTTTTAACTACTATGAAAAAACCTCAAACCTTTTTTATACATATAATTAAAACTTACAGAAAAAGTGGAAAAACAGTACCCGGAACTGCTGTACACAATTTACCCAAATTCATTGTTTCCAATGTGACCCACTTCAAACCTTTTTAAGTCAATGGATTAAGCCAACCAGTGTATACCCAAAGTTTGTTCCTATGTAAACTAGGGGTTATGCTAAATCCCCTTCTCCTGTCCCTTCTGTCCCACTCCTTCCAGTCCTGCATCTCTCCCCTGACTCACTGGGCATCCTCATACCGAGTTCAAATCCTCTTGACATTTCCCCTGCCCTCTCTCCAAGATTCCCCATTCCACACTGGCCTGAACACTCTGTTCCCTTCTGGTCCTGGGCCCTGGGCCTGTAGGCATCAAGCATGGTAACACAAGGTGTGCACACAGCAAACTGTAGAAAGGAAGCAGTGTTCTCAGGGGATCAAGATGATGAATTCATCATAGAGAAGAAAGATAAATTAAAGATGTACAATTTTTTTTTTTGAGACAAGAGTCCCATTCTGTAGCCCCGGGTACAGTGCAGTAGCATCATCATAGCTCACTGCAACCTCAAATTCCTGGGCTCAAGCAATCCTCTTGCCTCAGCCTCTCAAGTAGCTGGGACTATAGGCATGGGCCACCACGGCCACCTAATTTTTCAATTTTTAGTAGTCACAGGTCTCACTCTTGCTCAGGCTGGTCTCGAACTCCTGAGCTCAAGCAATCCTCCCGCCTTGGCCTCCTAGAGTGCTAGGATTACAGGCGTGAGCCACCGCGACCGGCCAAAAGAAGTATAAATTTAAGATGAGAAATTATGAAGTAAAATCCTTGAAATACTAGAAACAGACAAATAGAAAAAGATGCTGAAAATGCAAAAATTCTTAAATATGATTATATATCTAACTATGTGAGATGATGGAAATGTGATGTGTTAAAAATATATATATATATTTATAGTCATACACATTTGACACCATCTTCTATTTCAAGAGACTATAACCTACGAAAATAATATAGAAAAAGCTTTTATGATATTTAGTCGTGGCAGCATCTATAATAGAGAAAATTTACTCACAATATCTTGTCCAACAATTGCTATTTTGGTACATTTAAACAATGAAATATTATGCAGCTATCAAAACTATTTATATGAAGCTCAGGAGTTTTGGAGGAAAAAGAAAAAAAACTATTTGTAAAGACTATATAAGTGTTTTTGATGTTACATGGAGAAAGGATTACATATGTACATCTGTAATATGATGGCAAACTGTATTTTTACTTTTTCAATCCATAGAACATACTGTGAGGGCACACATTACAATGTTAACAGTGGCTATCCCTAGTTGGAGGGATTATCGATGGTCTTGGTTTTCACTGTTATATTCTACTGAAATATCCACATTTTCTGTAGTTTGCATTATATTCCTTATGTAAACCAGAAGGATAGGAATTTAGAAAATGTAATACAAACTGACCATTGAACAAACTATCCTAAAATTAGAATTCTTACTTCCATAAAGATATGACCAACTTCTAAATTCTTTTGGGAAAACTTTTCCCAGCGTTAGTGGACCCAGGGAATGCTCTGAGCAATGCATGTGTGATGAGACATCACATTTCATGGAGACTACCTAACCAATTCTAAAACGGCAATTTTCAATAATCAGTAATACCTCAAGTCATAGTTTTCAATCCTATTCTGTTTCCCCCCATTGCCACTGTTCCAGCGATTTCTTGCCTGTTGATGGCTGTGACAATGTAGGAGTGGTACAGCAGCAGTACCACTGTAGGAGTGAGATGATAATAACCAGTACAGTGATCTCCTCCTACCTAGTACCTGGGAGGCCTAAGATGCTATTTCATAAAGCAGGGGCGACAGATTAATCCCTGAGGGCCTCAGATGGGTTCCACAGCACCTGTCATGGTTGAAGGGCTATCGGCCCACCCAGGCAGCAGGTTCTCTGCAACAAAGCAGCCAGCACCATCTGGACGGGCTACAGGGGAAACAATCTGTGGAAGAGCAAGGTGCTAACAGGATTGTACTGTACTTAGCTGAACAATACATTCATACTGCTGGGATACAAAAGAAGAACAATTTACCCGATTTTAAGAAACAAAAGATATAATGCTTAGAGATCAGTTTCCCAAATGGTGGGCTTCATATCACTGGTATTTATGATGGATTTTAGGTGAAACAGGATGTCATCATACATGATACCCTAACACCAAATTCTACAGTAGAAATCACTCCCTTTCCAATTCTTTCTCAAAATTTCAGATTCTGTTAAGGAGAAAGTCTCACATAGGTAATAGTGTATCTTTATCATCTCTTGAACACCTGCTAATCTCCCTCTGAAGTAAAGAAAAAACAGGCCCCAGTCTCAGAATCTTCCATTAGCAACAGCCTCTAACTAAGAAATACTTGTTGAGAAGCAAGAGAGCCTTCCTGGTCGTGAGAAGGAGCTCTAGAGTAAAATGGCCAGGGTTTATGCCTGCTGTCACTTAGTGACTATGTGTAACTAATTACTTCATCTCTCTGTGCTTCAATTTCCTCATCTGCAAAATGAAGATGATAATAATACTTAACTTGTGGAGTAGGTATAAGGATTACATGAACTAACCCATATAGAGTACTCTGAACTCTGGCATGTAATAAACAGCAATTATTATTATCGTACAGCAGGTTTTTGTGTTTTGTCTTCGTAATTTTCCACCTGTGATACTAGTTTTCCACTTACAGTGATAATAAAAAGTTTCCTTCTTTGAACAAATTAATGTAGGTAAGGAAAAAAAGTGAGTGGATATACAAAGAAAAGCAGAAAGGCTGTCCAGATTCAGTGAGCCTCAACATATCAACTCACCAGGGCTGGACCAAACCACCCACTGTGTTCTATGCAAATGAATGCTTTTTCCTTTTCCCCAAAAACCTAGTATTTCCCCCAAGATGAGGACCTGTCACTTTTTTTCTTATCACTCAGGACTTCTCCATGCTTGCACTCCTAGCAAGATGAAGGCATTCGACAAGTGCGAACTCCATTTGTGTGCTTCCTCTTCTTCTGACCTCTCTTTCTAGCCCCAATTTCCAACGGCCAGCACCGAACAAGCTGGAGAACTGCGTGTTCTCACCACCCACTGGTACCCAATGAGCAGCACGTGGGGCAGAAGCCAACTGACCTTCAGGGCTTTGAAGATGACCCCCGGGTGCCGGGGAGAGCGGGTAGTGTTGTTCTCCAGTAGCTGCTCCAAAGCACGCCGAAGCCCAGAAAAGTCTGTGGGAGGGTTGTAAGTCCTCGTCCCCTTGTAGTGAATGGAACTAAAGGCTTCAGGGAAGCGGCCCAGCTTCCGGAACCGGTCCTGGATGAGCTTCTCTGGCACCTCTGAGGGGTGATCTGTCCAAGCAGAAACACAGGCACGTGAGCACTGAGTGACCTCTCCTTTCACAAAAAAAGTCACCTATTTTCATTATAAAAGTAAGATACTCCGAGCCTCCATATATATAAAGTACATAAGCAGGCAGAACTAATCTATGCTGTTAGAATTCAGGTTCCGCTTGCCTAGAAAGGGGCCTGAGGGGGCAGCTGGTGTTCCATGGTCTGGTGCTGACGGCACAGGTGCATCTGGGTTGTGAAAATTCATCATGTTATACACTTTCGATATGATGTACATTTTTCTATGTGTATACTATACTTCAAGGAAGAGTCTATTTTAAAATTAAAACTACCTCATTGTGAGAAAAATCTAGACATGCCAAAGCATAAAAGGAAAGAAATGTATGTCCTCTGTTCCCTCCTACTTCCCAAAGGTAGCTCAATGTTCACCCTTTCAGACTTTTTCTTTTTCAGACTCTAGCAGGCCCAGACAGACTTACACAATCACCAACAGATATATGTAGGTTGCTTTTTTATCACTGAATAACATACTGTAAGTATCTATCCTTGTCACGATATACTCTGAAAAGTTTCTTATTCTTTTCAACAGCTATATATAGTTTTCCATCCTGTGGATGTATTTAACCAGTCACCTATTAATGAACATTTAACATTTTGTACTTTGAAAATTCTGGTCTTATGTGACGAAGCCGTGGGCAATCTACCAATATATGAGAGTATTAGCTTGCCCACAGCCTCAGCATTTGTCCAGAAATTTAAGCAGTGATAGTACATATGGATTCAATAAATGTTTTGGAGGTAAAGTGAAAAATCCTTTCTGTTTCAATTTCATTTTTTTTTTTAATTTTTTTTTTTGAGACAGAGTCTTACTCTGTTGCCCAGGCTAGAGTGCCGTGGCGTCAGCCTAGCTCACAGCAACCTCAAACTCCTGGGCTCAAGTGATCCTCCTGCCTCAGCCTCCCAAGTAGCTGGGACTATAGGCATGTGTCACCATGCCCGGCTAGTTTCTTTCTATTTTCAGTAAAGATAGGGTCTCGCTCTTGCTGAGGCTGGCCTCAAACTCCTGAGCTCAAGCGATCCTCCCACCTCGGTCTCCCAGAGTGCTAGGATTGCAGGCAGGAGTCACCATGCCCAACCTTTTCTGGAACATTTAGATTTCTCATCTTCTTATAGGTCATGACTAATTGGTACCACCAGAATCAACTGGTTCCAGCTTCTTCAGATTCAATCTCCTTTATGGCCTAGTCTGTCCACTTTCCTCCTGCTGCCACTGCCCAGATTCGATCTCCACCACTTCTCATCTGGGTACCTCGATAACCTCCTCCCAGCCTCCAGGCATGCCTGCAATAGGATACCCGGGAATCTTTTGAAAATACAGATATGATCATATAACTCTCTGCCTAAGATCCTTCAGGGACTCCTGTCATTCTTGAGAACTGAGTCAAGGCTACCCATGACCTTATCCCTGTATATCTCCATGATTCCCTCCCCTACAAGCCATGCTTCAGACACAGGGAGCGGAGGGAGGGTGGGGAGGGTGACATTCAGTGCATAGGAAGAGAAGGAAGGGGATAGCTAGAGAAGGAGGTCAGAGACTTAGGCAGGAGTTAGAATGAAACGCCATATTTAGGAGTTTGGATTTTATTTTGATGTAGTCGAAAGCCATTGACAGACTGTAAGCAGGAGTATACCATGATCTAAAGTATAAATTAAGCTTTTGAAAAGATCACTCTGGATGCTACGTGGAGATTGCATTGAAGGGAGCAAGAATAGAATTTTGGAAGCTATTGCAGAACTACTTGCAGTTCTCCAAACACAACTTGCTCCTTGAAGCCACTAGGGATTTACTCTTCCTGGAACATCTTCCTCTCCTCCTCTAGCCAAGTCTCTCAGAGTTCAAAGTCACTGCCTTTTGCCTAGATCCCATCAGAGGTATAAAGAGTCCCTCCTCCACACTCCCACAGCTCCAGTACCTACATCTACACAACAGAACACGGTGTGGTCTCCCCAACTAGACTGTGACCGATTCAAGGGTGGGAATTGCTTTTTGCTTTTTTTTTTTTTTTTTTTTTTAGTTGTGTGCCTCAGTGCTCAGCACATGTGCGCTCAATAACCTTTGATGACTAAATGAACAGGTGAATGGTGTAATTGTTTTAGGGCCAACACTACTGTCCTCCCCGCCCCCAACCCACTGTTGTGGCACCTGCTCCCTCATCCTCCTGCTCAGGTGATGATCTTGATCTTGCTCCTATTTCTCTAAGAAAATGGAAACAATAAGACAAGAACTTCCACACACACACACACCACACCACCACCACATCTACCTGTTTACCTGCAACTGTGTCCATTCACTCTCCTTTCTCTCCTTTTGTTCTGGATGAACTGTCCATGGTCCTAACTAAGGCCAACCCTTCCACCTATGCATCACTCCAATTATTCCTGCTCTTTCTTGCATCTGCATTGTTCCCTTTCTAATGAATCATTCCCATCAGTACACAAATATTTGTAATATCTCACACCTTAAATTTTAAACAAGGAAAAACCCCCTGAAATCCCACATCAGCCTCCAGCTACAATTTCATTGTTCTGCTTCATTTTATAGAACTCTTTGAAAAAGGTGAATATGCTCACTACTTAATTCTTCTCCTCCTATTCTTTTTTATTTACTTTTTAAATTTTTTTTTATTTTTTAGAGATGGGATTTCACTGTGTTGCCCAGGCTGGCCTTGAACTCCTGGGCTCAAGCAATCCTCCCAAGTAACTGGAATTACAAGCAAGCCACTGTTCCTGGCTTCCTGTTTTCTCTTGATCCCACTCCAGTTAAGCTTTCATGCCCACTACCTTAGGGAAACAGCCTTTACCCAGATCACCAAGGACCTCTATATTGCCAAAGCCAATTGGCAATTCTCAATCCTTATGCTACCTGGCCTACAAGCAGATTTTGACATGGTGAGTCACTTCATCCTTCTTCAAACACTTCCTTACATCTTGCCTGGGCAGAAATTTTTCTGGGCAATCTACCACTACCAAGTTGCTATTGCCGTCCAATGGCTGCCTCCCTGTATCCAGAAAGGTCAACGTGTGATGTAGTACCCCATCTACTCACCAGTGCCCAGTAATTGTGTGTGCACAGTCTCATGGAAAATGATAACTGCAGGACCCAGAGTGGATAAAGGGACATCCAGGCCACAGCGGGCAGTGGTAGCCTTGAGCTCCTTGGTAAAGTGCTTCAGATAAGCCTCTGAGGCGTCCCCAAGGAATTTGAAGAGGTCATTATGCAGCCGGTCTGCATGAGTTCGATAGATGACCAGGTCTGAGATGGCCAGGACCTTAAGTAGCAGCCGTGTTCTCTGGCTTAGATTCACGGTAGCCCCCAAGAGCCCCTCCGTGTCTATGACTGCTACTTTGTGGACTGGGTCATAGGCTGCCCACACTCCCACGGTGCAGGACTCCTGGGCAGGGGAGGTTTTGAAGACTTCACGGCCATAAAAGAAAGTATGGTTGAGAGTATGAGACTTTCCATCACCAGTATTTCCAAAAATGGAAACCACCTTCAGATGCTGATCAGGTTTGCAGTCCAATTTTCTAATAAAGTCCTCTTCGTTTGTTACCTTTAAAAAAAAAAGACAATGAAATCCAGAAACTGCAAAATAGCTAGAAACACAAGAAGAACAAGTGCTTCCCAGGGTCAAGGTCCTTGCTTGACTTGTCAAGGTGACAAGGAAAGGAAGCTCCAAGATAAGAGCACCCCAACCTCCCACCTGTAGCAAACGGCTCACAGGAACTTCTAAGCCTCAGTCAGTATAAGAACTTAGTGGTCATGAAAGAGTTAAAACTATAACACTCTGAGAAGAAAACAAAGTAATTAATCTTTGTGACCTTGGATTAGGCAACAGTTTCTTAGATATGACACCAAAAGCCCAAGTAGCAAAAGCAAAAATAGATAAATTAGACTTGATCAAAATTAAAAACTTGGTGCTGCAAAGAACACCATCAAGACAGTGAAGGCCGGGCGCGGTGGCTCACGTCTGTAATCCTAGCACTTGGGAGGCCGAGGCGGGCGGATTGTTTGAGCTCAGGAGTTCGAGACCAGCCTGAGCAAGAGCGAGACCCCGTCTCTACTAAAAATAGAAAGAAATTATCTGGCCAACTAAAAATATATATAGAAAAAAATGAGCCGGGCATGGTGGCGCATGCCTGTAGTCCCAGCTACTCGGGAGGCTGAGGCAGTAGGATCGCTTGAGCCCAGGAGTTTGAGGTTGCTGTGAGCTAGGCTGACGCCACGGCACTCACTCTAGCCCGGGCAACAAGGCGAGACTCTGTCTCAAAAAAAAAAAAAAAAAGACAGTGAAAAATCAACCCACAGAATGGAAGAAAATATTTGTAAATCAAGTATCTGATAAGGGACTGGTGCTCAGAATACAAAGAAATTTTATAATTCAACAATGAAGTCAAGTAACCCAATTAAAAAATAAGCAAAGAATTTGAATAGACATTTCTCCAAAAGAAGATATGCCATCAACCAATAAGCACATGAAAAGGCACTCAACATCATTAATCATTAGGGAAATGCAAATCAAATCCACAATGAGATACCACTTCACATCCACTAGAATGGCTATGATCAAAAACACAACAATAAGCATTGGAAGGGATATACAGAAATTGTAATGCTCACTGCTGGTGAGAATGTAAAATCACAAAGCCACTCTGGAAAATAGCCTGGCAGTTATACACAGAGTTACCATATGACTCTAATTCCACTAAACATATGTCCACACAAAACTTGTATGTACGTGGACATTATCCATTGCATTATGCATTATGCATTATCCATAACAGCCAAAAAAGTGGAAACCACCCAAACACCCATCAACTGATGAATGGATAAACAAAATGTGGTATAGCCATACACTGAAATACTATTCAGCTATAAAAAGCAATCCATCTGCTTCCAACCCTTACTTCATTACGCATTTATTTTTCTCACCTTTAGGATATTTCTTAAATGTGTTCTTACTTTGACCTGGCTCAGCAGAAATTCTTATTTATGTCTTTAAGTTTCCTCTCATGACTGTATCAGTTCCTCCTTTATTGTCTTCCTAATTCCTTGCTCACTAAACTTCAGAGGGGGCTCAGAATGCTGTATTGAGACTACATAGTTCTACTGTTGGCAAATAATGGCCTTTGTATTGAAGTAATGTCTACTGACCTAGTATTGGTTTTTTTTTTTTAACTATACTATTGTATTTCCCTATACTTGTATGATTGGTTAGAAATGGATGAGACTAGTATTTGGAAGGAATTGTACATCTGAAAGATTCTGCTGGAAAATGTATTCTGAATCATTTCAATTAGTTTTCCAGTGGGGAAAAATTACCATGATGGCAGATTTTCCTTAAATCCATGGGAGTCTTTTTATTTAAGTTTCACTTACCTAAAGTTAGACTGGGAGAATAAGAAAAGCATATGAAATATCATCACATTTCTCTTATTCTAAAGACAATAAAATACTTTTCAGTTATAATTATAGAATTTGTAATCTTTTGTATTATATTTCCAAAGTATTTTTTTTATTAGTAATTCAACCCACCAAATATGTTTCTGAAGTGGACAAGTGACAGTTTGCCCCCCACCCCCACCCCCAGTTATCAGATAGAGAGACTAAAGTTCAATGATTTTCTCTCTAGAAATAATAAAAATAAGAAGTATTAATAGACATGTCCAAAAAATTTGTGAAATGAAAGTAACTAGGTATCAAATAATATTTGCTTGACACGTCTGGGGGAGGGAGGGGAAGGAATGAAGTACTGAGACATGCTAGAACTCGGATGGACCTTGAAACCATGGTAAGTGAAAGAAGCCACACACAAACGGCTACATGTTGTAAGTTTCCATTTATATTAAATGTCCAGAACAAGCAAATTCATAATGACAAAAAGTAGATTAGTGGTTGCCAGTGGCTGAGAAGAAGAGGAATAGGGAGAGGCTGCTAATGAATACAGGGTTTCTATTTGGAGGGATAAAAATGTTCTAGAATTAGATAGTGGTAAGGGTTGTATCACTTCATGAATACACTAAAAACAATGAATTGTATACTTTAAAAAAACACTTACTGAGCAAGAGTGAGACCCTGTCTCTACAAAAAACAGAAAAATTAGCCGGGCGTTGTGGTGCACACCTGTAGTCCCAGCTACTCAGGAGGCTGAGGCAGGAGGATCACTTGAGCCAGGAGTCTGAGGTTGCTGTGAGCTTTGACCACACCACTGCACTCTAGCAGAGGCAACAGAGCAAGACTCTGTCTCAAAAAAATAAAAATAAAAAACTTTATTGGTCAAACTTCATCCACCCATAACTTCTCTGCTAATAGTTTAAAGAAAATTGAAGTCCTCATAAAAAGCCAGGCCAGGAAGGAAGAGACGTGGGGCCAGTGAGATCCCAGACTGGAGCTCCAGAAAGATGCTCAGAGCTCCTACTCTCAGGACACAGAACCCTGGCGTCAAAGCTCCAAATCCAAATAGGTTATGTCAACTCCAGCAAAAGGAGTGATAAACCTGCACACCAATCTTCCAGCCATCAAAGACAAAAAAACCACCTTGCTGATTCTCAAGCATCTGCTGGTTCGATAAAAAGCAATTAGAGAAACAGACAGAGGCCAGGTGGCTCAATCCAGTGCCTTGGGAGGTCAAGGTGAGAGGATCACTTGAGTCCAGGAGTTCAAAACCAGTATGGGCAACATAGTGAGACTCTACCTCTACAAAATATTTAAAAATTAGCCAGGTATAGTGGTGTACACCTGTAGTCCCAGCTACTCAGGAAGCTGAGGTGGGAGGATCACTCGAGGCCAGGAGGTTGAGGCTGCAGTGAATTATGATGACATCACTGCACTGTAGCCTGAGCAAAGACACTGTCTCTTAAAAAAAATTAAAATTAAAATTAAACAGTAATATAGACAGAAAATATGATACGCCCTGGTTTCCTAAAGCCTCATCAAGATGGTAAACCACTCATTATTCTATTAATGACATCACTATTGTTTCATTAAGAGCCTGAATGTTGGGGGGGAGGGGACGGGTGTTTACCTACATGATGAGAGCGATGTGCACTGTTGGGGGAATGGACACCCTTGAGGCTCAGTCTCGGGGGGTTGGGAGGGGCATGGGCAATATACTTAACCAGAACGGTTGTACCCCCATAATAAGCTATAATAAATAATAAAAAAAAAAGAGCCTGAATGTTAATGATAATACTAACAACTCACTGAATGCCCACTCCTGTGACAGTGCCCTTCACTAACTCCCCAAGGGCAGGACCATGTCTGTCTTATCTTTACATGCATAGCACTTAGGACACAGCCTGGCACATGGGAGCTCAGTGTCCAGTTACTGAATGAACGAATGAGTGAATGAATGCCAGGTACCCTGCTAGATACTTTAATCACTTTTCCCCACTAGGTATCTTCCACAGGGCTAAACACACAGCAGCGTTCCATAAACTCAGTCCTGGGCTAACTGATCTAGCAGACAACTGAGGGAAAGAAGTAATATGGAACAGCCCATTTTGGCCCAGTGTCACTCAGCCACCCTGGTTCCAAGTTGCTAAGTTGGCTAACAAGAGAAACAAAACAAAAGCTCCGTAAACCTCCACCAGCACGGAGTCAAAGTCAGGGTGGCCGGCTGGATGAACCACTGACCTTCTCAAACAGCCCTGGCGGGGAAGACTAGGCCTAAGGATGTTCTCCCTGTGGAAATCTACTCTGTCAGGGATCTGTTCAATGAAATAGCAACTGTTATCCAGAATATGGAACAGCAGGCACCTGAAAAGGAACATGTGAGAGCCTTTAAGTACAGAATTAATGTCTCAGGATTCATGTCAAATGCCTACCAAATGATGTAGATAATATAGATAAATAAATAACTCATTTGGGATGGAAATAAAACACTCCCTGTCAGCTTTTGGAGATACTGGTTTGGCACTGGGTGTCCTGGAGTGGCAGTCCCCAACCCCTAGGCCGGTACTGGTCTGTGGCCTGTTAGGAACCGGGGCGCACAGCAGGAGGTCAGCAAGTGAAGCTTCATCTGTATTTACAGCTGCTCCCCACAGCTTACCATCTCCCCCACCCCCTAACAGTGGAAAAATTGTCTTCCATGAAACTGGTCCCTGGTGCCAAAAAGGTTGGGGACACTGTCCTGGGGTACGCTAAGCTCGCCTGTTCATGTGTTGGGCATATGCACTTGAGTCCACTGCAAAGATCTCTGGGTCGAGGAGTTCAAAGCCCTAGGCTGATTTTTCTACTGATGAGCAGTGGACGATCACTTAACATGCACCGACTGCATTTTTTTACGTGTAACCATCTCTGGACCCCTGACTGGGTGGTAGTTGCTAATCAAATAAATAGGTAAGTGAGAAAATGCTGGCAAACTCCCATCACTTTCCTTTTTCTGCCTTTCATGCTATTTTGCTCCCTGTTATACTACCAAATTCATCCTTAACCTATGGGTATTTTCCCCTCAGCCAGAAAGGAGAGAACAGCCTAGGCCTACGCAAGTAGCAAGACTGGTTTTCTTCTTCTTTTTTTTTTTTCTTGCTGTCCAGTCTTCAGAGAGCAAGACTGGTTTTCAATCAGGGAGGCAAAGATAAAGAAAAGATAAGAAGATTCCCTTTGATGAGGAAAGGAAGAAGGAAGAAACCAGAGGGGAACAAGGCTCCTGCTCTACTAGTTCTGCCTGTCCACAATGATCCCACTCTGCTCCACTCCTGGAGTGAATAAGCTGCCTGACTGTGGGCCCAGCCAACTGGCCACCCCACCCAACTCTATGGTACCTTTGAAATGGTCTTTGGCCCTTACACAACAGCAAAAGCAGGAACAACACCAAAGCTACCCCTCCCCAACTTCTGCCTTCCATCCTCCCTGGACTTGCTAGACTCAGATCTCAGGCAAGACAGAAACACCCAAATTCCACTCCTGAGCTTGCCACTGTGTGGCCATGGGAGAGTTACTTAACTATTGGAGCCTCAGGGAAACGAGGTAATAACAGGTTGTACAACTCTTAGGGATACTGAGAGGACTCAACGAGATACAGTATGTAAAGGGCATAGCACAGTGCCTGGCACACTGTAAGCACTCGGTAAACGCAAGCCATTATTAGTTAAAGACCAGCCATTGGGAAAAGCCCCAGGTGCGTGGCAGTAACAGCTGGGCACGTACCTGCCTGTTGCTCATTCAGGGACTAATTCAGCAACAGGGTGAGATCTAAACTGATTCTACCTAAAAATGAAAGATCTCACTGCTTGCTTCAGATAATTCCTTTCCTTTCCCTCTAATCAAAACATATTATTATTATTAATGCTGGCTTTTAGTAAAGTAACCATCTAACATTGTATTAATCTTTAAGAAACCCAACAGTACCTACCCCTCCTTCTTTCTCCCTCCATTTCACCCACAAAGATTTTTACTATGTATAGAATTCCAAGAAGAGTTTGTAAAATGAAATATAACAAAACTCAATCGTTTCCATTGTTCTAATTTAGAATTCAGAACAGTTCATGGTAGTGAAAAGTGTCCAGCAGTCTGACTCCAGCAGATAAAGGGAATGATGACAGTCTCTCCCTCAAGAGATTCCTTCTTAGCCCTCAGAGAATCATTCCAGAATGAAAGATCATACTCGGGCTTTGTTCTGAGGCGGCCTGGAAAGGGAAAAGCAAGAGATGCGGAAGGAAGTAAAGAACCTTGGAAGGGGGTGAGTTCCACAGCAACAGAGAACAGTTGGAGACTCTAGAAGTCAAACCCCAAAGAAACCAGAAAACATTCTGAAGGAAAGTAGCTCAGCATCAAGATCTTTTCAATTCTGGCCATTGTGTTAAAAAAAAATCTAATTTGTACCAACTATGGTACATCATAACATCCCTCTAAATTTGTATAAAGGTATTCCCTGTGACCAACGACAAAAATCAGGTCCTTCCCCAAGTAATGGAAAGAGCTATGGGAAGCTTGGTTGCTCCCATCACAACCAAATGCTTATAACAAATTCCACCCGTGCACCAACAAATTATTTTATACCTTTGAATTGAGATCCTAGAACTAACCTAAGTTAATAGTTATTCCCAAAACTAACTTCCTACTAACGACTTTTATTTGTAGGTTTCCAGTTTATTTTGTGTTCAATCCATTTTTGGCTGAGTCTAGTGGAAGAGAGAGAACCAGAGAAACCAAGTAAGATTCTCACACTTATCAGAACTGGGACCGGTACCCCCAAAAGGCACCTAGAACCTGATTCCTTCATTTATTCAATAGATATGTATCAAGCTTCATCTGACATCCAGTACTGACCTCATGGAGTTAGACCAACACAGGTATAGAACTTAGGTAGCAACATTTTCTTTCTTCTGGGTAAGGGGAAGGAGAAGTGAAAGGCGAGGGACTTTTCCTTGAAAAATCCAGAGCCACCTTCATCATGCTGAAAAGAACTTCAGGCAATGATTTAAGTCCATGGCCTAATTTTCAAACAGGATTTTACTTAAACTATGTCAAACAGATCATAGCCAGTCTATTTTAAAGTCCAAATGACAAGGAGATTCCATTCCAACAGCAAGCCCCTATTGCCAGGAAGTTCTATTAAACCTGTTCCCCCAGCACGGCAAGTTCAGAATATTTCCTTTCACTCTATCTTAAAAGGAGTGTAAATATTGTGTTTATCCATGTATGTGTTGCTAGAGCTTCACGTGAAAACACAATCATTTCTCAATCAAATGTTTTCTTAAGACACTGAAGTCACAAGGTTGGTCTCACAAACACACTGAGCACATTTGGCAAGGGCCAAGATCACTTTCTTCTACTTCAGCGTCCCCAAAGCGTTCCATTACTTGAGAGGTCAGGAATTCTCCTCCCATGTCTTATAACTACCAGTGGTGCTTCTGACACTTTGCTGCACAGACACTGCCTGCTGCTTCTCTCCTATCCTCGCCAGAAAGAGAATGTTTCTATGTAGAGATGATCCACAAATTCTTTAAAAAGAGTCATTTTTAGCTCTATGATCAGTTTCTTTGACCACACCCAGTTCAGCTCTCCATTTACATCTGAATAAAAAACTTTCCAAGGCAAAGCTGAATTCTGAGGACTGGAAATACCAAGTCATACTCAAGACCCACATCATCCTCAAGGGACCTTTCTGAAGAGCTTCTGGATGAGAGATGCAGCCCCCTCTTAAGTGGCACGGTCTACCCATATTTGGCCAGCTATGAAGACAGATGTAAGCTCTGGTAAAGGCCCTGGGACTTAGCAGTAAAAGCTAAGCTAGACAAACCAGGCTAGACCAGACAAGAAAGTGAGGTTCAAATCACACTATGGGCAAAGTAGTCGACCCTTCTCTTACTGAAAGCCTCCATTCCCACCCACCATCTCTGTTAACATTTTCCTACTCTTCCCAGCTCTGACCTTCCCAGCTAGAATGTACTCCATGCTGGCAGGGATCTGGTAAGTGCTGTTCATCACTGTATCCCTAGCACCACACCTGACACATAACAGAAAACCAATACATTATTTGTTAATAAATGACTGAACACAGTACAGAATGTCTAGATGCTATATTCTCTCTGGGGGAGGGAACAGTGCAGTTCCACCATTAAGGGTTCAACCAACCTGACTCTACCATTCACTGACTTTAGAATAACCCTGAAGAAGTCATTTAACTTAACTTCTTTGGGCCAGGTGTCATGCCTCATGCCTGTAATCCCAGCGCCTGGGGAAGGAGAGGTGGGAGGATCACTTGAGCCAGGAGTATGAGACAAGCCTGGGCACTATGGCGAGACCCTGTCTCTACAAAAAATTTAAAAAATTAGCCCAGAGTGGTGGTACACACCTGTAGTCCTAGCTACTTGGGAGTCTGAGGCAGGAGGATTGCTTGACCCCAGGAGTTCGAGGTTATTATAGTGAGCTATGATCATGCCACTGCACTCTAGCCTGGGTGACAGAGTGAAACCCTGTCTCTTAGAAAAGAAAAAAAAAGGCCGGGCGCGGTGGCTCACGCCTGTAATCCTAGCACTTTGGGAGGCCGAGGCGGGCGGATTGTTTGAGCTCAGGAGTTCGAGACCAGCCTGAGCAAGAGCGAGACCCCCGTCTCTACTAAAAATAGAAAGAAATGATTTGGACAGCTAAAAATATATATGTATATACATAAAATTAGCCGGGCATGGTGGCGCATGCCTGTAGTCCCAGCTACTTGGGAGGCTGAGGCAGAAGGATTGCTTGAGCCCAGGAGTTTGAGGTTGCTGTGAGCTAGGCTGAAGCCACGGCACTCTAGCCAGGGCAAAAAGAGCGAGACTCTGTCTAAAAAAAAAAAAGAAAAGAAAAAAAAAAAAAATCAATGACTTCTCCAGGCCTTAGTTTGCTTATCTGTAAAATGAGGATAACAACACAATCTACTTCATAAGGTTGCTGTGAAAAGTAAATGATATGATAAACAGCAAGCACGTAGCATAGTGGAGGCACATGGTAAATGCTAGAGAAGTACTGACTGACACGATTGTTGTCGTTGCCCTCGTCTGCTCCTGAGCCACAGTCATCACTGGCACAGCCACAGAATTTCATCCCCCTATCCCAAGTAAAAACCCTCCTTAAGGAAGGTTTCCAATAAATGCCTCATTAAAGAAATAGGGGTAACCGGACAAGGAGGATACTTAATACTTACCACTCCCTCCTTCAAAAGGATTTATCTTTTCAACTTAAAAAAAAAGCTGTAAGATTACGTAATGTATATATTATGCATAAGAAAGCATTTAGTCTTCTTTAAAAGGACAGTGTGACATGATTCCAAGTATTACAACACCAGAGACTCACTAAAATGTTGTCCTCACAGTTGATGCTGAAGATCTTAATAGATGACACAGCTTTACAAGGAGATCTTTGGTGTCTGAGGTGGGGACTGAAAGTGGCCTGATTTCTGTTCTACATGGAATATGATAGTGGAGCCCTGGTGAAGTAACTACAGCACATATCTCTTTAGAATTAATAACAATTGACTTTAAATTCTTATAAAATTTTATCCTAGCACTTTGGGAGGCCAAGGTGGGAGAATCACTTGAGGCCAGGAGTTTGAGACCAGCCTGAGCAACCTAGTGAGATCCCATCTCTACAAAAAATTTAAAAATTAGCCAGGCATGGTGGTGCACCTGTAGTCCCAGCTACTCGGGAGGCTGAGGCAGGAGGATCGCTTGGGCCCAGAAGTTTGAGGTTGCAGTGAGCTACAATGATGCTACTGCACTCCAGCCCAGGCAAGAGAGCAAAACCCTGTCTCAAAAAAAAAAAAAAAAATTTATAAAATGCGTTAAAAATTTGTTAAAGTCGGCCGGGCGCGGTGGCTCACGCCTGTAATCCTAGCACTCTGGGAGGCCGAGGCGGGCGGATTGTTTGAGCTCAGGAGTTCAAGACCAGCCTGAGCAAGAGCAAGACCCCGTCTCTACTAAAAATAGAAAGAAATTATATGAACAGCTAAATATATATAGAAAAATTAGCTGGGCATGGTGGTGCATGCCTGTAGTCCCAGCTACTTGGGAGGCTGAGGCAGAAGGATCGCTTAAGCCCAGGAGTGTGAGGTTGCTGTGAGCTAGGCTGACGCCACGGCACTCACTCTAGCCCGGGCAACAGAGCGAGACTCTGTCTCAAAAAAAAAAAAAAAAATTTGTTAAAGTCGTTAAGACTTAGTGCCCTTTATATCTCCCTCAATTGTCAACACATAGTTAGCACTCCTTAAATGTTTGTTGAATTTAATTACTTATTCCCATTAGCTCATACTATGGCTTGTGTGTTTATGTCCCCTCCAAAATTCATGTAGACACCTGTAATCCAGCACTTTGGGAGGCCAAGGTGTGAGGATTACTTGACGCCGGGAGTTTGAGACCAGCCTGAGCAACACAGCAAGACCCATTCTCTACAAAAAAACTTAAAAATTAGCCAGGCGTGGTCATGCAGGACTTTGAGGTTGTAGTGAGCTATGATCAAGAAACTGTACTCCAGCCTAGGTGAGAGAGTAACAACCTGTCTCTCAAAAAAAAAAAAAAAAAAAAGAAATGAACTACTAAGACAAGAAAAACATGGATGAACCTTAAACACATTATATTGAGTGAAAGAAGCCAGATACAAAACAACACTATATGATTTTATTTATATGAAATTCTAGGAAGGTCAAATCTCTGATCTATAGCGATAGAAAACAGACCAGTGATTGCAGAAGACTGACTTCTTAGAAGCACAGGGGAACCTTTTTGGGTGGCAGAAATATTCTATGTCTTGATTGTGGTGGTGGTTACACAGACGTGTACATTTATCAAAACTCATAGAATTGTACAGTTAAAATGTATACACTATGTTACGCATAAATTATACCTGGATATAGTTGATTTTTAAAAAATCACCACACCATGGTATGTCAAATGGTGATATTAAATACATAGTACGAAGAAAAATCAGAAGACAGGAGAGGACCATAAGGTGCGGAAAGGGGTTGCTCTTTTAAATATAGTTGTCAAGGAAGGCAGCACTTCAAAACCAAAGCCTTTTTTAGGCCAATCCTTTTTTTAAAAAAATGGAGCAAAGTCAATTTTCTGTGGTAATGGGAGGAAAAGAAATGTTATGAACAATCTAAAATAGTACATAAGCCTAAAATCATTTATGTTTGGTTCTAGAAAGAAACTCCTTTCCCCTGGCAATGGTAGATTTAATTTCTTAATTCATGAAAGGGATGAGGGTAGGGGGGAGAGGGAGAAGGAGGGAGAGGGAGAAAGAAGGGGAGGAGGGAAATAACCCAGACTTCAATAACAGAGTTTATTGAGACTGTCAAATAACCCAGACTTCAATAACAGAGTTTATTGAGACATGGGGTGAAAACAATAATAGTGCACCCATGATCTACCAATTACAAACTAAACCCATGGTCACCAGGACCATGACCAGGGTGTGCAAAATGAACTGTGGAATCCTCAAGTAACCTCTCCTCAGAGACAAACACAAAACAGAGCTGGGTCTTCCAGGGAATGAAGGCCTCTGCCATCCCTCCCCAGACTCACTTAATCTCTGAGTTTTCATTTTAATTTTTTCAGAGAGATTACTCAAATTCATAAGGCACACAATTGACACTCAATAAATGTTTATGACTATTGTTGAATGATACATGTAAACTGTACTGAGCTCTTTGAAAGAAAAGGTTATGAGAGATTATGGAACAGTTTAGCCATGCAGACGACATATTCACCAGAAAGAAGGGATTGAGCCAGAGAGTAGAGGAATTTCTAGAATGCTCTCTGACTGCTTGCTCAGGATTATCTTGTCCCTTAACTTGAATCTGAGGTGTCTGCGACTACATGCCAAGACCTGGCTCTGTCAGTTCTTTTCAAGTAGTCTAGCACCTAGAGTCAAATTCCCTGAGAAAGACAGCAATAATCCAGTCTCAAGTAAAAGGAAATCAGGAAGGGAAAAAAAATTCCAGAAGCTACGTGAAAGTCAAAGTTTGTCCTCCAGTGAAGTCAAGCCAGAGGTCAGGTGCTTACATATAGCTGGTATCCATCTCCGCCCAAGAACTCCAGCCACTACCAAGCTGACCACACAAACTGGTCAAACAGAGCTTCTTAAGTTCTGGCCAAAAGTCATTGAAAAGAGGGAAAAAATGAACAAAACATACTTCAAGGAAGCCTCCACCCTTTCCTGCCTTCAAAAGTCCCTCTGTGTCTCTTCACATAGACCTTTCTAATTCTTCTTGCCTAGAACCTTCTATACCCTTGTTTTCCTTGCCTTCTTTATAGTCTCCCTACAACTTTCCTCTGACCTCCCATCGCCAATCAAATGTGCTCAATACATTTAGGAGTTCTAATCTCAGATAGAAATGATCTCATGGGAGCTCCTCCCAGAGTGGGCAAGACTCCCCAGAAAAGTCTGGGCAGCCATCAGAAGTGTTTCTGTGCTACATAATCTCCAGGATAAACTCAAGGGTGGTACAGCCAGTAGATGCATCCACAGGGAAAACATTTACAATCAAATTAATAAGAAATCTTGGACAAAGGTGGGGGGTGGGGGGAGGGGATGGGTGCAATGCACTCACCTACATGATGAGTGCAATGCGCACTGTCTGGGGAATGGGCACGCTTGAAGTTCTGACTTGGGGGGATGGGGGTGGGGGAGGGGATGGGTGTATACCTACATGATGAGTGCGATGTGCACTGTTTGGGGAATGGACACACTTGAAGCTCAGACTCGGGGGAATGGGACGGACATGGGCAATATATCTAACCAGAACTTTTGTATCCCCATAATAAGCTGAAATAAAAACAAAACAAAAACAAAAACAAAACAAAAAAAGAAATCTGCCCATTATACTAACCCCAGCTCAAAAAGTCAAATGCTTGCCCAATCCCAGAAAAATCAATCACTTCAATGAATTGACAGACTAGAAAAAACAGAATCACACAAACTGGAGGTAACTTAAAGATAGGTTCCCTAAAAAGCTGACTCACAGTTAGTTTCGATGGTTTACATGGATCAAATTTAAACAGCCCTGTACTAAATAAAATAGCCTCCCAAATTAAATGCCAGGAGTCTGTTCTAACTGAATGAGCCCAAGGCTGAGCAAGCTTAAAAGATGCTCAGCAGAAACTGAAGGCACATAATAGGGGCTCTTTCATCTTTCTGTGTCTGAGTCATTCTCAACCCTGTGTTTCCCAGTAAATCCTATATAATGCCTTCCCTACACCACCATCAAACAAAAGAGGCTTTTACTTGGGTTTCTATGAGTAAAAGGAGCAGTGAGGAAGGGGACACTCTGCTACTCATCCAATTATTGCTTATTATTTTGACAGATAGGTCCTAAGCAGATCTATATTTTTTTTGTTATTTTTTTATATGGCACCTCAGAAACCAACAGTAAATATATTCATGTTCTGACCAGAATTTGCCAAAGCGCTAACCAGCCACAGTACCAAAATTGGTCTTTACACTGTAACAGTTTGGCCATTTGAAGAGAAAAATGGCAAAGTTCAACAATTTAGTAGATTAAGTTAATCTGGATCATGATCTATGGACCAGAAGGAAGTCCTGAGGGGCTTCTGCCAGCCTACCTGAAACACAGGGCCTGGAAAGAGCAAGCCCCCAAGACAAGACTCTACAGCAGGAAGCCGAGGACACGGCCAAGGAGGTCAACAGCAGATGGGACTAAGACAGAGGTAGCACAGAAATGGGGCAGACCAGCACAGCCAGTTTGTGGTAAGGAATTCCCATATAGTAAGAGAGTACCCTCAGCTATCTTCCACTGCTGAATCCCACTACAATAATGTCTCTTTTAGCCAACTAAAAAAAAAAAAAAAAGCAAAGTCCCAGTATTTTCAGCCACACTATTCTGGGACTGTAAACAAGTGGAGCAGCCAAGCTACGTGATGGGTCTTCTTAAAGGAACGGTCTCAGTGAGATGATGTCCACCCATGACTGCACTGAAGCGAAGGGCAGAATATCTTGGGCTACCATTTCAGAGAGGGCCCAGAATTATTTCTGAGGCAAGGAGGGACTGCCCCAGGTAGACACCTTCTCAGCCTCTTACTGACCACTCTTGGGTTACTGGACTTTCTTATCACCCAGCATGCCCAGTGTAAGGGGACTTAACTTTAGGAGTCTCTTGGCATGAATAGGTCCTTGGCTCACCTAATGTTCCAGGCAGGGGTCAGTCAGCATGAAGGTGAAACCTGTGAAACGTCTTATCAGTGTGCTGCTCTACTCTCTTGGAAAGAAGACAGTCACAGAAGTTTATAGAAAAGAAACAGAGAAGAATGGGGGTTGGGTTCTATGGGGTTTTTAAAAAATCTAAGAATGAGAAAAACAAATGCCTTTTAGTGTTTCATCTTTTTTCCACAACAGGTAAACATTCTGATCAAACAAGATGTCTGACTCTCTCACAAGACTCAACAGACAGGAAAATACTATCCACTTCCTCCATTAAGAACTCTAATTGCTAGAAACTTTATTCTTCTAACCTTGGAGTTATTTGCTAAGGTGCTGCCTCTGGCTTCCAGAGATTACAGATGACTTGTCAGCATGGATCATTTATTCATTATGGGCTCTAAATAATGGATCTGCAAGTCCTTTGGTTTTCCTAGTACAGTTCCACTGAGGCTTAGAAAAATCAATGACTATAACCCAGAAAGTCTAACCATTTCACTAGAGAGGTTACAAAACATGTCAAAAGAGAATATAGATTTCACCAGCTAGATTACTTCTGAGGAGCTAACAGAACCAAAGAAGGAAGAAAAACTGGTGTTTGGTTATATTTGTCCCTGATATATTTTCCACTTCATTAGCATCCAGATCTCCTATTAGACTAAACCTTTATCTGTTAGATCATTTTCTCAATCTCAGCACTATTGACATTTTGTACTAGGTAATTCTTTTTGTGGGGGGCTGCCCTAGGCCCTACATAAGATATTAAGCAATACCCTGGGCTGGGCACAGTTGCTCATGACTGTAATCCTAGTACTTTGGGATATCGAGGCGGAGGATCACTTGAGGCCAAGAGTTTAAGACCAGCCTGAGCAACATGTTGAGACCTCATCTCTACAGAAAATAGAAAAATTATAGAGGGGTGTGGTGGTACACGCCTATAGTTCCAGCTCAGGAGGCTGAGGCAGGAGGATCACTTGAGCCCAGGTGTTTCAGGTTGCAGTGAGCTATGATGATGCCATTGTACTCTACCCCGGGCAATACAGTGAAACCCATCTTAAAAAATTTTTTTTAATTAATTAATTAAAAAAAATAAGCAGCACCCTGGCCTCTACCCACTAGCCAATAGCATATCATCCCAACCCTCAGCTGTGACAACCAAAGCTGTCTCCAAACATTGCCAAATGTCCCCTGGGTGAATAAAATCACTCCTGGTTAAGAATCCCTGTGTTAGAATGTATCAAATAAGACTAATTTAGCTCTCTGCTCTCTTTATTCTACCAATCAGGTTCTTAAAGACTTAGTTTTATCAATTTAAATCAATAAAATCTGGGGTATTACGCAGGAATTATTTGTACAAACCAAGTGCCCATGAGTCACCATTGAGTTATTACTCCCTCACTCCTCCACCCAATATATCAGCACTCCTGACAACTTTACCTGCAAACTTTGTCCCAGATTCATCAATGTTTCTCCACCTCCCCGTCTCAGTAACACCAAATCTAAGCCATCTCTCACCATATCTTCTGCAACAGCCTCTAACGATGCGGTCTCTCTGCGTTCCCTCCTGTCCCTCTATCATCTTTAGCAGGTCACTAAAACCTCTATCTGGTTATATGACTTACTACCATAAAGCTGTCTGGCACTTCCCATCACCCTCAAAATAAAATCCACACTTATTTCTGTGGCCTGTTTCCCTCTGCTCCTCTTTCCTTACCACTCCGCCAGCTCACTCCAGCCACACGGGCATTCTTTCTATATCTCAAATATGCCATACCACCCTCACTTTTTTCCCATTCCCTCTACCTGGAGGTCTATTTCCCCAGTCAGTGTTAACCATTAGGTCTCTGTTTAAAAGTCACCTCTACAGTAAGACCTTCTTTGACCATCCTGAAATAGTGGCTTCCAAGTCACTCTTCCTCAATAATACTTACTATACCTGAACGATCTTTTTATGTGTTTACATATGTGAAATCTGCTTTCCCACTTGAACAGAAAGTTCTATGAAGGCCGGACCACATCCTATTAACCACATATCCCTAAAATCTAGAAAGTGCCTAGCACATAACATATGCTCCAAAAATGGGATGAATTAATGAATATCTTTGGCTAGCAGGCCAAATGTGTCAGTTTAAGAGCCACAAGTGATTTTCTATTTCTGAGACCAAAAATCAGTCTCTCTTCAAATTTACCACTATAGTACACACTGAAATGACAAGGTTGTGATAAAATTTTCACCTCGAAAAGGAAGTGTTTTGTCCTTTTAGGTTTTCCAAAGAAACTGAATAATACTCAAACCACAAGAAACAAATCTTAGGGGCCAGGTGCAGTGGCTCACGCCTGTAATCCTAGCACTCTGGGAGGCCAAGGTGGGCTGATTGTTTGAGCTCAGGAGTTCGAGACCAGCCTGAGCAAGAGCGAGACCCCGTCTGTACTAAAAATAAAAAGAAATTATATGCACAGCTGAAAATATATATAGAAAAATTAGCCGGGCATGGTGGCGCATGCTTATAGTCCCAGCGACTCGGGAGGCTGAGGCAGGAGGATCGCTTGAGCCCAGGAGTTTGAGGTTGCTGTGAGCTAGGCTGACACCACGGCACTCTAGCCCGGGCAACAGAGTGAGACTCTGTCT
>CM052442.1:22913400-22927226 GCA_028533085.1 Varecia variegata | reverse complement strand
CACAATAGTTATAGCTCACAAGGGATTATCATAAAATAATCCCTATGTACTAAATTGACAATGCTTAAAATCCACAAATACCTAGAATCATGAAAAGAAAAAGTTGGAACCTAACTTATAGACTCTTTACTGCTATGAGTAAGGAGTTTTTCAATATAACATCTTGATAATGATAAATAATGCTACATTTATATAGAGCTATGGTTCATTTGATCCTCAGAGCAGTCATGAGGAACTGGTGAGCCACTGCTTTTGACCATAATGAAATTTAATTAGAAAGTTTAAGAGACTCTGTCAGAGACAGCAGGAATAAATAATTAACAGTATAGATTTTAGAGCCAGATGCCTGTGTTCAAATCCTTGCCACTTACTGTAACTTGATCTTGGCAAGTGACTTCATCTCTCTGTGCCTCAGCACCCTCATCTAGACATACAACCTACTTCAGACAGTGAGGGAGGCTGAATAGTGCTGTCCCCAAAAGTGATGTCTATGTCCTAAGCCTCAGAACCTGTAAAATAGCACTTTATGTGGCAAAAGAGACTTTGTAGGTGTGACTGAGTCTTAACTTTGAGATGGGGAGATTATGCTAGATTATCTGGGTTGGCCCAATGTAATCACAAGGATCTTTACAAGAGGAGGCAGGAGGGCCACAGACACAGAAGGTGATATGACAATGGAAGCAGAGAGAGAGAGAGCAAGATTAGAAGATGCTACACCACTGGTTTTAAAGTTGGATGCTGGGGGCCACAAGCCAAGGAATGCAAGCAGCCTCTTGAAGCTAAAAAAGACAAAGGAATAGATTCTTCCCTAGAGAAGGAACACAGCCCTGTTGACCCATTTTAGGACTTCTGATCTCCAGAACTGTAAAAGAATAAACCTGTGTTGTTTTAAGCCACTAAATTTGTGTAGTTTGTTACAACAGCAATAAGAAACTAATACACATAGGGGCATCATCAGGATTAAATGAGCTCATCCATGTAAAATGCTAAAAATAGTTTCTAGCACCATTTAAGAGCTCTTTAAATTTTAGCTATTCTGAGCCAAAACCAGAATCCAGGGGACACTCATAGAAAGACTTCAGGAGTCAAGAAAATGAGGTTCAGAAATTTGGTAATATCCATCCAAATTTAAAATTCACATATTATTTGATGAGAGATTCCATTTCTAAACAGATGTACAGGATGTTCAACACATCCTTGTTTGTAATAAATATGCATTAAAAGGCTAAAATTATAGAAATACCATTCGATGAAATACTAGGCAGCCTTTAAATAATGAGGCAAACCTCAATGTGCTGATAATGGGAAGGTCTACAAAATGCATTCTTTAGTTTTTTAAAAAAAAAAGCTAAGTACAGAACAGCAAGTATATTTAGTTCCATCTTTGTTTAAAAACAAAAGGATACATATATATTCCTAAGTACACATGAAAAAATTCTAGAAGGACATGCAGTTAACCTTTAATGGGGATTGTTTTAAGAAAAGAGACTAGGAGTATGGAATAGGAGGCAAACTCTTTTCATCATATGCCCTTTTATAGCTATATGTGTGATATGCTTTTAAAAAAAGATGAAGTTGAGATGTGACAATTCCAATCAACACGTGTTTATGCACTGACAACGTGCTTACCATTGTATATGGTATAGGGCATAAAACATGGTCCTGCTCTCCAGGAGTTTACATTCTAGTTTAATTTGTATTACACAAACATCTCTCCAATTGTTTTGAATATTCACCTATCAGAAAACTGAACTGGGGAAAAAAAACTGAACTAGATATTTTCTTTAAGTATTTTTCCACTTATCACTCTAAGAAGGAATCTCCACCTAAAATGAATGCATCCTATGTCTAATCCATTAGTCCCAACCAATGCTGCTTATTATTAACAAACCCTTGTTTCCTGGGAAGTGGTTAATGTTTATGAAGGGAGGAAAAGCAGGAGGGATCTTTACGAACAATCCATTTATATAAATAAAAATATATATTACATTATTTACAACATTAATTAAATTAATATGATATGTTAATTATATATATTTTACAGACAAGGAAAAAAAGATGAAGGGTCAATACCATGTCTGGGTAGTTGGATTTGTCTTCTTCATTATACTTCTTTATGTTCTCCTAATTCTCAACTAAGGAACATGTATCAATGTTACAAACACACACATCCCCCAGTTTCCTCCCCCCCAAAAATTCTTTTTTGTTTGTTTAGATTGGGGATGTCTGTGGAAAAAACATTCTTTTTAAAGGTGCCAACACTCAGTTCTTTCCTATGGACAGAAATTTATTTAAAAAAAAAATGCCAATACAATATCCATGAGGGTTACTAGTTCATCCCAAATCTTCCCCTCACTTGACAAAAGTGACAACAACCCAAACTATGATTTCCCAAAGGCTGACACTAAAGAGAATTGACAGCAAAACCAACAAGAACCATTCAAATCCAAGTGTTCCATTTATAAATTATTTAGTCCACAATGTCACCCAATTAGAGTATAATCCATAATGAAGACATTATTGCTGACAACGGAGGCAGAATGGGATCTGGGTCACTCTTCCATAACTATTAGCTCCTCTCAAGCCAATAAAGAAAAGTCTGTGTTAGCAAAGTATTTAGCTGACAATGGAAATACATAGGATTCACGATGTAATTCACTTCCATAAGCTTATCCAAGGAAGAAAAAAGAAAATAAGAAAACTATTTAGTGGGTAATTGGGGAGTTTCTCAAATGGTAACTTACATAGGTACACCTCCAATCTGGAAACTGAAGGAGTCACCACCACAAACATACTGAGTCAATGGACTACAAATACTTCAGTGATACAACAACAAACTGGTATAGGACATTATGTGCCAGGCTCTGCAGTAAATCCTTTCCGTTCCTAATCTCTCTGAATCCTTTCAACAATCCTATGAAGTCAAAGTGAAACTGAGGCACAGAGCTTAAACAATTTGCCCGTGGTTATGCAGTCAGGGTGTAAATTCAAGCAGCCTTCACTTGAAAGCCCACTGGAAATCAAAAAAATAAACATTATACTACCCCTTCCCCAATCACTACTAGCTGTCACACACTACTGTCCTCCCAATTTGCCCCAATCACACACTACCCAGCCCCAACCTGGAATCAAACCAAATATCTAGTCATCCTGTACTCCCAGATGCCCTCACTGACTTTTACTGATCAGAAGCCTATACGTGACAATAAGAAAAGACCATCTAGGAAGAATATTGTCCTTATTAAAAGCCACTTTTTAGAGACCTATCTCTCTAAATCAAGAGAGCACGTTCATGCCTTATTCCCTAGCACTACCATGGGACCCACTGTTAGTGTTTCTTTCCCTGGATAGGTACAGTTCCTCATCACTGACATTACTCACAACTTGCCCAAGTGCTCTCACTCAGAAATCTGTTTTAAACCAGTTCCTCCTAATAATAATACAACAGCTACCATATACTGACCATTTATTCTGCGGCAGGCTTCACAAACACTGTCTCATTTCATCATCAAAACAACCCAATAAAGAGTAAGCACTGTCTCCATTTTCTTTTCTTTTCTTTTCTTTTCTTTTCTTTTTTTTTTTTTTAGAGATGAGGTCTCACTATGTTGCCCAGGCTGGAATGCAGTGGCTACTCACAGGCACGATCACAGCTCACTATAGCCTGGGAACTCCTGGGCTCAAGTGATCCACCCACTCAGCCTCCTGAGTAGCTAAGATTACAGGCAGACCTACCAAGCCTGGCTTGTCCCCATTTTATAGATGAGAAAACTAAGGCACAGAGAAGTAAAGTAATTTAGCTTGAGGTCACAAAGCTGATAAGCAGCTTAACCCAATTACATGCAACTCAAGTCTTCAGGGCCCTTGTCTTTTAATGATTAAAATGTGATCTCCTCTTGGACTTTCTTTTTGAGAGCTACCTTCCAACAACAGATCTCCACTGCATGAATCCCACTATACCCAAGTGCTTACCTGAATTTCTTCATTTTCATCTACTAGGAGGAAACTCACAACCTTCTCAGTCATCCTCTTCCTCTTGGTCTCCTCATCCATCTCTTCTGCTTCCAGTGACTCCTGGACATTACTGACATGGTACACAGTAATGGGATGTCTCCTTTTGTTACCCCCAGAATGAGTCCTCTTCTGGCACTCCAGGCACAAGTTGATTTTGCAGGTCTGGCACCTCACGACTGCCCTTTGCCTAACACCTGGCAAATGCCCATTGGGACCCTTGCAGGGGTCACAGTAAGGGACATGGCCGGGTTTGAGTCTTATTCGCTCATGGTTTCGCAGGCGCTCCTGCCGATGGAGTTCCTCCTCACAACGGAGACACTGCAGACTGCCACACTCATCACACTCAAAGACAGCTTCGTCAGTCCCACTGCAGGCATAACTTTCCTGGCACATCAGCCCCGGATTCAGGCCCTTTTCTGCTGGGGAAGTCTGGGCACTCATACTCAGAATGGTAAGGAAACACACCCACCATATAACAGTCACTGAGCTTGCCCCAGGAATGAAGACAAAGGCTTTGAGTCTGAAGACTGCACAGAACTTCCACAGGGTTCTGAACACCTTAAAAAAGAAAATCTTCAGCGTCCTATTATAATCTTCACACACTCACAAATGTTTAAATTTTTAATTTTCTGCCTCCAAGACTCTTGTATCAGCAGCAACGTTGATTTGGTTTGATGGTTTCATCCTCCGTAAAGTGCAAGCAAGTATGTGGTCAAATTAACTTGAAAGGGTCATTTATGGCTATTTGAGAGATAGGTCTGTTGGGTTCACAGAGGTGGGCTCATCGGTTGGGCCTCAGCCACAAAGTTTTGGTGGTGAAAGTGGTCAGGAGCTTTACAATATAATTCAAGCTCAAGTCAATATTTCAGAGGATACCTAGAATAGAGGAAGGAAAAGGATTTCACTCATCTAAAAACCAGAAGTGCACCTTAAAAAAAGACTGTGATTAAATACTAGGCCAAAACTATAGAGAAAAATCTCATTATTTCTTGTAACACTTACACTGGCTTGTTCTGATACTAGACATTTCTTCTCAAAATCATGGCTAAGGCTCCTTATGAAAACAAACACCACTACTAGGCCCAAGACATTTAAGAGACTTTGCTGTTCTATTTCCCAAACTGAATTCTCTATTCATTCAGTTATTAAATTCAGAATCAAAATCACTAAAATCACTAAGCAAATACTCTTTGGAAGGACAACCCTATGCACCCCCACCTGCACCCACAAATGAGAGAGGTGGAGAAAGAGGTCTGTAAAAAGCTAATGAAAATATAATAATAATAAACTTTAGATCCATCAAAGACCTGAGCAGATCTCTAACTGGATCGTTTCAACTCTGGACAGATGCCTGTTAAGGACTCTAAACGTGGAAACAACAGTCACAATTTCATGTTTGAAAACAATAAAAAACAATTGTACTTCCTTTTGTCCGTTCTTTAACTGCAAAAAAAGGGAGCAACAGGAGACAATTCCTCCACTATGGCTCACGGCAAAGCCAGGCCTGCAGTGAGTCAAAACAAATAAATTTTCTCTTTGCCACTCAAAAACTAACTTAAAATAAACTTTTAAAAAAAGGAAAAATGATAACTGGAGCAGGAAAGGGGCTTTTGTCACTTCTACAATTATATTAATGATATTCCTAATTCCCCCTAGATGTGAACCCCATTCCAATGCCCCAACAAAGTGTAAAGCCCTCCTTTCGGATAGTCACTCCTCCCCTACAGTAATCAATCAATCAATCTTCTTTTTATATAAACAAGGAAGTCAAAGGGAGTAGAAGACCTTATTTACACCCTAACCTCAGATGTGCTCAGCCAGCTCCCAAATGGAAACAAAACTTGTCATAATTGAGAAAAATACAAAATCATCCTTTAAAGCACATCTCACCCCGGCCAGGCCAACCAAACAATCTGCCGATTCGGGCCCCCACCTCGACGCCTCTCTCCAGCCAGGGGTTCCTCACCCTTCCTTCCTCCCCGACACCACCACCACAACCCGAGAGGCAGGAGAGGAGCCTAAGAACAAAGAAGGTACCCCAAAATCCACCCCCTACGCCGGCAAAGCCCGGAGCTGAATCCATTGTTTATAACACCCCACCCCCACTCCAGCCGCACCCTCCCCCCCTTCCTCCCGGGGGCAGCCGGAGCCCCAGGACGGTCGCTCGCCCAGCGCTGGGCCGTGCCCTCCCCGCCCTGCCCTGCCCGCCGCGGCCCGGGGATCCCACCACGGAGCTGATCGGCCGCAGCGAGGCGGCGTTGGGGGGGCCGCAGGGCGCCGGTGGGGGCGGGGGTTGCTCTTCAGGGCACCTGCAGATCCATCCTCTTCTCCATCTCCGCCCCCCTCCTCCTTCGTTGCCTCCCGGGCTTCCTCCTCTCCTGTTGTCAGTTGGGATCAGCTGATCGGAGTGAACTTCTCCCAGCTCGGACTAACAGGAAGGCGTGAGCGGTGCTGCCCCGGGAGGGAGGAGCGGGAGGGGTGGCGCCCGACGCCAGGGGGCGGGGAAGTACGCGCGTGGCCACCTGGGAGTTGTAGTTCTCTGCGGCGCGCAACCCCCCCCAAGGGAAGGCTCTGAATGATTCTGAGTGACTACAACTCCCAGGACGGGAGGGGCTGCTCTGGCTAGGCGCGGTGGGGAGCATTTCGGGACTTGGAGTTTTTGTATTTGAGTGTGGTTTCCGCCTGTTTCAGCACGTTTTGGGGGGTTGGTGGCTGGGGAAGGAATGGCAGTAAATTAGAGAACTGATGTAATGATGTTTAGTATAGGTGGGAAATGGCGACGCAAATAATTTGGATTCAAATAACTCTTATTGCACACCATTCCTTCAGAAATGTGTAAAAACAGGCAGTCTCTATTTCCCCAATTTCACCTGGCAAAAACTAGGAAAAGACCGGAAAGAAGTGATAAAAGAATATAAGCACTCTCTTGGGAATGGGAGTTTTGTTTTCTCTTGTCAAAGGACAAGATTACGACAAATTTAGTTTAAAGATCTCAACCGGCTTTATTGCGATTCTAGAGTAGGGCAACACTTCATTCTATAAAATGGAGTGTTTGGATAAGTTGGGAGAAGAGGTTGGCTTTATAGACAAATAAGACTTGAAGAAAGCAAAAAGCAAAGAACAAAGAGTTTATGAGTCATTTCAAAGCTACTTTCTTGTAAGGCAGGGACAAGGAAACTCAATAGCAGAAAAATAACTGGTTAACATCAGTTTACTTCTGGCTACTTCTTTTGGTAAGGATTAAAGAGAGAGTTTCATTATGCAAGATTAAAACTGGCATGTTTGGGAAATTGGCTGTTATCTTTTGCTCTCCCGATTTCTCAATAGGTCAGTTTGGGTTTGGTGCCATGGAACTGTAGCATGGGTGACTCCATTTTATTATAATTTTTACTCTGGTCTGTTGGGGCCTAGTGCAGGAGATTAGTCTAAAACAATGGCCTCCTATAATTTTTATTTAACCCACTTCAAGGGTATTCTCCAAGCCAACCATTACTTTTCTTTCCTACCTATTATTTTTCTGACCTTTCCTTATATAGTTTCAGAATGTATGAATTTTAAATTATCTTTAAGTTAGACGAGGTACATTTTCAGATAAGCTTCCAGTACGAGCTAATGGTTAACATTTCTCTCACTTTTTTGGAATGGCCTTGTATTTGTTTAGTGCTTTCACTTTTTGTTTGTTTGTTTGTTTCTTGAAACAACACTGAAAGAAAGCCTAATGAAAAGAGTACTGGTCTGTGATGCTGAAGACTGAGTGCTTCTAGAAAAGCTGCTGACTATACAGTTTGTGATCTATGCCAGATCACAAACCAGGGTATTTAGAACAAAACAATCTATAACACTTTAAAACTTCAATGTTTATTTGGAAATGGATGCTTGGGAAGGAAAGAAGGGTTGTAGAAACAAGTTAAGATAACATCTTAAACTAGGCTCTTGAAACTGACTAGCATGACATAAAATTTCCCTGGAAGGTTTTGTTCCTAGGATTACCAATATAATTTCTTATAGCCTTAATAGTTTGCTTCATACCCCTACTTATAAAATGAGTATATTAATATGTCCTGGAAACAAAATGATATTTAATAAATTCTTTTTAAAGACATTGATATACATCTTTTTTTTTTTTTTTTTTTTTGAGACAGAGTCTTGCTTTGTTGCCCGGGCTAGAGTGAGTGCCGTGGCGTCAGCCTGGCTCACAGCAACCTCAAACTCCTGGGGTTAAGGATCCTACTGCCTCAGCCTCCCGAGTAGCTGGGGCTACAGGCATGCGCCACCATACCCGGCTAATTTTTTCTATATATATTTTTAGTTGGCCAGATAGTTTCTTTCTATTTTTAGTAGAGACGGGGTCTCGCTCTTGCTCAGGCTGGTCTCGAACTCCTGAGCTCAAACAATCCGCCCACCTCGGCCTCCCAAGTGCTAGGATTACAGGCGTGAGCCACCGCGCCCGGCCATTGATGTACATCTTAAAGTATATTTTTGAAAGTTATAATGATAACCTCTAGAAGAACCCCTAAAACTGGAAAATGAGTGTAACTAAGGTGAGAAAGAAGAAACTTTTCATTTATACACATTTGTACTCTTGAAACTTTTTACTATGTAATTGCAATATTGTAACAGAGTTGTCACCCCTCCTCCCATAGATATCAAAGGGTAATATTGACAGGTGGAAATATGTAACAGAAGAAATGGCTTGAAAAAAATGGCAAAAATGTTTTGTCTCTCTAAAACATCCCCTACTCCTTTTGGAGAGCTAGGACCTGCATCCCTGCCTCAGGCCAGTGATCAGGAGGGGCAGGATAGTGTCCTTTATTCTTTGTGCCACAAGAGATGGACTTAATCTGGACAAAGGTCACGAGATTGTGTTAGCTGAAGATGGGATTAATCTGGGTGGAGGTCATGAGATTGGACCCTAGTTCTTTGAAATGGGAGTCTGACAGCTTCCTCATTTGCCAGAAAATTAATAAACTCCTCTTTCCTTCTCCTCAAACCACTTGTCCTTGTTCTTCTGATGCTGAATGTTCAGTAACAGTATAAATTGTCAAATCAGTTCCTTTTGTCAGTTGTTTTTACTTATTCTCACTCTTTGTATGCTTGGTTATTTTTTACTATAAGCTGCATTTTCCTTGGAAAATTATTTGTGGGAATTGTTTGAAGCCTAGAATAAAGGTTCATTCTTTCCCGAGAGGATTTGCTTTTGCTTCAGCAAAGAGAGACCATTTGAAACTGAATTCACTGTGTGAGGTGTTGTTGTTATTGACCACTAGGAGATGTATATTTGGGCTACACATCCCTAGGAGGGCTGGCTGGCTTATGGGTCCAGTGCCACCCACCCACAGCTCCACAACCTCTCCCTTCCAAGACAATTTTCTTTCCAGTCTGTTGAGTGGGGTTGTGTGTACTTTCCATTCACTGTCACTGAAACTGTAGCCTTTGAGTTCCCAGATTTGTACTTCCCATTTCCACCAGGTCCTGGGCCTTGTCTTCTGTCTCACTTGCCTCAGGAGGCCTAGAAAAACCCAGCTAAAGTGCACGAAGTAAGGCACACACCTTCAGGATAAAGGTGACATCATTACTCTTCTTACTCTCTGGATCCTGCCTTCACCTAGATTTTAGTCTGATAATTCCTTATCTTCTTGTTGGCTCTTCAATATTTTATCAACATTTTTTGTTGTTTTCAGAAGGGTGGTTGCTTTACCATATTATGAGCCATATCACAAAAAAGGAACAGTCAAGCTAATGGTTAGCTCAGGAGGGAGCTGATATGATCGAGACACATGGTGGGCTTCTGGGTGTTGGCAGTGTTCTACCCTTGACCTAGGTGGTGGTTGCAGCAATCTTCACTTGATAATTATACGTTAAACAGTTCATATGTCTCTTGCACTCTAATATTTGCATATCTCATGATAAAAAATAAAAATTTTAAACGTTAAACAGTTCATATGTCTCTTGCACTCTAATATTTGTATATCTCATGATAAAAAATAAAAATTTTAAAACTTAACTAGAAAAAAGAAATGCTACTCGGGAGGCTGAGGCAGAAGGTTCACTTGAGCCTAGGAATTTGAGTCTGGCCTGGGCAACATAGAGAGACTCCATCTTAAAAAAAAAAAAGGAAGAGTTTGAGAGTCTGGAATTCAGAATGGGACTCCCATTTCCAATAGTATGCATGATTTAATATTCTAAAAAGGCTCATGTAGCAGAATACACGGATGTTGGATGTTGGATAAATATAGACTTGAGGTTTCAAGTATATATTTAAATGCATTACTAAACTGACAAGAAAATAAGGGGAATTCCCCAGTGTTAAAAAAAAAAAATAGAAAAAGGAAGAAAGAAAGTAGGTAAAAAGGGAGCTAATAAGTTGCTTGGGAAGCCCTGGGGGCTTATCCTAGAGTTCCGATGATGAATAACTGTGTAGGAGAATGTGAGACTAAGCTTTGGGCAATAAAAGAGAGCACTTTAAAAAGAGAGCCTGCAGACTCAACAGGCTGAGTCAAATATAGGCTAGGAAAAAATTTGCCTGCCAGCAAAGGAAAGAAGAAAAGGAAACCCATCTTTGTGTGTGTGACTCCAGGTGGACTATGCTATGATAATGATAATAATAAGAGTCTCTTCTGAGAATTTGTGAACATAGCTTTACTCTCTGAGTTTGTATTGAAGTGATCCCAGGATGATAATGTACTTTGGCATACAGCAAGTATAAATGCGAACCCTCTTTGGAGGAAAGCATCCTCAATTCAAGCTCCTAAGTAGTATCATAAATAAACTTAAGCTAAATATGAACTCACAGAAACAAGTTCCCATGAATAAGAATCAACAACAAGTTGGCCGGGCGCAATGGCACACACCTGTAATTCTACCACTCTGGGAGGCTGAGGCGGGAGGATTGCTTGAGCTCAGGAGTTTGAGACCAGTTGAGCAAGAGCAAGACCCCGTCTCTAGAAAAAATAGAAAAATTAGCCCAGGTGTGGTTGCACCCCTGTAGTCCCAGCTACTTGGGAGGCTGAAGCAGGAGGATCACTTGAGCCCAGGAGTTTGAGGTTGCAGTGAGCTACAATGGCACCACTGTACTCTACCCAGGGCAAAAAAGTCAGAGTCTGTCTCAAAGAAAAAAAAAAAAAAAAGAATCAACAACAAGCAATATATTTTTTTTACCTCTGAGATTCTCAGGTATTATAATTATCAAATATGTATAAGAGAAGGCAAAATGAAGACTTTTCAAACAAACTAAGTCATAGAGAATCATAAGCAGACCTGCACTACAAGATAAAAAACATAATTTAAGCAAAAGGGAAATGATACCAGAGGGAAATTTAGAGTCACACAAAAGAATAAAGACTGTCAGAAAATACCTGCTTTGGTTTGAATGTTTGTGTCTCCTCCAAAATCCATATTGAAACTTAATCCCCAATGCAACAAGATTAAGATGTGGAGCCTTTTCGGAGGTGAAGCCCTCACAGATGGGAATGGCAACCTTATAAAAGGTCTGGAGGGAACTAGTAGGCCCCTTTTTGCGCTTCTACCTTCCACCATGTGGGGACAGAGCAAAAAGGCACCAGCTTGGAAGCACAGACTGAACCCTCACCAGGTTCAAAACCTGCTGGTGCCCTGATCTTGGACTTCCACCCTCCAGAATTGTGAGAAATAAATTTCTGTTTTTTATAAATTACCCAGTCTCAGGTATTTTGTTAACAGACAAAGATAATATCTTTAAAAGTCAATTAACTGTTTAAAACAAACAAAAAAATGACAACATATCATACAGTTTATAACATACATAAAAGTAAAATGTGGAAAAATAACAGCACAAAGGTTGAGAGGGAAAATGGAAGTATTATATTTTTTGAAGATAGACTGTGATGAGTTAAAGATGAGTTAAACTGTGCTCGCTTCGGCAGCACATACACTAAAATTGGAACAATACAGAGATTAACATGGCCCCTGCGCAAGGATGACACAAAAATTTAAAATTAAAAAAAAAAAGAAAAAAGAATAAAAATTTTTTAAAAATAAAGATGAGTTAAACTTCATCTAGTGGTTTTTCAACCACTAAAAAACAAAGCAAAGATATATAATGAATAAGCCAATATTAGCAATAAAATTGAATAAAAAGTACTCAATCCAAAATAAGACAGGAAGCATGGATAAAGGAGTAAAGGACATATAAAACAAGTGGAAAACAAAGAGAAAGATGGTATGTTTAAACCCAGCTATACTGAACATCATATTAAATTTAAATAGTCTGAACATTACAATGAAAAGGCAAAAATTGTTGGATTGATTAAAAAAGCAAGACTCAATTATATGCTGCCTATAAGAAACTCACTTTAAAAATAAAGACATTGAGTAAAAGTAAAAGAATTAAAAAAGATATACTATGCAAACACTACTTGAAACTCATCTGGAATGGCCACAGTATTATAAAACAAGGAAGATATTAATACAAAAAATTTTACCAGGGTTAGGAAGATTTTTTTTTTTTTTTTTTGAGACAGAGTCTTGCTCTGTTGCCTGGGCTAGAGTGCCATGGCATCAGCCTAGCTCACAGCAACCTCAAACTCCTGGGCTCAAGGGATCCTCCTGCCTCAGCCTCTTGAGTAGCTGGGACTACAGGTGTGAGCCATGACTTCTGGCTAATTTTTTGTTTCTATTTTTAGTTTCCGGGATAATTTTTTCTATTTTTAGTAGAGATGGGGGTCTCACTCTTGCTCAGGCTGGTCTGGACCTCCCAACCTCGAGCAATCCTCCTGCCTTGGCCTCCCAAAGTGTTAGGATTACAGGCGTGAGCCACCATGCCCAGCTGGAAGACATTTTATAATGATAAAGAAGTTACTTTATCAAGAAGACAGAATTCCAGATATGTATGCACCTAATAATGGAGCTTTAAAATATTTAAAGGAAACACTGAAAGAACTGACAAGGGAAACAGATAAATCCACAAATACAGTTGGAGATTTCTAAAGTCCTCTGTCAGTAACTGAGAGAAAACATAGGCAGGAAATCAATAAGGATATGGAAGACCTGAACATTATCAACCAACTTGACCTTACAGCATTTATAGAATGCTCCATCCAGCAAGAGCAGAAATACATTCTTTTCACATGTACACAGGACACTCATCAAGATAGACTATATGTGGCAATAAAATAAACCTCAATATACTTAGAAGAATTGAAATTGTATAAAGTATTTATTCTGACCACAATAGAATTAACTATTATAGAAATCTAAAACAGAAATATAACTAGAAAATCCCCAAATATTTGGAAATAACGCTTCAGTCAAAGAAGAAATCACAAGGAAAATTAGAAAATATTTTGGGCTGATTGAAAATGAAACAAAAATGATGTTAAAGAGAAATTTGTAGAAAATAATGCTTGTCTCAGAGAAGAGGAAAGGCTCAAATCAATTATTTGGACTTCCATCTTATGAAACTGGAAAAACAAGAGCAAATGAAATGCAAATTAAGCAAAGAGAAGAAAATAATAAAAATAAGAGCAGAAATCAATGACGTAGGCCGGGCACGGTGGCTCATGCCTGTAATCCTAGCACTTGGGAGGCCGAGGCGGGCAGATTGAGCTCAGGAGTTCGAGACCAGCCTGAGCAAGAGCGAGACCTCCGTCTCTACTAAAAATAGAAAGAAATTATCTGGCCAACTAAAAATATATATAGAAAAAATTAGCCGGGCATGGTGGCGCATGCCTGTAGTCCCAGCTACTCAGGAGGCTGAGGCAGTAGGATCGCTTGAGCCCAGGAGTTTGAGGTTGCTGTGAGCTAGGCTGACGCCACGGCACTCACTCTAGCCCGGG
>CM052442.1:22847511-22906302 GCA_028533085.1 Varecia variegata | reverse complement strand
TACTCTTGCTCAGGCTGGTCTCGAACTCCTGACCTTGAGCAATCCACCCGCCTTGGCCTCCCAGAGTGCTAGGATTACAGGCGTGAGCCACCGCGACCGGCTGATATTTCTTTATAATTCCACAATCTATAATAAGAGGGAATAAGAACTGAAAGCATTTTAGAATTTCCTGCTATTTTGATTGCGGTGTAACACAGTTAAGTGCGATAATCCTAGGTGTACAACTTGAGGATAGACACTATGTACTCTTCTCCCAAATCAATACATAGAATATTTCCAGCACCACAGGAAGCTCCCTCTTCCCATTTCCCAGTTAATACCGCCACGTCCATTGTCATAGATTAGTTTGTCTACAACACAAATCATGTTTAACACATCATCGTAAAAATCAAACAGTGAGTAAAAACAGTACTACCAATCCCCAACTCACTGATATATTCACAATACCTATGTTAGTGTCTCTGGTACTAAGGGCTTCAAAGCACCCAAATGAGAATCATCTGGGGCCACTTAAAAATGTAGATTCCTAATCCCACCCAGATCTACTGAATTATAATCTCTGAAGTGGAGTAAAGAAAATCTCCCTGTTAAACAAATATCACAGTGGTTATTATGCACAATAAAATTTTTAAATAGGACTAGAGTCTCTAAGTAGTTGAAATACACAGTGGTATTCAACCCTGATCACACTTTTAAATCCTCTTAAGGGGTTTTGTTTTTTGTTTTCAGACAGGGTCTCGCTCTGTCACCCAGGCTAGAGGGCAGTGGTCTTGTCATAGATCACTGCAACCTCAAACTCCTAGGCGCAAATGATCCTCCTGCCTCAGCCTCCCAAGTAGCTGGGACTACAGGCACACGACATCACGCCCAGCTAATTTTTCTGTTTTTTTCTAGAGATGGGGTCTCACTCTTGCTCCGGCTGATCTCAAATTCCTGGCCTCAAGCAATCCCGCCGCCTCAGCCTTCCAAAATGCTAGGATTACACTGCACCCAGCCTGAAGGGTTTTTTTTTTTAATTTTTATTTTTTTTACTGTCAAGACAGGATCTTGCTATATTGCCCAGGCCGACCTCGAACTCCTGGCCTCAAGTGATCCTCCTGCCTCAGCCTGCCACCTGCTGGGATTACAGGTGTGAGCCACCATGCCTGGCTGTTTTTAGTTGGTTTTTTGTGTGTGTGTTTTTAAATACTGATGTCCAGTCTTTACTCCTAGAGATTCTGATTTACTGGGCATCAGTTTTTTTGTTCTGTTTTTATTTTTGTTTTTTCTCCCAAAGGTGAATTCTAATGTGGAGCCAATGGTGGAAAAACCTTGAACCAGATAAATGAGAGATGAGCTAAGAGCCTCAAGCACAAACTGTGTTTCTCTTGGCTTGAAAAATTGACCTTAAACTGAATCTCTTAAGGTATATCAGAGACAAATTCGCCAGGATGACTGCTAAAATAGAAAACAGCCCCAGGGAATGGCTGTAGGATAAATATGTTTGGATGAATTTGGGGAAGAGGCCAATTTACATATAGCAATTATAGTATTTTGGCGAAGGAAGGAACTAAAGATCATTTTGTCTATGTGAGGGGTTGGCAAACTACACATCACCTGCTTTTCTATGGCCCTCAAAGAATGGTTTTCACATTTTTCAATGGTTGGAAGAGATGCTCTCAATCACTATAATCAAACGCTGAATAGTTTTGGAAATTAGCTTTTACTGCAGACTTAATAATGTTTCTTAATTAATTGAACCTATAGTTACATGGCAAAACAATCTTGTAAATATGTGATATTTACACTGTAGTTTTGTAATCTCAATGACAACTGATGTCATTTCAGTAACAAGTAATCTCAGGCCACTTAATATATTTCCCATGCTGTCAAGAGTTAAAACGAGGCTGGTCCAGTGCTAGTGGGTTATCAGAACTTATTAACATTAGTGTCACTAAAGTTGGTATACAACCCCCCACTGCTAAATTTAAATGGCTTAAAAAAAAAAAGTTAAAACAAGAAGCAAGATCTGCATTTTCCACAAAATTTACAGTGAACATAAATTCTGAGCCCAAACTTCAATTCCAGCACCATTTTTCAGACCTCAATGCAAGTATAAAGGAAATTTATGTTTTTCAAAATCCATTTAACTGTCTAATAGAAGAGCTTCCCTTCCACCTAACCTTTAAATGGAAGTGATTAAGCTTCAATGCAATAACATGCTATATAACAAATATCAAGAAAAAACTTCTTAGTATTTCATAAATGCCTTTCAAGTGCTGAATATGCTCCGTGAAAATCATATGCTGTGGATTACAATCAGTATTTGGAAGTATCTGTGTTAAAAAACAGTTTTAAAGATAAAATACATAAAATATCATCCTGGCTCATAGATTTTGATAATGGTGACATAGCTTTGAGACCTCAATTAAGCAAACATACCATCCCCCCTCAAAAAAGAATTCTATTTTTCTCATTAGTAGACCTATATTACAAAAATTGTACTGAATTATTATATTTTCAATTCTGTCAATTAAAAAGTTTGTGAAATTTTTCCTTCCTTATTATTATTGTTAGATAAGCACCTATATTATATCCTTGAATTTGCTTCATGGCTGGCAAAACCTAAAATGTTAACAGAAAAAGTTTGCTGACCCCTGACCTATACCAGAAGGAAGTGATTCTAAGCTTTGACCTAAAGGATAGATTAAGTTATCTAGGGTAGGCAGAGTAGAGGAGAATGTTCCAGACAGATGAAAACAGCAAAACTGAAAGCCCAAAGAGAGCAGGGGCATTCTGGAAATGGAAATAATTCCCTATGGAGTGTAAGATGTGGGAGGGGTGTGGTGAGAAACTGGGCAAGAGATAAGGATAGGTGGCAAATAATGACCAGATCAAGATGGGCTTTATAAAGTAGGTTGTTGAGTTTGCATTTTATACTAAAGGCAATGGCCAAGTGTATAAGGGTTTGGAGAGGAGAGAGAGAATAAGGAATAATGCCCAGGATAATGTTAGGCTTGGGAATTGGGTAGGATGAAGACCTTACTGGGATAGGAAACCCAGGAGAAGAAACAGGGGAAGTTAGTGAAAATGGTAGAACGAGAAACACCAAGAGTCTGTCCCTCTACAAAAGCAATGAATAAATTGGCAGAAACTGACAAAAGGATCATTCTCGGAACTGTGGATACCGATCAAAAGCTTGCAACAACCAAGGGAGTGCTTAGTCAAGAAAAAAAGAGCTGAATCTTGGAAGAATTGTTTTGTGGCATTTTAACTTACACAGGACCATCCTCTGCCCCTCAGCACAGCAATGACCTTGAAGACAGCCTCCATTCTTTTTTTTTTTTTTTTTTTTGAGACAGAGTCTTGCTCTGTTGCCCAGGCGAGAGTGCCGTGGCATCATCATAGCTCAAAGCAAACCTCAAACTCCTGGGCTCAAACGATCCTCCCGCCTGAGCCTCGAGACTAAGAGTGCTAGATTTACAGATGTGAACCACCCTGTCCAGCCAACAGCCTCTATTCTTAGTATGAGTACCCAGCATCAGAGGGAGAAGAACAGACTTTATTCTCAAAGAATTTTACAGTTGTTTATTTTAATCTATGTGTTAGTTCTTCTAAAGAACTGACTGAAAGGGCTTGTTGTCATTTCACCTAACTCAGAACTCTCCCAAGGCTGATGCACCTACCCAGGAAGGATTTGTCCAGATATAGTTTGGATATTTGATTTGGCTCCTCTAAATCTCATGTTGAAATCTGATCCTGAATGTTGGAGGAGGGGCCTAGTGGGAGTTGTCTGGGTGTCTGGGTCATGGGGGAGGATCCCTCATGAATGGCTTGGTGCCCTTCCTGTAGTGATGAGTGAGTTCTCTATTAGTTCACCCAGAGCTGGTTGTTTAAAAGAGCCTGGTACCTCCTCCTCCTCTCTCTCTTTCCTCCTTCTTTTGCCTGTGACATGGCTGCTTCTCCTTTGCCTTCCACCTTGATTGGAAGCTCCCTGAAGCCTGCAGTAGAAGCGGATGCTGGCACCATGCTTCTTGTACAGCCTGCAGAACTGTGAGCCAAATAAACCTCTTATCTTTATAAATTACCCAGTCTCAGGTATTCCTTTATAGCAATGCAAAATGCACTAAGGCATCCTGGGTTTAAAAAGCATTTAAAGGCAAATGGGTTACTTATTGTCACTTGTGGCAAGAAATAACAGTTGCAGCAAACAATAGACTAATCAAAAAGCTAGGGAGGATCGGCTAGGAAATAAGATTCTTTGGGGGAATAAAGGTTTTAAAAAGTTCTTACATATTCTGGGGATCAATAGGCAAGCTCAGAGAAGACCTGAAAAGGCCCTACACTCTCACCTCTGGCTGACCTTCAGGACCTGCACAAGCAGGCAGTGAAAGGAAAGAGAGAGCTGTAAACTGCCTGGCTTAGTGTTGAAGGTGTGTCCTAACATACACACACAAACACTGATTTTATCTGCAAAGATTGGGACGTGTGTATGTCTGAGTATGTATGTGTGTTGTTCTGTGTTCTGGACATTGAAAGAAATCTCTATCAAATCACTAGCTGATCCAGTAAGCTAACAGAACAGTCTTCAGTGACTACACATAATAAAAAATACAGACTTTATGAAATAGTTCAGAAAAATCACTAAAGAAACAAAACCTGTAAGTAGCAAATATTAATACAAATCCTAAGAAGGGGAGAGAATCTTGTTTCCAGAGTTGCCACTTACAATATTCAAAATGTCCAATTTTCAAGAAAAAATTATAGGGCTTATAAAGAAAAAAGAAAGTACGGTCCATTTACAAGAAAATAAGAAATTAATAGAAACTTCCTGAGGAGGCCCAGACATTGGACTTACTAGACAAAGACTTTTAATCATCTCTTTCAAATATGCTCAAAGAGCTAGAGGAAACCATGGATAAAGAGCTAAAGAAAACCAAGGGAATGATGTCTCCAAATAGAAAATGTCAATAAGGAGACAGAAATTATAAAAAAGAACCAAGTAGAAATTCTGTAGTTGAAAAGTACAATAACTGATATGAAAAGTTCACCAGGGGAGTTCAACAGCAGATTTGTTTCAGCAGGCAGAAGAAAGAATCAGTGAACTCGAAGATAGGGCAATTGAAACCATCTGGTCTGTGATATATAGAGAAAAATGAACACAGTGCCTAAGAGCCCTGTGATACATCCTCATATGTACTGTTATGCTGTGAATATTTGTTTGCCTCCAAAATCAATATGTTGAAACATAATCACCAATGCAACAGTACTAAGAGGTGGGGCGTTTAGGAGGTAATTAGGTCATGAGGACAGAACCCTCATGAATGATCTTAGTGCCCTTATAAAAGAGGCTTGAGGGAGCTTATTTGTCCCTTCTGCCATATGCACATGCAGCAAGAAGTCACCATCCATAAAGAACAGACCCTCACCAAATACCAAATGTGCTGGTGCCTTGATCTTGAACTTCCCAGCCTCCAGAATGGTGTGCAATAGATAAAAGATTCCTGTTGTTTTTTACTTTCTTTTTCTTTTTTTTTGAGACAGGGTCTCACTCTGTCACCCAGGCTAGAGTGCTGATTCCTGTTGTTTATAAATTAGTCAGTATAAGGTATTTTGTTATATAGCAGCCAGAATGGACTAAGACCTGTACCAACATATACATAATATGGGAGTCCCAGAAGGAGAGGAGAGAGAAAAAAGCAGAAAGAATAATTGAAGAAATAATGGCTGAAAACTTCACAATTTGATGAAAAACGTGAATTTATACAACCAAGAAGCTCAATGAATTTCAAGAGAATAAACTCAAAGAGATCCACACTGAGACACGGTATAATGAACCCATCAAAAATTAAATTCAGGCCAGGCTCAGTGGCTCACCATGCCCGGCTAAGTTTTTCTATATATTTTTAGTTGGCCAGATAATTTCTTTCTATTTTTACTAGAGATGGGGGTCTCGCTCTTGCTCAGGCTGGTCTCGAACTCCTGAGCTCAAACAATCCGCCCGCCTCGGCCTCCCAAGTGCTAGGATTACAGGCGTGAGCCACCTCGCCCGGCCCCATAACTTATTTTTAATTTAAAAATTATGTAATATTGATACATTAAAATGTATGTAATATATATGTAAATTATGAACCATAATAATAAATCAACCATTGAGGCTACTACTTTTGTGCTTTTTCGGGATCCTCCAGCCTCAGCTTCTTGAGTAGCTGGAACTATAGACACAAGCACTGACAATTTCATCACTTTTGCTTCTTCAAAGAGGGAACGACTGTCCTGAATTTTCTATCAATTATTTCTTTGATTTTTAAAAAATATATAATTTTGCCCCATTTTTATGTATCTCTAAACAACAGATTATTAGTTATGCCAGCTTTTGAGCTTTATGTAATACTGGTATCATACTATATACAGAATTCTGACTTGCTTTTATCACTGCAAGTGTCATGTGTGTAACTGTAGTGTATTCATTCTACTTCTGTATAATGCTTATTATGTGACTTTTTGAAAATATATTTACCTTTTCTCTTGTCAGATGTTTGAGTGGTTTCTAGTATTTTTTTTCCTTTATGAACAATTGTGGTATGAATATTCTTGAACTTGTGTCCTGAGGCATATATGCTAAGGTTTCTCCATATAAACCTAAAAGTGGAACTGTTAGATCACAGGGAGAGCAGAGGCTTAATTTTTCTAGGTTATGCTAAAGTGGTCGTACCAATATACATTTCCACTAGCAATGCCTAAGTTCCTATGATTCTAAATCCTTCTTAATTTTTACCAAAGAAATGGATTTAAAGTGATATCTCACTCTGGCATTAGCATTTCTATGATTACTAAGATTTTCAATATTTGATTCATCAATTGTATTTTTTTTCTCAATCCTGCTCCCTCGAAATCAACTGTTTCTTCTTCAAAATGCTAGAACTGCCTTTGTTCAGTTTTTCATTGGATTATTGCCTTTTATTATTGATTTGAAGGAATTTTTATATATTATTTACTAATCTTTTATAAGTTACCTGAACACATCTTGTGCAGCTCCTTAGATTTTCTTCTAATCCTCACTTTGTCTTCTGGATCCTCAACCATTCACTCCAACTCATCCACCACCACTGGTTTTTCAGGACTTGCCAGAGTTTCTGTCTGTTTCTACTCCTTTTGGATGCCGGATGGCGTGGGATCTGGCTTCCCTAGTGGCTGTACAAGGGGCCAGGTGAGACAGATTGAAAGTTTGCCAAAGGGTAACTTTATTGAATAGAGGAGAGGGCATGTGAAAGAAAAAAACAGATAAATCCCTTTCTTTCTTTCTTTTTTTTTTTTTGAGACAGAGTCTCACTCTGTTGCCCAGGCTAGAGTGCCAGGGCATCAGCCTAACTCACAGTTGTCCAGCTAATTTCTTTCCATTTTTTAGTAGAGATGGGGGTCTTGCTCTTGCTCAGGCTGGTCTCGAACTCCTGACCTCAAGCAATCCTCCCGCCTCCGCCTCCCAGAGTGCTAGGATTACAAGAGTGAGCCACCATGCCCAGCCTCATCTGTCTTTGTACTCTGCCTGTTTTTAAAATCTTTGTCATTGATTTCTGTCACTTTACCATAATGTATCTAGCTGTGGATTTCTTTTTATTCGCCTAACTTGATAATAGTTGGACTTCTTGTATCTGAATTGTCTCTTTGAATACTGCCTCTCACTTTTCTTTTGCAACTCCAATTAGAGGCCTATGAGAACATTTAATTCTATTCTCTGTTTCTTTCTTTCTTTCTTTTTTTTTGAGACAGAGTCTTGCTCTGTTGCCCGGGCTACAGTGCCGTGGCGTTAGCATAGCTCACAGCAACCTCGAACTACTGGGCTCAAGCAATCCTACTGCCTCAGACTCCCGAATAGCTGGGGCTACAGGCATGTGCCACCATGCTCGGCTAATTTTTTCTATATATTTTTAGTTGTCCAGCTAATTTATTTCTATTTTTAGTAGAGACGGGGGTCTTGCTCTTGCTCAGGCTAGTCTCGAACTCCTGACCTCCAGTGATCCACCCACCTCGGCCACCCAGAGTGCCAGGCGTGAGCCACCACACCCAGCCCTCTCTATGTTTCTTAACTCTCATATTTTCCATTTACTTATCTTTTTTCTTTCCTTTTTTTTTTTTTTGAGACAAGGTCTTGCTCTGACACTGGGGCTAGAGTGCAGTGGCATCGTCATAGCTCACTGTAGCCTCAAACTGCTGTGCTCAAATGATCCTTCTGCCTCAGCCTCTGGATTAACTAAAACTACATGTGAGTGCCACCACACATGGTTAATTTTTCTATTTTTTGTACAGACAGGGTCTCACTATATCGCTCAGGCTGATCTCGAACTCCTGGCCTCAAGCGATCTTCCCCCCTCGGCCTCTCAAAGTGCTGGGATTACAGGCGTGAACCATGGCACCTGGCTTTATTTATCTTTTTTGCTGCACTCTGGGTAACTTATTTGTATCCATCTTCACTATTTTTTCTTCCAACTGTGCCTAATCTGCTCTGTAACCCATCAAGTGAGTTTTAAAAGTTTCATTATTTGTATTTTTCATTTCTGAAAGTGCATGTTTTTTATATTTGCTTCATTTTATTTGTTTCTTGTTTTTTGCTAATTAAAAATTATTTCTTTAAACATTTCATACATTGTTATTTTATGTTCTGTGTGTAATAATTTCAATATCTGAGTTTATTGGAAATTTAAATTTATTGGTTTTATGTGTGTGTATGTGCCACATTCATGGTGACTTGTTTGTAATATTTCTAAAATTCTTGGAACTTTCTAATTTTAAGCTAATATTTGATATCTGAATCCTGGAGCCTAAATCCTCTGTAGAGAATTTGTGTTTACTTTTGCTAAGAGCCTTGGACCACTACTAATATGGGACCACTTTAACCTCCTTTCATGGTTCTAACAACTTGGTAAACTTCAGATACTCCACCTTGTTGAGGACTCCAGGCTTGATCTCCAGATTTTGTGCTAATGCCAATGCTATATCATTTGTCCTCCCTCTGCAGTCCTGGTTAAGATACAGCTCAGGATAATACTTCCTCTAGGAAGCCTTCCTTGACTTCCACAGATCACCAGGCTGAGTAAGTGATGCTGCCAATACTCTGCATATTCCTATCATTCCATTTCAACAAACACTCCATTTTTCTAGGCTACCTGAGTATCTCTTTTTCGCAACCCAAAATATAGTCTAACTCACCACTTTATATGGAAAACTGCCTTTTCTTCAAACACCATTTCCTCTTTTACCCAATATTATTACTTTTTCTTCGATAACTTTGGAAGGTTATCAATAACATATCTAGCTCCTATCATTACAGAAATATTTTAATAATGTCAAGTGGCAGGAGTTTGAAATTTACATAAAGTCTGAATCTTGATGCAAAGGAGCCCGAATTAGAGCTCTAGGCAAAGATGTAGAGAAAAAAACTGATTGCTGTCTGACTGTTTAAAATTATTTTGCCACATTTTAAAGATATACTCTCATTTTTTTAATCAAACATTAACTTTCTGAATATTATGTCTAGCTTGGCCATTTAAAGTTGAATAAACACATGGTTCCTTCCTTCAGGGAACTATGTGAATAAACAAATGATTTTCACACAGTGGTAAATACCCTGAAATGATGAAGCAGGATCTGAAGCTACATGGCTGGTCTTCTGGGACACTAGAACATCAAGATACCACCTTAGCTCCGACAGTTCTGACGACAGCTTAGGTGCCTTGACAAAAATTCAAATCTTCCTCCTAATCCAGAGTACAAAGGTGCCTATTCTAGTGACCTTCTGTTTTTAACATGATTCACCTACCCTATCACTACTTTTCTCTTCTGCTATTAATTAATTAATTGGCTCTCCCCACAACAGCTCCAGTTTTAATTCTTGAGAAGATCAACTTGGTCCAGCTAAACAATGTTTTTCCTTTTAAGGAAAGTTTTCTTAATTGGTCACCTGATATGGGTCAGATATGGCCATGGAAATAGGGTCAGAATGCACAGATTATGGCCACCAATATCCAAATTATCTATAGCCACTTTCTTCAGCAAGGGCCTGCAAAGACAAACACCTCGGAGGAAGTTGATTGGCATTGCAAGTGAATGGCTTGCAATGAATGGCTTGGTCTGTTCTCTACAAGTGCATGTAAGTGTTATCATTTAGGGCTCTTTCTATAGAAGGAATAGAAAATTCAATTCAAACTGATTTAGAAAACAAAATTTATTGGCTTAGAAAGGAGAAGTCTAGCAGTATAGCTGGCCTCAGGAATGGCTGAATCCATGTTCTAAACTGGTAATATCAAAAGTCTCTCATTTTCTCTTAGCTCTGCTTTCTTCAGTGATGATTTCACTTAATTCCAAGCTTAAATCCTCCTAAGTTCAAGTTAGGTGAAAAAATATAGAGTTCCCTCCCCCTCTTTTAAGCATTATTCCTGATAGGATGAAGCAGTATAGTGTATAGTGTATTGGTTGAGAGCAAGAACTCAGAAACCAGAATGGCTCATTTACTATTTTTTTTTTTTTTTTTCTTTGAGACAGAGTCTCACTCTGTTGCCCGGGCTAGAGTGAGTGCCGTGGCGTCAGCCCAGCTCACAGCAACCTCAAACTCCTGGGCTTAAGCGATCCTACTGCCTCAGCCTCCCAAGTAGCTGGGACTACAGGCATGTGCCACCATGCCCAGCTAATTTTTTCTATATATATTTTAGTTGGCCAGCTAATTTCTTTCTATTTTTTAGTAGAGACGGGGTCTCGCTCATTGCTCAGGCTGGTCTCGAACTCCTGACCTTGAGCGATCCACCCGCCTCGGCCTCCCAGAGTGCTAGGATTACAGGCGTGAGCCACCGCGCCCGGCCTCATTTACTATTTGTAACCTTTGGGAAGTTATTTAACTTCTCCAAGTCTTTGTTTCTTCATCTGTATCACAACAGATTCTATTTTAAGGGGTTGTTGTGAGGGTTAAAGGAGTTGATATTTGCAAAATGCTCAAAATAGTGCCTGGTACAAAAAAGAGCCAAATTACCGGGCTTTGATTGGGTTATATGTTTATCCCTGTCTTAAGGCAGCAGGACCGACAGGTTTCATGGAAGACAATTTTTCCGCGGACTGGGGGGTGGGGAGTGTGGAGTGTGGTGGTTTCGGGATGATTCAAGCGCATTACATTTATTGTGCACTTTATTTCTATTTTTATATTGTAATACATAATGAAATAATTATACAACTCACCATAATGCAGAATCTAATGCCACTGCTGATCTGACAGGAGGTGGAGCTTATGAGGTGTTACGAGCTTTCTCTTTAAGGCTTTATTTTATTATACAAGTAGTACGTGAATTTGTATACAACGTTTCTGATATGTAGGGATAGAGAGTAACCTGAGAGGATTTCTGTTTATGCCTGTGCTTGTAAAAAAAAAAAAAAAAAGGCACAAAGTCTTTTTATTTACAAATTGTAAATAGCATTTGACTAGCACTTGACTGAACAAAGTACTTCCATATACATTTGTTAATTTAATCCTTGCAATAGTCCTGGGGAGTAGGCATTACTAACATTACTTAATGGTAAGGAAGTCTGGCAAGCAGAAATAGAGGTGGATGTAAATTTTACAGATGGTATTAATGAGTTATACGTAGACTTTCTTATTAGTGTTCCCCTTGCATTTTGTGTTCTGTTGGTACTCATCATATGGTAATCATTTCTTTCATTGAACAATTGAGTGCTTGCTGTTCTAGCACTGCGGCTACAGCAGTGAACAAAACAGACAATTCATGCTAAGTTTTTACAATCTATCAGGGTAGGGGCAACAAACCATAAAATCAGTAAGATAAATATGCGGCATGGTAGATGGTTATAAGAGATTTAGAGTAAAATTAAGTAGGAAAGGCAGACAAGAGAGAGTGTAGGTATGTTTCAATTTTATATAGGATGGTTAGGGTTTGTCATGGATTCCACCTTGCCCGCCATTCCTCCAGGATAGGAACAAATCTCACTCCCATTTACCTTCATACTTCCAGCACTTAGCACAGCATCAGGTACTCAGGGAGGCAATTAACTTTATACTGAATGAATTATAAGCTTTCTGAGAAGCAAGCAGTTGGGAAGCAAAGGCGTATAAATAGATATTGCCTATAAGGGACACAAATTGATCTAATATAATAATGTGAACTAAAATAAAATTTTAAGGCTCACCCCCCCGACCAGCTCTCAAGGCCAAAGGAATATCCTAAAACTAAATTGCCTGCCAGGAGGAGGGAGGTCATGCCCCTCTCCCTTCTTGGGGACATCCTTTGTAACCCATTAACAAGCCTAAGGGTATACAAGACAAACCTACAGGCCCTTAATTTACACAACAAATCTATGTCCGGTGGCTTATCTCTGATAAACAACAACTATTTTAAAACATTCCAAGCCTTTAGACAAAACTTCCTGTCTTTAACGGATTACAAGCCAAAAAATTTTTAAACCCACAAGCCAAAAAAATCTTTAAAAATCTTTAAACTTACAAGCGGGGACTTGTAAGTTATACAGATGGCCCACCTTTTCCGGCCAAACCAATGTATGAGTCCCACGTATTGATTTATAACTTTACCTATAACCCCTGTCTCCCTGAAATATATAAAACCAAACTATAACCCAGCCACAGCGAGTCCACTTGCTCAAGGCCTCTTATGCGTGACTCCAGGTCATGATCCTCAAATTTGGCTCAAAATAAATCTCTTTAAAATTACTTTACAGAGTTTGATTTCTTTTCCGTTGACAATAATAATTCGTGATTAGTTTTATTCATTTCCACTAATAAGCGAAGTTCTTTTAGCATGTTCACATTACAGAATGAAAGCTGGGTTAAACCGTCTTACAGGCCTTTTTATGTTTTCAAATATCTTCTAGCCACCTCTTTGGCCCTGCTACAGCCCATCAGCTTTTCTGTATGTGCACACTCTTTACAAAACCACCACAGCCTTTACCAGTTATTTCTTGTTATCAAGAGTTGTTGTTTTCTACGCAAAAATTAGCACTCGGGGTTTCTACTGAAGTTGTGGGTCGGGCCCAGTTATCAGTTCCTCGAATGCCAATGAATCACAGAGCAACGTTCTGATCCCTGAAAAACTACGTAAAGTGAGAAATCCTCTAACCCTCGAGCCGTGCCCAGCCGGAACCTTGACCTCAAGATGGCGTCGCGTAGTCATAAGATTCAATTAGCTCCAATCAAAAATGGCAGGGTGGGTCGTAATTTACAGTTCGAGCCTTTCTAGTCCCCACTGGGCGCTCCTTCTCTATGGTTATTCGTCTCCGCTTGGTGAGTCAGAGCCAACAGCGGAGACTATCTATATACGTTCTTCTCTATGGTCCTCCGCTCCACGCCCCCGGCCGCAGTGCACGCCGGGCAAGAGGAAGACCTCCAGAAGCTCCCCGCGCAGCGCGGCTGTGTTTGCGGCCTGTGCGAGTAGGCGCTTCGGAACCAGTCTCCCGGGCGAGCGGCGCGCAGAAACCTCGAACCGGTGGAGCTCACTCGTAACCTGGATCACAGAAGACCACGAACACAGTACTGTTTCCTCAGCGGCGGGTGAGTTCACGCCTCTGAACGCGTGTGGAAACCGGGAGACCGGGTACCTCTGCTAGGGGAGGAGAAAAAGCCGGGGTGGCTGCCAAAGGGCCGGGGTGGGGTGGGGGGGGTTAGGATGGGGGAGGGGTCGGGCACGAGGCTTGGGGTTTCTTCGCCTCTCTAAGGCCTCAAAAACCAGTGGGCCCAGCCGGAGCCCGTGGAGGCCGAACCTACTACCTGAGCTTTCCTCTTTGCATTGTCGCCCACTTTCCCTTTTCCTTCCACGTTCCGCCACGGAGTGAATCGTCTCGTCTCGGCCTTTTCTGGGCTCCACGTTAACCAGAACACGATTGCCTTGCATCTGGGGAGCCTTTTCCTAAAGCCCCTTATTTACCCGAGCCTGTGGAGCCCCACGGTAAATTTTCCGGGCCTCGGACACACTCGTCACAGGCTCTGCCTTGAAGTCAGCCTGCACCCACCCTTTTTAGCGAGGTGCTGGCCACCAACGGATTTCTTTCCCTTCCCCTTGGTCATCTACAGACCGCCACCAAGTGAACTGCTCCCCCCTACCCCCATGTAGCTGATGCCTACCTTTCTTAGCACTCTCTTGGCCTGCTTAAGATTGTGATGAGCATTGTCGTCCTGCCCCCTTTCCGCATTGGAGGATGCAGTAAACTATATCGCCATTCATTCTAGGCGATTACTAAGCTCCTCGTTGAAATGTTACTCCTTTCTTCTTTGGTTTTCAATATTGCTTTTTAAATAACGTTTTCAAAATAGATCTAGGAGTATGAAGATTATTTTGAAGTTATGTAGTATGGATTTATATTGCCATGGAAATGCCATTTTTGATACTGGGCAAAGTGGAGTCGACCAAAAGGAGGGAAGAGATTGGACTTCTCTTGCACCAGACTGCTCTAGTGTGAAGTACTGTGTCTTAGGTAGTTGGAAGTAGTGTATAAACAATTTTGTATTGTCTTTGGAGCTCTCATTTTTTAAAGGTTGTTTCTAAAAACATTCAGAGAACTAGAAAGCCATTCAGTTGGTCATCAGTTCCTCATGATTCAAGTAGATATTATAATATTCTAATTAATTTAATTTTTCTTAAGGCATTGGTTTTCTTCGCCTGTAAAACTAGGATTATAATAGTATCCACTTTATAGGTTATTGGGGTTGGGGTTAATTGAGAAAAACCTATGTAAAATCCTTAGTACGGTATCCAGGTAACATATAGTAAGTGATTAAGTCCATATTAATATTTGTTATTTAAGGATTTTCAGTGAAGTGCAAGAGCCTATATATTCTGAATAGACTTTTATAAACAAAATTAAAATTGAGTCCTTGAGAAGTTCCTTTCTTATTGATATGTTATTACTAGGAAGAGGCATTGTGGTACGGTGAAAACAGCCTTTGATTTGGTAATTTAAGGGTAGTGGGGACCTTGGAGTCTCCACCCACTAGTTGAATGCCTTTGGACTTGTTAGCTTCTTCATTTGTAAAAAGAATAATAAAAATCTACACCAAGTAATTTGGGAATTTAAATGAGAATGTATAATGAAGACTGTTGTAAATAAAAATGTTGATATTTTTATTAAATCATCTTTTTGGGGTTACCACATTTTCTCTTTTTGGTTGCAAAAGTGGATCCTTCTCCCACCCCCTGTAGAGTACCAAAACATTTTTAGGAAAAAAATGTTGTTGTCCCACTGTTGCATATAGGCACCATGTATTAATAATGGTTTTGACTAAATTTTTATATTTTGTGGTTTGCTGTCTTTATTCCACTGTGTTGAGGCTCTGGAGATATATATATATATATATATATTCCCCCCCCCCCCCAGACAGGGCACCTGGGCTAGATTGCAGTGGCATCATCATAGCTCACTGCAACCTCAAACTCCTGGGCTCTAGCCATCCTCCTGCCTCAGCCTCCCCAGTAGCTGGGACTACAGGCGGGTGCCACTGCACCTAGCTAATTTTTCAACTCCTTGTAGAGACAGGGTCTTGATCTTGCTCAGGCTGGTGGATATATTTTTTAATAAGATTAGTCCATGTTAACATTGGGTAACTACTTGAGACCTTACAGGAATTTGGAATTTTCAAGTTAAGTTATACCTTTCTGTCCACAAACAAATTAGCAATTTACTTTTCTCATTTATACATGATTTGGAGCAAAATTATTTTGATTATTTTGTAGCTTTGGAGGCAAAAGTAATTGATGAATCTTAACATCTTTGCAGAGATGTTCTGTATACTTTTAAAATTTTCTGATTGTCTTTTCTAATACTACCACTGCCATTCTTGAAAGGGGGTTTGATTCTTTCTTAAAGCTTCTTAAATAGCTTCTCTTCCTTTTTTTAAAATTTGAAATGTGCAAAAAATAAAGGGAAGAATATTTCCACAACCCAGAATTATTGCTTTTTAAAAATTTTTTATTTTGACATAATTTTAAATTTACAAAAAAGTTGCAAGACTAGTACAAAAAATTCTGAAACATCTTTCACCCAGATTCCTCAAATGTTAACATCTTACCAATTTGCTTTATCCTCTTTCTCCAGTTTTCTTCTGAAATGTTTTGCTAGAAAGTTGCAGACATGATGCCCCTTAACCCAGTTAAGTGTGTTACCTAAAAACTATAGCACATCTCTTATTTAAGGACAGTACAGTGATCAAAAAATCAGGAAATAAACATTGATACAGTATACCTAATCTACAGGTCTTAGATTTTGCCAGTTGTCCTGAATTGATACCACATTTTAAAATTTTATTTCTTTATAAAATCCAGCTCCTGCAGGATGATAACCAACTTTTTAAAAAAGCAGCTTTATGAAGGTGTGGTTCACATATAAAATTCACTTGTAAATGTACAGTGTTGTGTACCCATTACCCCAAAGGGATCCTTCCTGCTTGTTTGCAAGTCACTCTGTTCTATGGCAGTTCCGGACAACCACTAATTTTTCTTTGTAGATAGTGTTGTTTTTTAATCGTTGTGAAAATGGTGAAATAACAAAGTGGAAATCTCTTCAGATCAGCTCCCTTTTTGGAGATTCAAAACCTTTGAGTACTTTCATGCTTCTGAAAAGCTTCACAGTAAAAGAAATAATTTTGTTAAGCATTTCCTATTCTTCTTTGGGAATGGAACAAAATAATTCTGGAATAATTCTGCAGACCTGGCTCATAATTGCAAGTAGATGTTTACTGAATGAATGAATGAGTTGTGTGTGAGTGTGTGCTTAGGGGAATCTGTGAGTTCATTTTTACCAGAAATTAGGCACTCAATGTACTGATGATGGAGAGCTAGTCTAAAAATCTATCCTGGGTGAAATACTTTGTTTCTATCTGGATAAGTCTGCAATAGAGAAATGCTTGTAAGCAGTATTTTGCTATATTTTGTATACTTATGGTATTCCTCAGGAGTGCAAAAAAAGAATGGTTTGAAAGAGTACAGAGAAAAAAGTGGAAAAGAGAAAAGCAAAGTGCATGTATATGTTGGATAGTAGAGATAAATGATTTGTTTCCCTTTTTTTGACCAAATTTATTGAGATAAAATTTGCATACAATAAAATGCATCCATTTTAATTTCAGTGAGTTTTAACAAATGCATACACCCTGCTTGACCACCGCCACCCTAGAGATGGGGAACATTTCCGTCTTAGGTATTCATTTTTGTTGTTTGGGACCATAAAGTTTCATACTTAGATCAAGGTGCATTGAACCTTCCAAAAGTAAAACACTTTTAATATTTTTAAAAATGCTACTTAAATCATTTCAGTGCTAATAAAATAACTCTGCATCTCTCTTTTTCCTTAAAGTTCACATGCAATTCCTCAGCAAATCCTATTGGCTACCTTCAAAATATATCAGGAATCCAACAACTTGATACCACTTTCATCACTACCTCCTATTCCAGGCCACCATCTCATCTACCTGGATTATGACAGTAGTCTCTTAGCTTCCACCTTGTTTCATTCCAGTCTTAAATCAGTGGCCAGTGATACTATTAAAATGTAAATCAAGTAAAAAAAAAAAAACAACTTTCAAATGTTTTCCATCTTATTCAGAGTAAAAACCAAAATCTTCACAGTGTGTTAAAAGCCCTACACTCTCTGAATATCCTCCCCAGATAACACTCAATATTTATACTTGACTTTCCTCATTTGTTCTGCTCAAGTCATACTGTTGGCCTTGCTGGTCCTCCTGCAAACACGCCATGCCCACCTCACTGTCTCTTTGTATTTGTTGTTTCCTTTGCTTGTAAAGTTCTTCTCCCCAGATAGGAATAGAACTTCCTGCCTCAGCCTCTTTCAAATCTTTGAAATCTTCACCTTCATGGTGAGGCCTGATGACCATATTTAAAATAAACCATTCCCTACCTCTCTTCCCTGCTTTGTTTTTCCACAAAATACCTACCAACTTCAATGTCTGTATAAATTACTATCATAAGAGTATTGTAATTTGTTTTACTTATCATCTATAGGTAACAGCTGATAGGCTTTGCTCATTGGTTATAAAAGTTTACTCTCAATCATTTTCACATGGCAAAACATAAAACTGTATGTTGAAATAAGTAGTTGATACTTTCATTTTCTAAAACTGCTTATTTTAATATACAGTTCTATGTTAAGTGAGCATTAATATTTATCAAAGGTTGGCTGGGCAAGGTGGCTAACAGCTGTAATCCTAGCACTCTGGGAGGCAGAGGCAGGAGAATCGCTTAAGCTCAGGAGTTTGATAACACCCTGAGCAAGAGTGAGACCCCCATCTCTAATAAAAATAGAAAAATTGGCCAGACACAGTGGCGTGTACCTGTAGTCCCAGCTGCTTGGGAGGCTGAGGCAGGAGGATGACTTGAGCCCAGGAGTTTGAAGTTGCAGTGAGCTACACAATGACATCACTGCACTCTAGACTGGGCAACAGAGTGAGACTGTATCTCAACAAAATAAAAAAGACACCCTGTTTAAAAACAAAAAATTATGAAAGATCACCAAAAATGTTTGTTTTCTGAATTTCTGTAGGAGGGGCTGTTATCTTAAAGGGGAAAAAAGGAATATCCCATAATACAGAGTTTTACTTTTTAAACATTATTTATATTTTATACTAGTGGGGAAAAAGTGGTTCTAAAGATGAATTCATGCCCCAATCTTACAACCATTGTGAGGCTAGGCACAGGGCCATTGCTAGCATAGTACCCAACATGAGATAGCTTAATAAATTTGTTTATTGAGGTCCTCAGAGTTTGTTTACTGATTGATTCATTAATCAATTTATTTATTCAACAGGTATTAAAATCAACTGCCCTCCTAAGAAACTGCTGAGATAGAGTATTATAATGATAATACAAGAGCTTCTGTAAGTAGGACAGTAGCCTTCTCTGTTTAAAAAGGAGATACACTCTCTGGAATACTTGTTTTTGTTTTTGGGCAAGAGTATTATGAAAAGATTATGTAAAAACTCAACACATTTACAATCTTTTAATTTTGTGTTTTCCCTATGTTAATATATGCTGATACCTGCCTAATATTTTAAACCATTTCCAGTCCCTTATTTGTTAACTACATGAAATCATCCCAGGAATTCCTTTACCTGTAGAGTTTTCTAAATATTTTAAGTATACTGTATTTTGTGAAGTTGAAGTTTAGATTTTATAGAATATTGTATTATCCTAATCACTAAGTGAAAGGAACAGTTGGAGGAAGAACACTTGTGAGCACGAAGGTCTTGCTTTTCTGTTTTAAAGAAATGTTTAATACACAGGTAAAAAGATACTCAACCTCATTAGTGATAAGGGAAATGTAAATTGAAATAACAGCATTTTTACTTATATTGTTGTAAGTTTAACACTGATTTATTCCAGTGAAGGTGAGGAAAGGACATACCTATGTACGGGTGGTGGGAATATAAATTTGTACACCAGTTTTGGGAGATGATTTGGAGGTAAAGTGTAGATACATACATATAGTACTAAACTGTATTGTAGAATTACCTGCACAGATGCATATGATTGGTTATGTGCCTAATAAGTCCAAAAATGTTCAACATTATTTGTAAGACCTAAAAAGTGGAGCCAACTATTAATGTTTTATGTCTGTATTGTAATAATTTACTACATTACAAAAACTGGAATAACATTTTATGAACGGACATGAAGAGATGTCAGTGATGATGGAGAAATTCATGTGACAACATCCTGATTACATTGTAAAAAAACCACAAATTATTATATATTAGTTTTTATGTATGGAAAGATACTTAGAAGAACACAGCAATATATACCAAACTATTGGGGTTAGGGAGCAAGGAAGTGGAAGACTTGCACTTTTTATTTCCTCTCTTCTGAAGGGTGAGTAAAACAATTGTAAAACATGAAAGAGAGAAAATAGTAGAGAAAAAAATTTTAAAATAGCTTTTATCAACTCTAGACTTCACTTGCAGAGTAGGGGAATTTCATTTATGGGTTGGGAATTTTTCCTGCTGTCCCAACAGATATATCTCCTATTTATCAAATCACTAAATTTAGAGGGATCGATGATAGGGGAATCATCCCACTTATTTTAGCTACTTTTTTGTTTGTTTTGTTTTTTGAGACAAGGTCTCACTTTGTTGCCTGGGTTAGAGTGCAGTGGCATCATCATAACTCAGTTGCAAATTCAGCCTAAAACTCCTGGGCTCAAGAGTGATCCTCCTGCCTCAGCCTCCTGAGTACCTGGGACTATAGGCATGTGCCACCATGCCTGGCTAATTTTTAAATTTTTTGTAGAGATGAGGTCTAGCTATTGTTGCCCAGGCTGGTCTCGAACTCCTGGCCTCATGTAGTCCTCTGCTTCAGTCTCCTAAGTTGCTGGGATTACAGGTGTGAGCCACTGTGCCCAGCTGCTTTTTTTTTTAAATTGGTGCACAGAACTCTGCTAGGACATCCTAACATTGTTTTCTACTTTTTCCGTTGTTTCTGGATGCTTAAGTATGTCAACAAAAATAAAATTTTGATGGAGGAAAAATTTTAAAAACTTCTGTTCATTTAGCTAAAGGACAGTTTCCTTTAATGTTACAAACTAAACAAAACAGTTAAATATGTTCTTACATCTTTAAAAATCAAATGTTAGCTTCTGATTCTTAAATTTGATTCAAGAATTGTTAAGAGGTTTATTTTTAAGTTTAAGAAAAATTACGACTTCTTATTGTCAAAAGTTTTATGTTTTCTTTATATTTGAGTTGTTACTGTGTGACCTGATGTCAGCAGTTTTTCCCTCCGAGGTGTGTAGTTTACAGACACATTTGTCCTTTAGGAACTGGCCAAGATTGAATCAACAAATGCTGTGTAACCTTGTAAATTTAGTTTTCAGGGTGCTGATTGGTATTTAAAAAATAAATGCATCAGAACACTTAAAAAAAAACCTGTTAGATACCCTCTGGATTCTGAGTTTGGTTTAAAAAGATTCGTTGATGTATGGTATTTAATTTTTGGATATTAACTGAACCTCAAAATTTTTTTCTTCCTTTATATGTATTCCCACATGATTGTAGGAGTCTATCCTGAACTTAGATCGTGTACATTTTGGCAACTTATTTTAGAAAAGATCTAAGTTTTAAAAATTCTCAATGGACAGACAGAGAAAAGAGGGTCTTTGCCAACTCCTTTGGGTAAGAAAACTTTAGAATTTTGCAGATACTCTAAAAATGAAGGCAAACAAACCAGGCATATCAAGTTGTGAAGTTTTCAAATAAAATGATTTGTCATGATTTTTTTCTTTAGACCGCTGCAGTAAGAATGTCTTTCCCCCCTCATTTGAATCGCCCTCCCATGGGAATCCCAGCACTCCCACCAGGGATCCCACCCCCACAGTTTCCTGGCTTTCCTCCACCTGTACCTCCAGGTAAGTTTATTGATACTGTTTTTTGTCTTGTACTTTTGTCATTATGATATTACTTTAGGAAAATTTTATGTATGTGACTATGTTAGTATTAAAGATGTCTCTTAGCATCACTCTGGAAATGATGGATTCTCATTTTTTTATGGCTTTAGTTTCTATACATGGCTAAGTATCAAAATCATCTGGGTTGTTTAAACAGTTTACAAGAGTTGGTTCATAGCATGTAGATTACAAACAGCTGATCTATTTTATTATTTTTAGTTTTTTATTATTTATTATTTAGTTAGTTTTTGACAAGAGTCTTGCTCTGTCACCCCAGGTAGAGTGCAGTGGGGCCATCATAGCTCACTGCAACCTCAAACTCCTGGGTTAACGCACATCCTCTTGCCTCAGCCTTCCTAGTAGCTGCCTCAGCCTTCTTGCTCTGTTGCTTGGATGTGAGGGCAGTGGCATCATCATAGCTCCCTGCAATCTCAAACTCCTAGGCTGAAATGATCCTCCCGCCTCAGCCTCCCGGGTGGCTGGGACTATAGGAGCATGCTACCATGCCTGGCTAATTTTTCTGTTTTTTGTAGAGAAGGGGTCTTGCTATGTTGCTCAAGCTGGCCTTGAACTCCAGACCTCAAGCAATTCTCCCACCTTCGCCTTCCAAAGCGCTAGGATTACAGTTGTGAGCCACCACACCCAGCTCTTATCTTTTAATATGGGTTGATAGACCCTAAAATGAGTTTTTTAGTATTTTTTGTTGCTTGTTTGAGTGATGGCATACTAACATGGGTATTTATTCACAGTGTGATAATGCTGTTATAATTCTGATTCCATTTGTAACAGCATACAATACCATTTCTGTTTAGGAAAACATACTTTACCTGGCTGATCAATTTGACTTCAGTTCCAGCTCAGTCACTGTCTGCTTTCTGTGTACAGCATCAGTAGTAGGCTAAACCACCGTAATAATTCAAAACCGCAATACTAGTCTTCATGTATAGTTTTCTTGTTTTGCCTCTGAGTACAGTTAAGTGAACTCTGAGATAATGTATGTGGTGATGACAATATACAAAATAAATTACAAAATAAATTTGAGAAATCGCCATTATTTTTCCTTAAAAAGCAATACATATATACAGAAAAAAGTTTTCCCCCTAGCATTCCTTAGTTACCTTCCCCAAAGGGAGCCTTTCTTATCAGTTTCTAGTGTGTCTCTCTCCAGAGATATGCTATGCGTTCTCTAATATGTTTGCTTATATTTACTCTTTCCCCATTTATTTTTTGAAAAAACTCAAATAGTTTCATACTGTTCACATTTTGTGCACTTTGCTTTTTTCCACTTTAGCATGCATAGATCTTAAATGAAGCAGTGTATTTTTCAATGTCAATTCTATGCAATAGCATGAAATTAGTAAGTTAGAGTAGGAAACATACTGTTAAACTTTGAGTAACTGTAAAAAGAAAAATTTTTTTCAAGATGTCATTTTGTGAATGTTTTCTTTAACAGAAAGTTTACACATAGATTATAGTTGATAAATGGAGTGTTTTTGTTTTGTAAAGTTAAGGTGAAAAATTTAGGTACAACTTGATTTAGTTTTAAGTGGGTTCACATTAAATTATCTCGATTTCACAAGCACTTTGAGGAAATAGAATTGAGGAAACTGAAACTGGGGTTAAAGTGCTTGCGCAAGGTTGCATAACTGAAAGTTGATAGAACCAAGAATTGAACCCTAATTTGATTCTGAAGTCTCTTTTTTCTGTTTTGCAGTTTGCTGTATCCATATTGATAGGAATCTTGATTCGTACCTTTTAAAAATCATAATGTGAAAACTGAAATTATGTTAAATGAATTATCAGAAAATAAAGGGGCCTGGCGCAGAGGCTCACACCTGTAATCCTAGCACTCTAGGAGTCTGAGGCAGGAGGATTGCTTGAGGCCAGGAGTTGGAGACCAGCCTGAACAAGAGGAGAGCTCTGTGTCTACTAAAAATAGAAAAATTAGCTGAGCGTGGTGGCGAGAGCCTGTAGTCCCACCTACTTGGGAGGCTGAGGCAACAAGATTGCTTGACCCCAGCAGTCCAGGAGTTTGAGGTTGCAGTGAGCTACGATGACACCACTGCACTCTACCCAGGCGACAGAGTGAGACTCTGTCTCAAAAAACAAAAAAGAAAATAAAGGGATAGTATTAAATGTTTAAGAATTTGTTACCAGTCTTAGATGGTAAATAATCTTAAATTGTTATTAAATTTGAACTGAAGGGTAATTTCAGACCTTAAGATATTTGGAAGCATTTAAAAATTTACGTTCGGAATGCAGTGAAATGTTTAATTTTTTTTCATCGCAACCTTTTCCTCAGTTCTCAAATAATACAGTTTTGTCCTTAGTTTTGTAAATAAGGAAGGACCCAAAGCTATTAATTAGTAAACAACATAGTTGAAAGCAGATACCCCTAAGTTTTCAGTGGTAAATAGCCCGTTGACAGCTCCTAAACCCTCAGAATGAGTTATTCAGAGCAGCAGATGCTTGTCTTAAGAGATTGGTTTCCTTTTTGATAGTAGGTGAGATTACCGATTTGACCTTTTTTTTTTTTTTTTTTAAATTAGAGACAGGGTCTTGCTCTGTTGTCCAGGCTGGAGTGTAGTTGCATGATTATAGCTCACTGTATCCTCCAACTCCTGGGCTCAAGTGATCCTCCCCTCTCAGCTTCCCAGGTAGCTAGAACTACAGGTGTGGGCCCTTGTGCCCCAGCTATTTGTGTGTGCGCGTGTGTGTATATGTGTAGACAAAGTCTTCACTATATTGCCCAGGCTGGTCTTGAACTCCTGGCCTCATGTGATTCTCTTACCTCGGCCTCCCAAAGCACCAGAATACAGGCATCAGGATACAGCTGCCACACCTAGCTGTTGATCTCAGTTTTTGCATGATTTTCATTTTTTGTGAAAGAGTCTGGATTCTTAGGTTTTCAGATTAATTTCTCATTTGATACTTAAAAAAAAACTTTTCAAAGGATTTGCTTTTACTTTATGTGACAAAATTGTAATTTGTTGTGTACAACATGTTGTTTTGAAATATATATGCATTGTGGACTGGCTAAATTGAGCTAATGCATATGCATTACTTCACATGCTTTTTTTGGTAGTGTAAACACTTAAAAATCTAATCTTGGCAATTTTGAAGACTATAGTACATTGTTAACCGTAGTCAACCATGTTGTACAGTGTATTTTTACTTGTAAAGGATTCATTAATTCCATTGTTCACCCATAAAGGGAACCTGAATGTGTTTGTGAAAAGTGCTGGTTTTGAGGATCACTGAACCATATAAACATGAATGGATCACTATCCAGAATTTTATTATTCCTTAAGCCAAAAGCATGTTGTGGTAGCTGTTTTGCTTTCAGAATAGGGGTTTTTGTAAGTTTATGTAGATTGACCTGATACCATGTTGCTTTTGAAAGCAAGACATGATTCATCAATATTTTATTTTATTTTATTTTATTTTTTTAAATTTTTTATAATTTTTTCTATTTTTTTTTATTATCTTTTTTTTTCTTCAAAGGCAGTTTGGAATTTTATTTTCATTTGTTCTATATTTGCACTTACGTTATCTATGAATGAGGATACTGACTTGTATGTAGTTCTTGTAGAATACAGTTATTTATAATGCTATTCTTAAGGCTCATTATGCTTTTTTGTTTTTTAGGAACCCCAATGATTCCTGTACCAATGAGCATTATGGCTCCTGCTCCAACTGTGAGTATAATTTAAAGGAGGAATTAAAAGTTATGGTAGTGCTAGTGCTTTGAAAGCTAAACAGCTTGATAAACTTAAATAAATTATTTACAGATGTTTAAAAGAATAACAAGAGAGTGAGAGCACCCATGCATTTTATACCACTTGTTTGAATAAGTATCATTTTCACTCAGCTGTGCATATATGCAATTGCCCCTAAAATATGCTCCCTAGATAATTTTATGATTTTTTTTCCCTTACTCTCTTAGTCCTTCATATACTTATTATTACAGATTTAGGACTTTGGCTTATTTATTTATTTATACATACATACATAGTCTCACTCTGTTGCCTTGGCTGGAGTGCAGTGGCATCATCACAGCTCACTGCAATCTCAAATTCCTGGGCTCAACCAATCTTTCTGCCTCAGCCTCCTGAGTAGCTGGAACTATAGGCGCAAGCCACAACACCTGGCTAATTTTTTATATTTTCAGTTGAGACAGGGGTCTCACTTCTCAGGCTGGTCTTGAACTCCTGAGTTCAAAAGAGCCTCCTGCCTCGATCAGCCTCCCAGAGTGCTAGGATTAGAGGACTTTGGCTCTTTTATCATTTCCTCATCTTATCTTGGTCCTGGGAGATGGAAGAATGTAGGAATGATCCTTGGAAAAATTTAAATTTTGCAATGAAATTTCTGTTGAATACCTTTCTGCTCTTTCCTCCCACCTCCTAATTTTTAGCCCTCTCAAAGCTATTAATATTTTCATTGTAGTCTTTATCCTTAAGTGTGATGTTTTCAAGCTTTGTAAAGCTTTACTAAAGCCTTCTCCTGAAGTATTCTATTTTTCATTCTTAGGTCCTGAGTCTTAATTGTCCACATTTATCAGAGCTTCTGAACACTGCAAGCATCTTTTAAAGAATGCTGGTGCATGAATAATAATAACTCTCTTAACTTGGGTTTAGCCAGAATTTTTCTTTGAATTAATTGGTATAATAGTCTTCATTTGGAATTCTATGAGGGAGGGTAGATCTCATTACTTCCTCAACTTTTTAAAAATATCTGTGGGTTTTGAAAAGGGAGGGCAGTGTTATTCATAGTAAAAGGGAGAGGGGAACTACATGGGTAAATGGGAATCTGCTGCGAGGCAGACTACTAAGATTTGGTTCTGCAGCCCAAAGGGAATCCAGTTTTTCCCTTGTATTGGACACTCATAGCTGGGCTATTTTGAAAAGCCTTCCTGGGACAGGTACTCTTACCCCTTTTATTTGAGGCTAGGAAAGGGTAGAATTTGGAGTTGGAGCAGCTCCCTTAGTTCACCACTGTTTATTCAGTGCCTAGTGAGGGTGTTTTGTTGAATTTGGTGTCAATAACAACAATCTTCCTCTGGGAAGTTGAAAGCTATAAAGGGAAAATAAGATAGGAACATAAAGAACTGAAGAAAGGCAAAATATAAGTGGGGAGAGTGCTAAGGGGTGTTTGAATAGTCTGCCAGATAGCAGGGATAATTGAAACTTTTTATACTGGTGCTGAGAGTACAGTTGTGAAAAAACTTCCTGGATATAGTTGAGAGTTTTAAATGGTTTATGATGTCTTAAAATTTAAAAATTATGTCTTAAAATTGTCTTATTTTTATTTGACTTTTCAAGTTTTTTTTTTTTTAGAAGAAAGGTAATCTGTTAATAGTATTGCAAGTTTACTTGTAAGTAAACTTACGAGTAAGTTTAGATTAATGAAATGTGCTGTGTGTTTTAGGAGCTTTAGATTAAATATGGAAGAATGCAGAAGCTTAAATTTATATGCTATATATTTACTACTTTAAAATTGATGTTTTAACCTAATGTTACATTACACGATAGGAAATTTAATTGCTTGATAAATTTTATTGCCTTTTATCACCTAGGTCTTAGTACCTACTGTGTCCATGGTTGGAAAGCATTTGGGAGCAAGAAAGGATCATCCAGGCTTAAAGACTAAAGAAAATGATGAAAATTGTGGTCCCACCACTACGGTTTTTGTTGGCAATATTTCTGAGAAAGCCTCAGACATGCTTATAAGACAGCTACTAGCGGTAAGTTAAACTGTTCTCATTAAAAAATTTTTTATTGTAAATTCGAAACTTAGAAAAAGCAGAAAGAGGACTCTGAATGATTATTTTCTCCCAACTTTTTATTTGAAAAATTTCAATCCTGTAAAAAAGGTAAACACACTTGTATTTACCTAGACTCATCAATGAACACATTTTAGTACATTTACCTTATCTCTATATACACACATATACCATACATACTTTAATTTTTGCTGAATAATTTGAGAGTAAGTCGCAAGATAACATTTCACCTCTGAATCCTTTGTGTTTTCCTTAAGATTAAGGACAATCTCCCACATAGTCACAATGCCATTATCACACTTAAGAAATTTAAGGCCGATATAATATTGTTAATTAATACATATATACTTTTTTTTTTTTTTTTTGAAACAGACTCTGGCTGTGTTGACCGGGCTAGACTGCCGTGGCATCAGCCTAGCTCACAGCAACCTCAAAGTCCTGGGCTCAAGCAATCCTCCTGCCTCAGCCTCCCAAGTCACTGGGACTACAGGCATGCGCCACCATGCCCAGCTAATTTTTTCTGTATGTAGTTTTAGCTGTCCAGATCATTTCTTTCTATTTTTAGTAGAGATGGGGTCTCGCTCTTGCTCGGGCTGGTCTCGAACTCCTGACCTCGAGCGATCCTCCCGCCTCCGCCTCCCAGAGTGCAAGGATTACAGGCGTGAGCCACCACGCCCAGCCTACATATATACTTAATAATGGCTATAATAGGTATTTTTTGGTTTTGATTTGTGATCCAGTGAAGAATTTTGTGTTGCATTTTGTCATGTTGCCTCTTTAGACAGCTGCTTTTTAAGGGATGAGGGGGAGTCTTATTCTTTTCCCTGGCTAGAGTGCAGTGGCGTGATCATAGCTCACTGCAGCCTCAAATTCCTGGGCTCAAGCAATCCTCCTGCCTCAGCCTCCTGAGTAGCTGGGGATACAGGCATGTACCACCACCAGTTAATTTTTCTATTTTTAATAGAGATGAGGTTTCGCTCTTTCTCAGGCTGGTCTCAAACTCCTGCGCCCAGGCAGTCCCCCCCACCTCGGCCTTCCAGAGTGCTAGGATTACAGGCATCAGCCACCACACCTGGCCAACTTCTTTAGTGTAGAACATTTCCCCACCTTTTTCGTTCATTTGTTTATTTTGTGTTTGTCTTCCATTACGTTGGCATTTTTGAAGAGTCCAAATCTTTTGTAGAATGTCTCTCCCAATTTGTATTTGACTGTTTGCTCATAGTTAGATTGAGAATTAAACGACGTTTTTTGTAACAGTGTTTCATTGGTGAGGGATTCTTCTCAGTGTAGCATAGCAAGAGACACATATTTCTTAGTCCTTATTTTTGGTGATGTTAAATTACTTGGTTAAGGTGGTCAGATCTCTCCATAGTAAGAGTACCTTTCCCTCTTATAAGTAATAAGTAATCCCTTGGTTAATATTTTAAGATTACATGAGTCCTTTCTCCCAGTAACGGTTAAAACAATTTTAGCATCTATTGATGATTGATTCCTTTTAAAGTTTTTATTCTGAGCAGGAATAATAATAAATTCTTTAGATTTGGTAGTTATTGATTTTCTTTTTTGTCTTTGCTTTAAAAATTTTATCTTGGCTGGGTGCCGTGGCTCACGCCTGTAAATCCTAGCACTCTGGGAGGCTGAGGCGGGAGGATCACTCGAGGTCAGGAGTTCGAGACCAGCCTGAGCAAGAGCGAGACCCCATCTCTACTAAAAATAGAAAGAAATTAACCGGACAACTAAAAATATATATAGAAAAAATTAGCCGGTCATGGTGGCACATGCGTGTAGTCCCAGCTACTCGGGAGGCTGAGGCAGTAGGATTGCTTGAGCCCAGGAGTTTGAGGTTGCTGTGAGCTAGGCTGATGCCACAGCACTCTAGCCTGGGCAACAGAGTGAGACTCTGTCTCCAAAAAAAAAAAAAAATTTTGGTGATGCAGGCACATTATTAAGGGAAATAATGCTGCATAATTTTATAATGAAAAAATAACAGTTTTTGTACTCCCTCAATTGCCACTGTTTCTTGGAGAAGTTATTTTTAAATCTTTTCCTTCTTTGTTTTATAAGTGATGTACATTATAGTGATTTGCTTTTTGTAAATTGTGAGATCTGCATTAAATGTTTAGAAAGTAAACACCCACAAAACCCAGCTTTGTCAAACCTTAATATTTTATGATAGTAACTTCAGGTTTTTTCCCAAGGAAATATAGCACTGCAATTAAAAGCCCTAATTCCCATTTTTTATTTCTCTTCCAAGACATAATCTACCATCCTATATTTGGTGTGTAGCATTGCCACGCATATTTTTATCTTTAATTACATGTATATTCATAAGAGTATATAAGTTTTAACTCTGTATTCCTCTACAGTTTCTTTTTTTCCATCTAGCATATATGTCGCTCTACTTTATTTACTTTTCACTGTTGTATACTTTGTGTTATAGAAATACACCATAAATTCTAAATTTTCTGTTGATGTTCATATGCATTGTTTCCAGTTTTGGGTATTATGTTTTACTTTATTTTTTTCATGGTCATTCATTTATTTCACAATTGATTATCATTACATTAGCCTGGGAGGGGAAGGAGTCATGCACCACTGCTATTCCATTGTCTTTCAGACAGAATTAGAATCCAGGTTCTAATTGTCTTTAAGATTGGGATCAGAGTCAAAAGAGGTTGACTGCTGCTGCTGGATGTTGGGAGCTGCTTGGGAGAAGGGCAGGAAACAGGCGTGGAGCTGACCATGGAGGGTTCATGTTCCGGGGCTTCCATCTGGGTACCTGAGGATCCTTTCTGATTAACGTGTGGTGGGGTGGCAGATTTTACCACAGTTCCTCAAGGTCAACAGGAATGGTACAGACCTGGGGCTGGTACTCAGGAATTGGAAGGATGACCCTTCTGCACAGCGAGCACCTGCAAAGATGTTCTTGTGTCTGTATCACAGAATCTCTTTGTAGGGCCTCTCCATAGGGATAGGGCCAGGGTTAACTCTTTGACTTCTGGTTGGCCTCATGCGTAGGCCAGTATGAATGCTGCACCGTTGGAGACGTTGTTGCCTGCTCTTCCTTATGTCACTCTGTTTGAGACACTGAGCAATTGCTTTAGACAGTTCATGATTCTTGTTCCTTAATTTGTCACATTCAAGAAATTCACACTCTTTTAGGAAAATTCTGGGATCTCCTGGGCACTCCAAGTTTTAATTAACTGGTTGGACAGTTTTCTGGTTTCTTGGTTTCATTTTTCTCCTATACTTCCAGGGGGTTTCTAGTAATTTTATTTGGAAGTCTGACTCCATTTTTTTTTCTGAGTTTTCTCCTGAGATTCTTTTTACTGTATCCACAGGGCCTAGGTCTGCAGAGAACTAGCTCTTAGTCTACCCTAATGGAATCTAGGAGAGTCAGAAGGTGCTCAAATGTAGAAATATGTTTGCTTCTCTCTGCTTCTGGCAGTCTTCTTGTTTTACTGTATTCTTGCTGCTGATATCATGTCTTCCTAGGTGTATGTGAAAAAAATTTCACATGTTCTTTTAGGAGCAGAATTCCTGATTCTTAGGCCATGCTTATCTTCAGCTTTACAAGATAATGCCAGTATTTTGCAAAGTCATCATACCAATTTATACTTACTACAGGAGTTTCTAAGTTTCCATTCTTGTATATCTTATTTATTTATTTATTTTTTGAGACAGAGTGTCACTCTGTTGCCCAGGCTAGAGTGCCGTGGCGTCAGCCTAGCTCACAGCAACCTCAAACTCCTGGGCTCAAGCAGTCCTCCTGCCTCAGCTTCCCGAGTAGCTGGGACTACAGGCATGCGCCACCACGCCCAGCTAATTTTTTCTATATATATTTTTAACTGGCCAGATAATTTTCTTTGTATTTTTTTAGTAGAGACGGGGTCTCGCTCTTGCTCAGGCTGGTCTCGAACTCCTGAGCTCAAACGATCCACCCGCCTCGGCCTCCCAGAGTGCTAGGATTACAGGCGTGAGCCACTGTGCCCGGCCCATTCTTGTATATCTTATTTAGCACTTTGTGTTTAGACTTTTAAATTAGTTGTTAATCTGATAGATGTGAAATATCTTGTTCCTGTTTTGATTTGTCCTTTCTTTATACTTTTGGTCTTATCTGTTGACTTGTTGTTATGGTAGATGAGGCCTGAACTCTTTTATATGTCCCAGTCTCCCTTCCCCAATTTCACAATTTAACAAAATTGCTTATCAGTGTTATTATTATTATGACTGGTAAATAGTTTTGCCAGAAGCAAGTCATGTACTAGGATTGCATTTCTTTTCTTGTACAACTCTTTGCTCTCCCTGAGAGATTATTAATTGCTTTATTCTTTCATGTTTATGTTTTTTTGTAAATGTATTAAAATTTTCAAACTTTTTCATTAGTTTTGCCGTAAACCTGCCCTTTTTTCTCCAATTACTAAAATGTTTCAAGATAGCTATCAGTTCCCCTTCTTTTCTAGAGGCTCTCCTGCCAGATCCCTCTGTTCTTCTCAGCTGTTCATCATGGGATTTATTCTGTCTCCCTAGTATTCTTATTGCTCTCCTATGTTGCATTTTTGGGGTTTTTTTTTTTTTCTTTACCCCTACCAATTGTGCTGTGTATCTCTGTTGAATGTTTTGGATCCCATGTCTTGTTCTTTTGCTGACATACAGTAGCTTGCTGTGTATGTGGCTATAATACATCATCTATGTGTGATACGTACATGATATATAAAGGGTATGTGGCTGGTGAATTTTTAGAATCCAAACCTAAAGTGCTTATTGTTTTGTCTCATGTGATCAGTAGTTTACCCAGATATAGAATTCTATGTTGAAGCTTATTTTCCTCACACTGAAGGTATTGCCTCATTGTGTCATATCATCTAATGATGGTTTTGAGAAGTCCAGTGGCATTCTGAATCTTCTTTGTATGTGACCTGTTATTCTCTAGAATGTCTCTCCCAGTTTGGATTTCACTAATTGGAAGATTTAATTCCTGATTGTGTGAAATTTCACCATTGATTGTTGAGCTTTAAAATTTTTTTTATATCATTGTGCCGGTCACTTATTTGGTGGACCATTTCGTTCTGGAGACTTGTATTCTCATTTCTGGAGAAATTTTTAGGCTATTATTTGGTAATTCTCTTTACTGATTTTCTTCTTCAGGAACTCTTTTTATTTGGATGTTGAATTTCCTGGATTGACCTAAGTCCCATTCTTTCCTATTTTCCATTTCAGTATTTTTTTTTTTTTTTTTTTTTTTAGACAGAGTCTCGCTCTGTTGCCTGGGGTGGAGTGCCGTGGCATCAGCCTAGATCACAGCAACCTCAAACTCCTGCGCTCGAAGGGGATCCTCCTGCTTCAGCCCCCCAAGTAGCTGGGACTACAGGTGTTAGCCACCATGCCTGGCTAATTTTGTTTCTGTTTTTAGTTGCTGGGCTAATTTTTTCTATTTTTAGTAGCGACGGGGTCCCACTTGCTTAGGCTCATCTTGAACTCCTGACCTCAAGTGGCTAATAGAAAAATGCCGGGTGTGGTGGTGCATGCCTGTAGTCCCAGCTCCTCGGGAGGCTGAGGCAGAAGGATTGCTTGAGCCCAGGACTTTGAGGTTGCTGTGAGCTAGGCTGATGCCACAGCACTCTAGCCCAGGTAACAGAGTGAGGCTCTGTCTCAAAAAAAAAAAAAAAAAAAGATAGTAATAATGTCATAATGCTTGTAAGTTATTGGAAGATAGGGAGTTTTCTGCAAATGAAGAATCAGTAGGAATTTACATTTTTCTTACAATGATTTGTTACACATTTCTTTCATATAATAAGTTTGTGGGAATTGGGAGAATTTCAACTAAATTACTGATGTGATCTTATTTTTCTTTTAAAATTTTTCTTTTCATAACATTGATACCAAATAATTTTTCTTTTTTTACTTCTATGCTTTTTTTTTTTTTGCCCCCTAAGTGGGAATATAATTGTGCTCTTATTTTCATTAAAAATTATTTTAGTTTGTTAAATGTAATGATTTCCCCCCCCCCCCCCCCAGAAATGTGGTTTGGTTTTGAGCTGGAAGAGAGTACAAGGTGCTTCTGGAAAACTTCAAGGTAGGTCATGTTTTCCTTATTTGTTGATCACTTTTAACCTGTATGCTTAAATCACTTTGCATGATTTACTTTTCATTGTCCTTAACTCTTCCTTAGCACTCTTTGCCTTTTTTACTGCAATAGGATTAAAAGGCAATTGGGAAGATGTTGGCTGAGAGTTGAGATTACAAAGTGGGAAAGTGTAACAGGAAGGTGAAAGAAGAGGAAGAAATTAAAATTCCTTAGACTAATAAAAGTCCTTTTTGTCTCAGTTGTACTGTATGATCAAGGTGGAACAAATATGCAACTGGATAGAACCTGGAAAAATAAAATTAAAAAAAAAAGATGGAGGAAATAGAACTTAGGAAGAGAGTAAGAGAAAAAATAATCAGATGGCCTTTTAGTTACTCTTCAATGCAAACTATACTTTTCATACTTTTTGGTAGAAACACCTGTTTGATATAATTTTTTTTGACTTTATTATGGAAAAATTCATACATATATAAAATTAGAATAGTGTGATGAATTCCCATTTATTCACCACCTAGGTGTATCAACTCATGGCCAATTGTATTTCATCTGTACCCTATCCATTTCTTCCTCTTTATGTTATTTTAAAGCAAATCTCAAGCACTAAATGATTTTGTGTATAAAGATTTTAGTATGTATCTCTAAAATATAAGGGCTTTAAAAATCATATCCCCAAAACATATAAGGACTAAGAAAATTAACTGTTTTTACTATTATTAACTATCTAATCATTGTTCAAATGCCCATTTTTCTCAAATGTCAATTTTTAAAAACAGTTCATTTGATTCAAGATCTGTATGAGGTCCACATATTGCAATTAGTTTTTTAAGTCTCTTTCAATATTTTAAATTACTGTGTTTCTCTCATTTCCCTTGCAATTTATTTATTGAGGGAACTGGGTCATTTGCTCAGCATTTCTTTAGAATGGTTTTGCTGGTTGCAGCTCCAGTAGTACCCTTTGCCATGAATCTATCCTGTTTTCTGTAAACTGGTCAGTGGTTGTATCTTGATGTGTGCTACTTTTTTGATGTTTTTCTTTGCAAGAATATTATAAGGATAGTGTTCTTTTCATTGGGAATTATGTCAGTTTTTTTTTTTTTTTTTTTTTTAGTGATAGCACTGTTTGTCAGTGCCTAGGTTTGTTTATTATGGAGTTACAAAATGTAATTATCTATGTGGAAGAATTCTATCATTGCTTCATTGAAGATCAAGTCTTCATTTATTAGTAGAATACTTGTGCAAGGGGAAACTTCTTCCATCTACTATTTGGTTACTCAGAGGCATAATTTACGTAGGAAAGACAGGGTAAATGCTTTGGCTCTTCTTTTTATTTTTCAAAAGAATGAGCTGATGTCCTCAGAGTTCTCTAGCAGCCTGTGGCTTTTTTTTTCTTTTTCCTGAGACGAAGTCTTGCTCTGTCACCCAGGCTAGAGTATAGTGGTGTCATCATAGTTCACTGCAACCTCCCTGGGCTCAAGTGTTCCACCCTCCGTAGTAACTGGGACTACAGGTGTGCGCCACCATGCCCAGCTAAGTTTTTCAATTTTTATAGATACGGGGTGTTGCTCTTGCTCAGGCTGGTCTCCTGAGCTTGAATGATCCTTCCACCCTGGCCTCCCGGAGTGCTGGGATTACAGATGTGAGCTACCTTGCCCAACTTTTTTTTTTCTTTTAAATCATTTGGAATTTGTGAATTGAAACATATTTAATGTTATTATATTTAATATGGATTAATTGTAGTTTTTACTTCTGTTAAACCTTTTATCTGCCTTTGCAAGTGGTTTTGACATGACCCTAATTGCTTTTGATAGTTTCCTTGTTACCTGATGTGACAAGATGTTCCAAGCTCATCTAGTAGTTTTTCAGCTCCAGACTTGGAATCAGCCAGTTCTCCAAGGAGCTTTGGTTCCTTTTAGTGGGAAATTATTTTGAAAATTATAATCTCGGCATTAGGTGCACTCATTGTGCAACAGTGGTTTGGTGTTTGTTTTTAGGTTTCTCCATTGCACACTAAATTAGGATCAGGACCAAAAGGTTTTAATTTAACCTCTTCTGTCATATATCTCCCACACTGAGAAGCCTACGTTTCAAGGACACTGGGGATGATAGAATATTAAGTGATTACTGACTTGCTTTATCTCACACATAGGACAGTTTCAGACTAGTATCACCAACACTGTCATTAACAATATAAGTATTGAAAGTTACTTTTTTAGGGGGCAGGTCTTTTTGTCACTAAAAATGCCTGGTCAGATTTGCTGTTTTAATATCAGTCACAGTAGTTCCTCTCTCTGTGGTTGTGTCATTAACTGTATACATATTTAGATCCATTTGTTTAATTTAAAAATTTTTTGATTGCTTTTTAATTTTTTTTTTAAAGAGATAATGTCTCACTATGTTTCTCAGGCTGGCCTCAAACTCCTGGGCTCAAGCCATCCTCCTGCTTCATCCTCCCCAGTAGCTGGGACTATAGGCGCTAGCCACCACACCTGTCTTAATTTAGTTTAAATAAGCCTTTTTGGTCTAAAGTTAATAGTGAGATTGACTAGTTATAAAATGAAATATAGAAAAAAATAGATGGGTAACTAGAATAAAAGATCACTAATTTTGTAATTTAACGTCTCAGAATTAAAAAGTGCTTTATTTAGGTCCAAGCAATCTGTTCTTATTTGTGACTGTTAGGAAGTCTGGGTGGAATCAATTCATGAAGTAATTTAGAATCATTTTAGGTGGGGTGTAGTGGCTCATGCCTGTAATCCTAGCACTGTGAAAAGTGGGAGGATTGATTGCTCGAGCTTAGGAGTTAGGGACCAGCCTAAGCAAGAGCAAGAGCAAAAGCCCCTGTCTCTACAAAAAATAGAAAAATCAGCCAGGTGTCCTCATGTCTGCCAGTTGTCCCAGCTACTTGGGAGGCTGAGGCAGAAGGATTGCTTGAAGCCGGGAGTTGGAAGCTGTAGTGAGCTGTGATGATGGCACTGCACTTTAGTCGGGCCGATAGAGGGAGACTCTGTCTCCAAAAAAAAGAAAAAAAAATCTTTTGAATCATGAAATTCTAATAAGTAGCAATTTGCCTAATTTGAATTTTTCTTCTTTTCCCCTGTTACTGTTTTTCTATCTTTTTTCTTTTTCTTTTGGTTGTTTGAAGGTGCTAAAATGAGATGGTTATCAAAGGGAATTTAAGGACAGGGGTGGAGTGACAACTTGAGTAATTCTTAACATGTCTCTGGTGATTTTACTTTTCTATAATTTTTAATTTTTCCTAATTGCATTGATATCTCACTAATTCTTTGCATCCATTGCTAGCCTTTGGATTCTGTGAGTATAAGGAGCCTGAATCTACCCTCCGTGCACTCAGATTGTTGCATGATCTGCAGATTGGAGAGAAAAAACTACTTGTCAAAGTTGATGCAAAGACAAAGGCACAGCTGGATGAGTGGAAAGCAAAGAAGAAAGCTTCTAATGGGGTATGTTTTCTATAGTGTTATTTTTTTAGGCCAGCTGTGCTATTTCAATGTAAATACCTTTCATAAATGAATCTAATATGGGGCTTCACAAGATCATCATCATAATATGTGCTTGTGGCTTAAATGCAGGAGGGTATTTTATAGTTTGTAGTTATTTTAAGTCTTTTGTCTACCCACAGTGGGTGGATGACTGTTGGTTTGCTTGTTCCAGGTTGGGATGAAGGTAGTAAGGGAGGCTGGACAAGGTTAACTTGCCAGAGAAAACAGTGGTACAGACTATTCCAAACAGAGCTTATTCATTAAGGCAGCTTTGTAAGTAAGTACAAAATATTTCAACCTACACAATTTTTATTAGTTGCCCTCTCTTTTAAAAGTACCCAGATTCTGAGATGAATGAAAATAAGTTTTTTTTCCTTTCTTCAGCTAGATGGCTTTATTCAGGCTATATTAAGTAAAGCTAAAGCAAAGGAAATTTTTGTATGTTGTGTTGTCATGTGTGCATTATCATCCCCTCTCAACAAAGCAAAACATAGCTAAAAGTTGCGTATTTATTTCCTCATTTCCTCTTCCTAGTTCCTTTTTGGAACCTTAAACTGAACAGCTCCAAGATAGATTTATTATCATCTTCTGCTCCCAAAAGAAAAAAATCCAAAATAGCCTTTGCTCTCATCAGACTTTCATTATCTTTCAAAATAGAAGTAGCTTTCTTATTGCCTTCCCTTTCATAAACACGTTATACGGTCTTTGTAAAGTAAACAAAAAACCCTCAAAAATTAAGCAAAGTATAAATAAGAAATTAAATGCCACCCATAATCCCATCATCATATGTAACCACTATAGACATTTTGATTGTTATGTTCTTCCAGAAGTTTTCTCTGTCTGAATGAATACAGTTTTAATTGGAATATGTGAATTTGTTTTCCTTTCATTAAAAACAGGATTGAATTTTAAGTATTGTTTTATAAATAGCTTTTTTCCCCACTTAATTCTGTCTTTCCTTGGACTTTTACTAACTCCTTATCTGATTTCCCTGTGTTTAGTATAATCTGTTATAGTACTGCCTATGTTTCTAAAACATAAGTAAAATTTTGTCAGGCTCTTGCTAATTATGTCAAATCCATCCTTAATGGTTTTGGATTTTTTTTTTTTTTTTTTTTTTTTTGAGACAGAGTCTCACTCTGTTTCCCGGGCTAGAGTGAGTGCTGTGGCGTCAGCCTAGCTCACAGCAACCTCAAACTCCTGGGCTTAAGCGATCCTACTGCCTCAGCCTCCCAAGTAGCTGGGACTACAGGCATGCGCCACCATGCCCGGCTAATTTCTTCTATATATTTTTAGCTGGCCAGATCATTTCTTTCTATTTTTAGTGGAAACGGGGGTCTCGCTCTTGCTCAGGCTGGTCTTGAACTCCTGAACTCAAACGATCCACCCGCCTCGGCCTCCCAGAGTGCTAGGATTACAGGCATGAGCCACAGGCCCGTTTTGGATTTCTTAAAGAATAAAGCCCATATTCTTAGTGTGGCACTCAAGGCTTGCTCCAATCCATATTTTTAGCTTCCTCTTTCCCTCCATCTCCATGTACCAGTCCATGTAACCCTACGAACTCCCCTTTTGCTTTGCTGACATCTCATGTCTTTGTTGCCCATCCAAGCTTCCTGTTAGAATTCTATCCACAGTTATAATTAATATGTCTCTGGATTCATTAACTCTACCCTCAGTTCTCTCTTCCCATATAAATTTGCAGGTGTATGTTAGTCTTTTTTGTAGCGTATATTGTTTATATTTCTTTCTTGCACAACCTTTTGTAACCTTTCTCATTCCCATATCCTCCTTCACCCCCAATCTCTGATTACAAGTAGAAAGGGCACTAAGTTCATGGACTCTATTTGTTCTTGTACCTCTGCAGCACCCAGGACAGTGTCTTGCATACACCAAGAATGGAATGAACATTTATTTACAGTTGCAGTTATGTTGTTCACCTTACTGTCCACACTCAGCTTCATAAGAAAATTATATTAATAAAATATAATTTCTGTGGAATATAAATTGTATCCCACATGAGCAGTGTTGCCTGTCACATCATCACTAAAACCTTAAGAAAACAGAAATGTTTGCAACAAGTATTTTCAGATATTCCTTGCTGTGATAACTGAGCACTTATTTGAAAGAGAGGATGAATTCAGTGTCTTCAAAGTTACTAGTTTTCTAGGACTCACGGTTTTATTGGATTTAATGATTGGTTTGTGAGGTGGTTTAATTTGTAGCATCTGCAAATGGTATACTAAGAAACTCTGAAAATGAAGTAAATCACTATATATATAAAAATAGGGAAGTGCACAGTTTTATGTCTTTGAATTTTATTTGTAATTATCAGCCAGGGTAACCACACTTTAAATCTGTTTATATCTTTCTTCCAGAAAAACCACCTTCAATAAAAACATACAGAACAATTATTTTAGATAAAATGAAATTAAAACAATTAGCAGACATCACTTATATGTTTTATTGTTCCAAATGTTATATGTATATTTTCTAGGTGTACTTTACATTGTGCCCAAAGGTACTTAAAGTCACAGGATAAACATGGCATATTTTCTTGAATTTTACTCAACAATATAGATTTAAAAAATTGGACAATTTTATCTGATACAAATTTTTTTATTAACTTAAGCAAATATAACTATATATTAGGGTATATTGCAAATTTGCTATGAAGTTTCAAGATAAAATATGAGAGAGTGCTTATTCATTCTCCTTTATTGTCGGTTAGTTGGGGAAATTTAGAATGCTGTAATTTACTTAGGTCGATAATAGGAGAAAGAAACATTTTGAACCTTATGTTTTGCTTTATCCAGACATTTTCCTGACTTCCAGCCAGAAGATAAAACACAATTAATTGTACAGTTCTCACTGACTGAGAGAAATATGAGATTGCCTAGGAGAGTAGATAGTTTTTATGATACAGAATTTTAAGAAGAATCATGTTGCCTTGTCATACGACTTGATGAAAAATTGTATTTAAATTTTGTAGAATTTGTAGAAGCAACTACAAATTGCTTTTCTTTCCATTTCTTACTGACCTTTCCTAAAAGTATTGCATTTGAGGTAGCCATGCTGTAATCTAGTCCACTTCCTATTGCTTTATGGCTGTCTAGCAATAATAGCATAGGAGAAGATATATCTGCTTGATTGTTACAAGTTGTAGTTTTTAACCATACATTCAGGAATGAACTCTGATGTGTGTTGAAAATACAGATATTTTCTAGGAAGAGCATTACAAATACAGGTATTTTCGGAAAGAACATTACATTCTAATAGAAGACAGATGCTCCAGGTGAACATCTTTGCCTGGAAATTAGTCTTGTTGAGCCTACATTTTCTCAGAAGAAAGAACTACATTTGCTTAAGTTCTCAAAGAGGTTCTTGTTTTGGGCTCTAGAAATCAATGTGCCAAAGAATGAGCCCAGAAGAACTATTTAACTTCACAACTATTAGCTTTACTTATTGAACTTTTAATTCTTCTGAAAAGATCCAAATAGGTAGGCCACATAAACATCTCAGATAATCAGTTGATTTCCATTAGCCACTTGACAGCTAAACCGTTCACCTTTTGCTCCCCAGTATCACTAAACATGCTTTCTGGTTTCTGAAGTATAAGAAGAAACTGGAAATCAAGAAGTCATTTATGGTTGAGGACCCAGAGATAGAGCTTTAGATGAAACTTGGAAAGCCTGTGGAATGGTCTCTTTAACCAAAAATAGCTTTTCCTTCGGTGACATACCAGGTTATTTTTGTTTTTCTTACATTATCAATCAGTAAAGAGATTTGGGCTAATAATCTTTCCTTTTGAAAATGTAGATTGAGGGGCAATTATTCATTTGAAAGGTGACTTGAATTAATTCATTCCAAATGCTTTATTTCTAATTCAGGTAAAATAGCCATATTGGTTTTTAAATTGTGGTTTACAATGGAGGGTAATAAACTTAGGGGCTATGGTTATTTTTTATGAGTAGGCCTTTGGAATTGTAACCCCACTTCTATCCCTATGCTTAGAAAAGTATGGAGATACGGGTGGCTCAGGGGAAAGAATTCAGAATGCAGGGGATATGCCAAAGAGAGACTGAGTGCTTTCTAATAAAGTATATTTTTATAATTTTGAATTAAGGTCTGAACAGCTGAGAGTTTGGGTTGAAATAGCCATTTGTGCCTCAAGATGTAAGGTTTCAGTGCCAAATTATTATTAGAGGGTTAACTTTTTCATTTTAAACCTTGGGGGAAGTAGGGTATCACTGAAGGGATTTTAGAGAGAGGTGTATAAATTAAAGACTTTATTGTGATATATTATTGATTTAAAATAAGAAAGGACTACATCAGTGTACTTACACTTTACTATATTGTTGGTAAATAATTTTAGTAGTTTAGTTACATCTTGGGTAAAGCATCTTGTCTTTATCCAAGATGCCAAGTAGAAAGTTGGTTATAAGAAGATTGGATGAAGAAACAGGTTTAAGAAAGTAAGAAACTAATTTAGAGTGGTTATAATACCACATAATGCCTTATATTGAAGTTATCTGTGTCACAACCCATCTCTTACCCTGTAGTAGAATGGAATTGCTTGAGGGCAGAGTTGTCTCTTTTTTCAATTTTGAATTTTATGTCCCCTAGGGGAGTGTCTTTCACACATTATATTCTTCGTAAGAATTTTTGAGCACATCACTTTAAGAAATACTTGTTGAATATGTATCCACTGGAGACAGCTTTCAAAATACTGATGGTTGAGTTATGAAATCACTGCTAGGTTATATTGTTAAGTAGCTGTAAGGCATGAAACTCACCTTGAATAGAGTTGCATGCATTATGACTTAGAGCTTGGCATTTATTTACAAGAGCATGGTTTTGTATATGTTTTAAAAAATGTGCACAGTATATGTTTACCAAGTAAATTGATAAGTATTTTGGGATATGCAGAAGAATAGCATTACATTAGAAGCCAGTAATTTTTTTTCTCCACAGAGACAGAGTTAACAATCTAGACTTCTTCTTGTAAAGGACTATTATTCCCAGCTGCTTGGGAGGCAGAGGTAGGAGGATCTCGCTTGAGCCCAGGAGTTTGAGTCCAGCCTGGGCAGCATAGCAAGACCTCGTCCCTTAAAAAAAAAGGATCAACAAAAAAGTCTCACAAATAATCAGTTACTTATTTGTGAGAAGCGTTACATGAATTTACATGTGTTTTTATTTTTTTATGTTGGATGTGTAACTCATGGAGTGGGAGACCTGTACAGTATTAGAGTTGATCCCTTAGCATATAAGGGTATGGTTTTAAAAGTGGTATTCTTGTATTATAAGAACTCGTAGAAACCAGTGGGGCCGTCATTTCAGCTCCTAACCTCTCTGATTCTTGCATTTTTGGTATATATATCTAGTGTTTTTCTTATTTTATTGGTTTAACTTACATACATACTTTTGCTTATTCTATATGGTGGCTATCATAGCATACTTAAAATTGTATTTTGCTTTTATTACATGACTAAATTTTCAACTGTTTAATGTCTTTGCAAGAATGAATTATTTAGTAAATATAGTTAGTAATTATCATTAGTTTGCTACTATTGAGCAAGACAATCTGAAAAATTGTGAAAGCTTTGCAGATACGTTGTTTAGTGTGCTAGTCCTATGATTTAATGTTTTTGTATCTGGTTAGTGGGGCCAGGATTTTAGCTTTTAAGGGAAGGAAGGAAGAAAGAAAAAAAAAAAATGAAAAAAGTGCTAGTGCCTGAGGAAAAAACAAAGTAAAACAAATGAAGCTTAGTTTTGTGAAGTTAAGAACAAAGCCAGCTCTGCATTTAATAGGACTATGGAGATGTTTTGGAGAAAACATTTGCTTTGTTTAATAACTGGTTTTAGAATGATTTTCATTTTCTCGTTTGATTTTTCTTCTCCCTGAATTTGCCATGTGTTTTAAGAATGCCAGGCCAGAAACTGTCACTAACGATGATGAAGAAGCCTTAGATGAAGAAACAAAGAGAAGAGATCAGATGATTAAAGGGGCCATTGAAGTTTTAATACGTGAATACTCCAGCGAACTAAATGCCCCCTCACAGGAATCTGACTCTCATCCCAGGAAGAAGAAGAAGGAAAAGAAGGAGGACGTATGTGTTCTGACAACACAGTCATTTCTACAGTTTCTTTTTTATGATGTCACTCTTGTGCTTTGATTATATTTTAACTTTAGAAGGGAAAATAGAATAACTATAACTAGGGTTTATAACAATATACAGATTGAAAGAAAATGGTTCTCTTACACTCATTTCTTTTGGATACACTTAGAGAAATTGGACTATAATTTAAAAAATATTGGAAGTGTTTTATATACCATGAAAAAGTACTATAAAATATATATTTACAGAAAAATATGTATACACAATCAGCCTTCCTTATGTGACTTCCACATCTGTAGAGTCAACCAACTTGGACTTGAAAACATTTAGGGGAGAAAAAGTAACAGTGCAACAATAGAAAATAATACAAATAAAAATCAACATATAACAGCTATTTATATTACATTTGGTTGTGCCAGGTATTATTAAATAATCTAGAGATGATTTAAAATATATGGAATGACGTGCATAGGTTATATGCTATTTAATATATAAAGAACTAGAACATGCATGGATTTTGATATCTTTGGGGAGGGGTCCTGGAACTAATCCCCCATGGATACCAAGGGACAACTGTGTGTGTGTGTGCACACACACACCCGTATACAGTGTATATAGAATCCTAATTTGACTGTGTTTTACCAACAAACTTCCTAATTTTCTGACCAAAATGTTCCTGTTTTGTATTTTGGAATGGAGGACTCTGGAGGACTCTGAAAGAGGAGCACAAGATGAAACAATCCTCCTCAGTAAATTGAATGCCGCCTCTTCTTCAGACTAAGCTAGTTGATAGTAGGGAGTCCAGGTTGACAGAAAATGTTTGGTTTTCTTACACCCATTGCCTTTGGATAAACTTAGAGAAATTATGGGGAGTGCTCGTTAAAAATATTGGATGTATTGAATGGATTGTGTAGGTCATGCAAAAGTACTATAAAGAACATGTATTATGATTAGTTATCAAGGGGTAGTGACAGTTCATATTTTTGTTTATTTCAGGGCTTTTTAAGGCCATCTTCAGTTTTCTTTATGGACATTTTTATAACTTGGCATATTCTTCCTCATTTGGTAATAAAAATCTGTCTAGTGAGGTGCAGTCTCTTAGCAATGGGAATTGGTAGGGTCAGTAAGGTATAAGGTAATCGAGGCTTGTAGAGTTTGTTTTTTCTGCTTCCTCCATTAATGGGAAAGGAGAAGAATAACTAGACATTTATTTGATTTGGGTTGGGAGTAGAGGATGAAAAATCTTGCCCTATGGCAGGAATTATAGGTAATTTTTGTTGGTATGGTTGTTTCCTGTACTTAGAGGAGACGAGGGAGAAATTCCTTCTGCTGCGATGCCCTCCTTATTCCATTGTTTGTGGGGGTGTTGGAGGGAGAAGAGGTGGTGTGTATTCAGAGGAATTGTAAAGAGTGAAATCACATTTACTATCAAATAATTTGAAATCAAGAAAATATAATAGAAGCACTATGTTGTTCACAGTATAGATGTATAGGGCATTGCTTTGCAGAGTAGCATGAGCTCTATTTTTTTTTTTTTTTTTTTAAATCTTTGTGGGTTTTTCCGCAGATTTTCCGCAGATTTCCAGTGGCCCCACTGATCCCTTATCCACTCATCACTAAGGTTCGTTTAAATTATAGGCTTTGACAATACCTGTGTTTTACTGCTAATTGCTAGATTTGTGTTTCTTTGTCTATCTGATTTTTCACTATTTAACTTGAGGTTGTTAGATTTGTTACTGTAGATGTGTTCTATTTATTTATTTACTTATATATTTTATAAGACCTATGCAAAATATCTAACATTTAACTTTTTATGTTGAGGTAGTTTGATCTTTATTCATTCCCTCCTGTCACCTCTTGTCTTTTAGGAGGATATAAATGCTATAGAAATGGAAGAAGACAAAAGAGACCTGATATCCCGAGAGATCAGCAAATTCAGAGACACACACAAGGTAGTATTCTTGTTTTTTCACTTGATACCAATCTAGACTTTTTACAGAATCCAAAGCAAACAGACAAAAAATTCAACCTTACATTAGAATATTATTTTAAATGCATTTTATAGGTTTAATTGATATTTAGACAGAAACAAAGAAACAGAAGACCAATACCATATTAAAGTGGTCCTTGACATTGTACTTAGTTTTTTCAATTACTGACTACTCTGCAGTCATCTCACTTTAATATGAATAAAAGCTAACTTTAGATTTCAACATAAACATCAAGTTCATAGTTAAACTAGATTCAAGGGGGCAGCAGGATAACATACACTGTAGTGTATTTCTCGGGGCAGTTATTTAACTTAATCTTAGGAAAATCTTTTCTTTAGGGCTGAGATTAAAATTTAAGATTTATATTTGTATAGATTTAAGTTGAGTGGGGGAGATTTTTAAAAGTAGGTCAGTGGTTACCAGACTTACCAAATTTTAGATGCATGGAAGAACTGTAAATTCCCATAAAGCTAATCTATTCATTGACCCCCACCATTATGATAGAGATCATATGGTGACTAATGCAAGATGAAACTCAGCTTGGAAAGTAACAAGGAATAGGATGTAAGTATGAGCTTCTGTTTTTTATTATATTTATGGATGCCCCCTCAGAAAAATATGCAAAGGGGTAACTGGCTTGGAAATGGGTATTTGTGCATAGTAAATCCCACTCACGAGTTTTGCCTATTTAAAGCTTCTCTCAATGACAGTGCATCTGTGAATGTTTGCTGGTGTTGAAGGTGATGCTTACAGATGGTGATATGCAAACATTGCATGAAATGTATTTTGGTGTTAGAGGTAATAAAGTGTTGCTGGTTCTGACTCATAGACTGAGAGATCTTAAATTCAGTGAAATGCGAAGTGTTCCTTTTTTATTCAATCTTATTTTTTCTTACTGCTTTCAAAATCCTAAGACGACAATTATTGCCAATGAATCAATGCTGCCGAACACTTATTATCAAGATGCCCAGCCCTAGCTCACGTACACAGTGCTTTTTCAGAAATTAAATGTGTGAAAGCACAAATGTGTAATTTTCCCAAAAGTAATTTTGAGAGTTGAAAAGGTGGTCTTTGGGAAGTAGTTTTAGAGGAAAACTTTTGGTTAGGTACAATATTCAAATTCAGGGCTGAGTAAGCTTAAAAATGGTATATAGTTGTGTGTGTGGTTTACCCCCTTTCTATTTTTATTTATTTGTTAAACCCTGTCATGCTATTGTTAAATTGTGAGGAAATCATGTTTTTAAAAACTAATTTAAAATGTGTTTGCTTCAAAGTTTGAGAATCTATTATTTCACTGGGGGGAATGCTTTGAATTTCCAAAATGTGTTTTAAAAATAAACAATCAAAATGGAAACCAAAAACAGTTCTTTTTATTGGGTGGTGTGATTAAAGGGGATGTTTGAAACTAGTAACAAAAAATGAGCTCAGTGAACCTTTGCATGTTTTGGTATGAGTTTATTAAATAACCACGGACTGTCAGGGTATCAGCGTGGCAGGGGGCGTCCATTTACAGCACGGATGAGTCTGAAGAGAGAATAAGGTAAGATTTATGATTTTTTAATCTGTCCTTTCTTCATTACTTTCTTACATCTTTTTAGGCTCACTTCATTTTCTTTCTCCAGTCTTTCTTAAAAAATACACATATATATGTTATATATATATATATATTTTTTCACACACACACACACATATATATATATATCTCATATATAACCTTTTAGAAAAACATTTAGTATGGACTAGATTCACTCACTCTTTCATTTATTTAGAACCAAACTTTTGAAACGAGGTCTGAAACAAATTGTTACTTATATAGCGAATAAACGAATAAACGTAGCACAGTGAATAAGCAAGAGTAAAAAATTGAGGAATTCTACACATGAAATTAATATTGGAAGAGCTAAAATAATCTGTAAGTATCTGTCATCTCAGAAATAAACAAATTTCTTTATAAGTGTATGACACTGAGGTAAGTTTTATGTAGTGTAGCCTCATATTACAATATAAATTTTTATGTTTCATTAGAACTGTTTCAGAAATGAGATTTTTGCCCCTTTAATAGCTTTCAGTTTCTGTCCTCTTTCAACCATTTCTTATTTCTTCCTTTCGTAGTTTCAATGTATTCAGTATTGGCTTTGCCTGCATTCTACTTTGATACAGACTGGCACAGCAGCTGAATATATTGACCTCTCATACATTAGCTTTTCTTTCATAATCCTCTATCAGTTCTCTGATCCGTGAGCAAGACAAAAAGAGTATCTAACAGGTAAGATTGTTTTTTAAAGTTGTTTTAAATGCTTTACATGACTGAGAAAAGAAAAATGCACATTTTATTGTTGCAGTTTAAATTTCATTTCAGTGGAACTAAACATGGAACCAAAGAGATAAATGTGTTTTGTTTTTGTTTTGTTTTACCTGTTTGGGGTATTTTTTTTTTCTTAGTTTGCATAGAAACCGTGTGGTACACTGGTAATCTTGTCAGGGTACAAACTTGGTCTGACATTGTTATTTGGTTTATTTGTGAACCATGTACTTGCTCTTCCTCCCAGAAACATAGCTTGTAGGCAAGGTTAATCCAGTGTTGGCGATCCATGTCCTAGCACAGCATCTGTAAGTTAATACACAATCGTTCCTTCCAAGGATGGATTTATCATTGTAAATATATTTTTATTGTGTTGCAGGCATAATGGGCATAAATATATTGCTTTTAAATATTTTTAATGAAAATATTACAATTATTTACATTTTGCTTGAAGTGAGTGATTTTTGAACTTTTTGTATTTGGTGGGCTGTCCATCTTGTCATGGTGGGAGTAAATGTTTACATACCTCAGAAGGCAGATCTTGGCTGAATTCAGCTTGTGTTTCTTTTGGAGGGTGGGCAAAGCAGAGGGCAGAGATTATGTAGTTGCATTACAGTGACCTGACTCTCCTCCCCCACCTGCCCTTTAGAATCCTCAACTAGTAACCTTTAGGTAATGGGAAATCTGAAGTTATAATTAGCATCAATAGTCTCCCTGATTTACAGAAATTCATAACGGGCAGAATTAAATTTTAGCCATGTGATTGTATTTGTAGAAAGTATTATGAACCACTACATTCCTCATGGTCATTTTAGTTATTACATAGTCATTGAGTGGTCAGCCACACTTGACACAATCTCCCAGCATCCAAGATTGGAGATTCCTGGTCTGTGTAGAGTATATGGTTTTGCACGAAATCTATCTAGTCTTGTGATTGATGCAGTTTAATTTGTCAAGTAAAACCAGAAGTATTTAATACTAAAGTACCAGTGGTTTGGTGTTTTTGTTCTCAGTATTGGGCATTGCGCCGGGAAAAATCTCAATACTGGAGCTACAGAGTTAACTCTAAAAGTACTTTTATTGGTTTCTAGAAACTGGAAGAAGAGAAAGGCAAAAAGGAAAAAGAAAGACAGGAAATTGAGAAAGAACGGAGAGAAAGAGAGAGGGAGCGTGAAAGGGAACGAGAAAGGCGAGAACGGGAACGAGAAAGGGAAAGAGAACGTGAACGAGAAAAGGAGAAGGAACGGGAGCGGGAACGAGAACGGGATAGGGACCGTGACCGGACAAAAGAGAGAGATCGAGATCGGGATCGAGAGAGAGATCGTGACCGGGATAGAGAAAGGAGCTCAGACCGTAATAAGGATCGGAGTCGATCGAGGTAAGGCTTTATAGAAGTTACTGTTTCTTATAGCTTTAATAGAGCTACAGGCTAGTCCTCTATGAGACGATTTGCATTTATGTGATGAGGGAATTTCCTTAGAGATAACAGTGTCACACACGGATAACATTGATGAAAGTAAAAATTTCCAACTCTGTGATTAGCTTCTGTCTGAGGCCGGTTTTTACAGAAACCCAGGATGCACCAGCTAACTGTCCACTCTGTTTTAGGCAGATACGATTCCCTGCTGTCTCTCTGTGTTTGTGGATATTTTTTCTAGTTGCCCTTTCATTGAGGTGTCCTGTTCACTGTGAGAAATCAGTTCCAGCACCACTCCTTTTAGCTCCTGGTGTATTTATTTGGTCCTGTAGCCTACTGGACTGCCAAAACTTACCTTCCTGGCTTTAAACTTACTATCTATTTCTAGCTTCTGTTAATTTCACTTTTTACTTTTTTATTTAAAATTTTTTTGTTATATTGAATTCTTTTGATGAGTCATATCATTATTGAGGAATACAGTAGAGCAAAAATGAATAAGGGAGTAGAGAAAAGAGGAGAAGGAGGGAAGAGAAAGAAGTTCACCTTTTTTAAAGCTGGTTTTAAAATATATATTACTGTGTTGCAGTTTTCCACTTTAATTCACCATGTTGCTGAAACTGGAAGTTCAATCTTTAGTGGGCATTAAAATCCTTAATTTCCATCCTTCCCTGATATAGCCATTATTAAGAATTTAACATGTATAAACTCAGTATTTTTGGCCAGCTACAGTGGCTTATGCCTATAATCCTAGCACCTTGGGAGGCATAGGCAGGAAGATTGCTTGCGACCAGGAGTTTGAGAACAGCCTGGGCAACATAGTGAGATCCTGTCTCTACAAAAAAATCAATCTTTTAAAAGGTTCATGACCTATGTATTCATAAAAAGTGTATCGTATGTGTGTATCTAATTGGATCCCTGACATTATATATACACACACACACACACACATATTCTGCAATTTGACCTTAGCACCGTGAATTAAATATTTGAGAACTTTCAGTGTTCATACATATAGTTCTAATTTATCTGTTCAGCATACCAAGATTCTCTTTTTCTCCATGTTTTCCAGTAGTATAATCCTTGAATCACTAACATTTAACATGTTTATTAGTCCTTCATAATTCTTTTGGGAATTAACAATTTTCCTTTTCTTTCCTCTTTTTTTTTTTTTTTTTTTTTGAGACAGTCTCACTCTGTTGCCCGGGCTAGACTGCAGTGGCATCCTCCTAGCTCACTGCAGCCATCAACTCCTGGGCTCAAGCAATGTTCTTGTCTTACCCTCCTGAGTAGCTGGATCTACAGGCGTGTGCTACCATGCCTGGCTAATTTTTAAATTTTTTATGGAGAATAGGGTCTTGCTGTTGTCCAGACTGGTCTTGAACTCCTGGGCTCAAGAGATCCTCCCTCTTTGGCCTCCCCAGGTGCTAGGATTATAGGCATGAGCCATGGCACCCAGCCAATTTTCCTTTTTTGTATTGTACAGTGTTATGTGATTGACTAATATCTAGTATTTCATTAATATTTAATCATTTAGCTTTTCAGTATTTTATAATGTGTACTCAGGTTTTTGGTTTTGTTTTCTGACATAGCAGTAAGCATTAACATTGACTTTAGAATGCAATTCAGAATTTTGGGGTGCAGTTGTTAATACATCTTTCTGATGAGTTTACAGTTCTGCAGAAATTGAGCACTAAATTCTGGCTTGTGAGTTTGTGTATTATTTCAAAATGTATATTGTCCTTTCCTTTGGTCTTTATGGGAAAACACAGTAGGCTGAATTTTTAAATCTTTCATTTACATAGAGAGAAGAGCAGAGATCGTGAAAGGGAACGGGAGCGGGAGAGAGAGAGAGAACGAGAACGAGAGCGAGAAAGAGAACGGGAGCGAGAGAGAGAGCGAGAGAGGGAACGGGAACGAGAAAGGGAAAAAGACAAGAAACGGGACCGAGAAGAGGATGAAGAAGATGCATATGAACGAAGAAAACTTGAAAGAAAACTCCGAGAAAAAGAAGCTGCTTATCAAGAGGTAAATTGAGAAAGTGCCTTTATTCTTTTTTTTTTTTTTTTTTTTTTTTTTGAGACAGAGTCTCGCTTTGTTGCCCGGGCTAGAGTGAGTGCCGTGGCGTCAGCCTAGCTCACAGCAACCTCAAACTCCTGGGCTTAAGCAATCCTACTGCCTCAGCCTCCCGAGTAGCTGGGACTACAGGCATGTGCCACCATGCCCGGCTAATTTTTTGTATGTATGTATATATATATATATGTATATATATATATATTTTAGTTGGCCAGATAATTTCTATTTTTAGTAGAGACGGGGTCTCACTCATGCTCAGGCTGGTCTCAAACTCCTGACCTCAAGCGATCCACCCGCCTCGGCCTCCCAGAGTGCTAGGATTACAGGCGTGAGCCACCGCGCCCGGCCATAGAAAGTGCCTTTATTCTTAAAGCTTGGAATACTTAGTGTGCTAGTTAAAATTTGTGGCATCTTTTATGTAAATTTTTAAAGCTTTGAAAATTTCTTTTTTAGCGTCTTAAGAATTGGGAAATCAGAGAACGGAAGAAAACTCGGGAATATGAGAAAGAAGCTGAAAGAGAAGAAGAAAGAAGAAGAGAAATGGTAAGATTCTAGCTTAAAATAAGTGATTTTTTCAGATAAAAATCAGATCAGATCTTTACTGTTAACTACAAGTAACTATAATTGAAATGTACAAGCTTCTCAGTTTGAAGGTAATTTTTGTGGATTTCAAGCAATCTTTAGGAAATTTCAATACACCAAAATCTTTTTTCTTGCTATTTTTCAAACTTTTACTGCAAATAAACAAAATTATCTTTTTGCATACCTTCAAAGTAAATTCATCATAAAGCAATATATGAACAGAATTTATAGAACATTTTTGATTAAGAATCTGCAATATTTGGCCAGGCAAAGTGGTGCATGCCTGTAATCCTAGCACTCTGGGAGGCCAAGGCAGGAGGATTGCTTGAGACCAGGAGTTTAAGACCAGCCTGAGCAAGAGTGAGACTCCATCTCTACAAAAAAATAGAAAAATTAGCCAGGTGTAGTGGTTCATACCTGTAGTCCCAGTTACTGGGGAGGCTGAGGAGGAGTATTGCTTGAGCCCAGGAATTTGAGGTTGCGGTGAGCCACTACACTCTGGCCCAGGTGACAAGAGTGAGACTCTGTCTCAAAAAGAGAAAAAAAACAAACCACGAATCTTTAGTATTGAATTAGTACAGTACATTTGGATGAAACAAATGGTGTGGTGAAAAGAACTACTTTTATAAATCAAAATTATTGTTTGTGTATATAACATTTATGTTTTATTCTTACGCTACCACACTGTCTTTTCTTTTTTCTTTTTCTTTTTGGTGGTCGTTGTCAAGTTAGGGTCTCACTGTATTGCCCAGGCTGATCTCAAACAACTCCTGGACTCAAGTCATTCTCCCTCCTCAGCCTCCTGAGTAGCTGGGATTAGTAGCATGAGCCACCACACTCAGCTATTATTATTCTTTCTTTTAACTATATGATGATTATAAAATGAATTTTTCTTTTTGCATTTACACTGTTGATAAACTATAACAGTGAAGCAATTGGTATAAGTTGTTATAAAGTAAACCGATAAAAAAATAATTTATTTTATTATAGTATTTCCTTCAGCAGTATGTTCCATGTGTTCTGTCTTTGCCAGAATTTCATGGAAGTTTCTCTATCTCCAGTCTGGAGATTATTCTTCCAAAACCTTCACTGAAGTTAGGAATCTTCTTCAAATAGCTTTTGAACATGAGACATAGAGGGAATTTTTGTAAGTAACAAAAAGGGTGCGTGCAGCAATTAGATAGATAGTGTGATAGTGTTAGTTTTCTGGATGTTGGATGCTCTAAAGTCATAGTATTATTTAAAATGATACTAATTCTTTAAAAAAATTAAATTAAAATCGGATTAAAGCTCCCATTTTTAGAATTTCTTTTTCAACCCTAGATTAGAAAATATGAAGAGAATAATATAATAATGTAATTATTTGAAGAAATGTCATCAACAGTATTGTGGAATAAACTTCTTAAAATGGTATTGCTTTCTGTGAGCTATTCTGAAACCTATCTTTCTTGAGAAAAATTTCATATTAGTTGTGTTTTTGTTTGGAAGCTTTAAAAAATCCAATTACACAAATACTTGCTCATGTTCAAGTAACACAAATATGTGAGGGTTTCTCCTATATTCTCCAGAGTAGTTAAATTCTGTTTATATTTCTGTATGTACTTTATGAGCCTTCCTTGGTGCTCATACTTTATAATTGAAGATATTTATAAATACTATAATTGCTATTGCCACCTAACAATCTACTTTCACTCATTTTTGAGTGTACATTTTATCATGTCCTTATGCTAGTTACTAAGCATACAAGAATGACTGATCCTAATTTGAAAGCACATGATCAATGTAGTCATAAAAGATAGTTACTGTAAGGGATGTGTATGTATTTAGAGTGTGTTGAAGGTGTGTTCACAATATACTGGGAGTACAGAGTAAGAATATTACTTCTGCCTGGGGGAAGAGCTTGATCATGGAGAGAGATGGTTAGGTTGGGGGAGTCTTTTCAGGAGAGGTAACATTTAAACTGGCTGAAATATATAAAAATTTTACTGCATTTAGAAATCTACCTTTATCTGCTTTGAAAATACGTATGATATTTGTTAATACAATAGTGGTTAGATATAATAGATATATACAGGTATGGGTAAAAATATATATATGATAGTTAGACGTAATTGTTATTAGATAATTGTTGCTCTTGAAATTCCAAAAATAGAAGTTCGAGATTTATGTAATTTCATGGTTTGTTTACTGTCAATTTAAAATTAGGTAGCATTGCCTTTAGATTGATTCATGCCCATGATTTCAATTTTTAACCCTGCATTTTTGAAACTACTTGTAGCATTATCTACCTACAAAATGAAATTTTAAATATATCTGTCCATTTTATGAGGTAACCTCAGTTTTGTTTCCTGGTGTGCTCGCGTTACATCAGAAAATGACTATTGTACTTTGAAGATTATATTCAGAGAGGATATTTATTATATAGCATAGTGTATATATGTGATTTTCATTTCACAGATAAACCCTAAAGCAGACATGTTTATAGGTAAAAGTTAAAAAATGTCTAATGTGATTTATACTTAATATATGAACTGTGTGAGAGCTATAAAGTTTTAAGTGGTATAAATAAGAAAACTCTGTTTCCAAGAAAGCAGGAGGAGGTAATTATTTATTTAGAAATGAATTTTATGTTTACTTTACATATTTTGTCCTTCATTTCTTTAAAGGCCAAAGAAGCTAAACGACTAAAAGAATTCTTAGAAGACTATGATGATGATAGAGATGATCCCAAATATTACAGGTAAAGAAGCCTTGCTTTATGAACTCACACTCTGAACTTTTTATCAGCTGTACTTTCCCTTGTCTACCCAAGAGTGCAAGTTCACCAAGTGGAATAAGAAAGGTAGAAATCTTCACATTCTATCTTATGATCACTTTTATAGCTTATATGCTCTTTTCCACGTGGCATACAGCTATCAGAAAAGGATCAACAATTCTATGTATCTTTTTTTGTGTGTGTGGGGTGATAGTATTATGTGAAATACTATTTTTTCTTCTTGTGTTTTAAATAGGTCCAGTTTCATAGCAAATTATGACTAATTTTTATAACTATCTAGCATTGTCTAGAAATTTTTTTCTTCAGGTACTTCAAGGGTGGTATATAGCAATCTGTCCTCCCCTCCATCATCCCATCCCCATATAATTGTCTTATTTATTTGAGGTGAGAGTTGACACTGGGAATGACTTTAAGAATGGAGGAAACAGTGATAATGACAAGACTATGTTTGCTTATCACACATTAATACGTAGAGAGCACACTTTGTTAGTTAGGTGTTCAGTAGATACAGACTCTTAAGACAATCTTCAGTCTATTTGCATGCAGGTTTTTTTGTTGTTGTTGTTGTTGAGACAGAGTCTCCCTCTATCACCCAGGTTAGAGAGCCGTGGCGTTAGCCTAGCTCACAGCAACCTCAAAACTCCTGGGCTTAAGCAATCCTCCTGCCTCAGCTTCCCGAGTAGCTGGGACTACAGGCTGTGCCACCCCACCTGGTTAAGTTTTCCTATTTTTAGTAGAGACAGGGTCTCGCTATTGCTCAGGTTGGTCTCGAAATCCTGACCTCAAGCGACTCTCCCACCTTGGCCGCCCAGCGTGCTAGGATTACAGGTGTAAGCCACGATTCCCCGCCTGTATGCAGCTTATAGTGTTGAAAGCAAGTGTAGTTGGAAACATCTCTAATAGTCAGTGATCTGTGTATTAAATGAGGCCTGTTACCATTTTCTTTTACAGGGGAAGTGCTCTTCAGAAAAGGTTGCGTGATAGAGAAAAGGAAATGGAAGCAGATGAACGAGATAGGAAGAGAGAGAAGGAAGAGCTTGAGGAAATTAGGCAACGCCTTCTGGCAGAAGGGCATCCAGATCCAGATGCAGAGCTCCAGAGGGTGAGATACCATAACATCTATATGATTTTGTTTTAAGATTATCATGTCATCTTAAAGCCAGCCTATGATAATAGTTTAATTTATAGTTAAAAGGAATGTACTTTATGCTACATAAAATTTGCTATTTTGTGAAAGGTTATTAGTAGTTTTCTTTTTTTATTTTTTTAGAGACAGGGTCTCCCTTTGTTGCCCAGGCTGGAGTGCAGTGGTGTGATTGTAGCCCACTTTAACTCGAACTCCTGGGCTCAAGTGATCCTTCTCCCTCAGCTTCCCTGGTGGCTGGAACTATTGGAACTACAGGCACTCGCCACCATGGCTGGCAAATTTTTTTCTATTTTTTGTAGAGATGGAGTCTCACTCTTACTCAGGTTGGTCTCCTGAGCCCAAGTGATGCTTCCACCTCAGCCTCCCAGAGTGCTAGGATTACAGGCGTGAGCCACCACACCCATCCTCATATCAACTATTTTTAACCTGTTATATTCTTTTGGTTAACAGAAACCATATCTTACATGTCCCATTTATTTTTCAAAATGAAACAATGTTACTTTTTTCCATTGATTAAAGTAAGTACTTGCATAACTAAACAGAAAGTTTAGGCAAGGTAGAATATGATAATGAAGCAATTAAAAAATCATGTGAGAGGCCCAGGATGGTGGCTCAAGCCTATAATCCCGGTGCTTTGGGAGAGCTCAGATGATCCTGCCACCTTAGCCTCCTGAGGCCTTGGGATTACAGGTGACCACCTGCACCTTACCACCCAGTTTTTAAAAACGCTATTATGATGTGGCTTTTTTTCTTTCTTAATATCTTTTATTTCAGGGGAAGTGTTCATTTTGACTCCAAAATTTCCTTTTTCTTCCTTTCCTTGTTGTTTATGAATACAAAAGTGACTACCAGCCTCAGCACAATTACCTAGAAAGAACAGATGATTGTGTATGAACAAGCTGAGGATATGAGTTGCCCTTTATGGATTTTCTATATTATAAAATAAAAATTCTGGTTGTAATTTCTTTAAGAAAAATAACTTCCTTTGTGAATTCAGACTACTATGTATTTATCTTTGTTATCCCTGAAGAGCTTATATAAGCCACTGAAGAAATGTAATATATATAATTTTAAAAAATTAAAAATTTGCATGGCACCTAGTATACTCTATAGATTTACTTAGCTTTCTGATTATAGAAGGAGGCGGTGTTCAGTTATTCTTAACCAAAAAGAGATATTTTACAAAAATAATGTAAAATAAAACACAGTTGAATTGAATATAGTTGTAGTCTCTTCCAAGTTAATCAGATTGTTTTTGTGGTTTTAGATGGAACAAGAGGCAGAGAGGCGCAGACAGCCACAAATAAAGCAAGAACCAGAATCAGAAGAAGAGCAAGAAGAAAAGCAAGAAAAAGAAGAAAAACGAGAAGAACCCATAGAAGAAGAAGAAGAGCCAGAACAAAAGCCTTGTCTCAAGCCCACTCTGAGGCCGATCAGCTCTGCCCCATCTGTTTCTTCTGCTAGTGGCAATGCAACACCCAACACTCCTGGGGATGAGTCTCCCTGTGGTATTATTATTCCTCATGAAAACTCACCAGATCAACAGCAACCTGAGGAGCATAGGCCAAAAATAGGACTAAGTCTTAAACTGGGTATGTTAGCATTTTCTTTCTTCTTCTTATCTTTTTTTCCCTCCCTGCAAATACCTATATTGTGCTTTAAGGAAAAAAATAAATATGTGGTGCTTGGTAGGTAGATAGAAAATTATTAAAAAATGCCTTTCTAGCTCACGATTGTTTTCATAGTTCTAGTAGTGCTCCTATATCTGCAGCTGCCTCAAGTTCGAGAAGAAGTGAAAAGTTAAATTTTCTAGCACTTGTGAGTAGTGAGTTATTTTTTACAGTTGGGATCTTTGTCTGAGATTTGTGAAAGTATACTTTACACTGCGTTTGAGGGATGGTGGGATGTAAAATGTAACACTTGCAAATTCAGTCAGCATGCTAAGAGAGTGTTTTTACTATAGGTGCTTCCAATAGTCCTGGTCAGCCTAATTCTGTGAAGAGAAAGAAACTACCAGTAGATAGTGTCTTCAACAAATTTGAGGATGAAGACAGTGATGATGTACCCCGAAAAAGGAAACTGGTTCCCTTGGATTATGGTGAAGATGATAAAAATGCTGCCAAAGGCACTGTAAACACTGAAGAAAAACGCAAACACATTAAGAGTCTCATTGAGAAAATCCCTACAGCCAAACCTGAGCTCTTTGCTTATCCGCTTGATTGGTCTATTGTAGATTCGGTGAGTAGGAAATTATGTTTCATCATGTTATTGGGAGTGGTTTGAATATGCCATGTAAACTCATTTGATTCTATTAATGACAAGTAAGTAGGGATAATCATCTTGACACCAAGTAAATGCCATGACCATGGAATACATGTTATTGGGCCATTTTTGGGTTGTACTTGAAGCAAAGATTAGAAGCAAATAATTGTATCTTGATATGTACTTGTCTTTAACTTGTGAATGACCATACTATATTTTAGCCTTAAGAAAAATCATGAGGTTATAAGGCATAGACTTTAGTAAGTATAATAAAAAGCTGTAATTCTTTAATTCAGTAACTATGCTTTGTTTTCCAGATTCTGATGGAACGACGAATCAGACCATGGATTAATAAGAAAATCATAGAATACATAGGTGAAGAAGAAGCTACATTAGTTGATTTTGTTTGTTCTAAGGTTAGTCTTTTATTCTCTTCACTCCCAACATTTATTTTAAATTTTAAAATATTAGACACTTTCTAAAATAACAAAAAACTTGCAGGGCCAAGTCCCTGATATTTTAGTTTCAATTAAGTGATCTATGACTGCTTTAGTGAACTCTTTTACTACACTTCAGACCCCTTTAGCCACATGTTCTCATTTTGGAGGGTCAAGGGTGACAGAATTGCTAGCTACTGCCAATTATGTTCTGTCTTCCTTCCCCTGAGAATGCTATGCCGTGCTCTGCTTATCTTGGTTAGAAGAATGATGTTGAGGTTTTGTGGAGAAAGGTGATAGATAGCTTGTCTGATCACCTCCTTTGTCAGTGTCCTATCCTTTGGACAGGAACAAAATAGTTTCCGTATCATAATAATGCTCATGTGTATGGACTAATTATCATATGCCAGGCTTTGTTCATGGCTTGTACTATCTTAGAGTTTTATAGAACTTTATTTTCTTTAAACCTCCTAACAATCTTGGGAAATGAAAGTTACTAATGTGTCATACCCATTTTATATGTGAAGAAATTGAGGTTTAGGGAGAGATTTTGTCTTGGCCGTGATTGTTTCGTAAGTAAGAGTCTAGCCTCTAAAACCCTATTGTCTTCTGAAAGCATAGTCTTTTTTTTTTTTTTTTTTTTTTTTGAGACAGAGTCTCGCTTTGTTGCCCGGGCTAGAGTGAGTGCCATGGCAGCAGCCTAGCTCACAGCAACCTCAAACTCCTGGGCTTAAGCGATCCTACTGCCTCAGCCTCCCAGGTAGCTGGGACTACAGGCATGCGCCACCATGCCCGGCTAATTTTTTCTATATATATTTTAGTTGGCCAAATAATTTCTTTCTATTTTTAGTAGAGATGGGGTCTCGCTCTTGCTCAGGCTGGTCTCGAA
>CM052442.1:22761555-22847011 GCA_028533085.1 Varecia variegata | reverse complement strand
TCCTGACCTTGAGTGATCCACCCACCTCGGCCTCCCAGAGTGCTAGGATTACAGGCGTGAGCCACCGCTCCCGGCCTGAAAGCATAGTCTTATCTTTAGTAAGACCGTTACTGTAGTAGAAGCACCATATTCCTATAGGGGTATAACTATGCTGTTTTTTTCCACTAGTAACTGCTCTTTTAATAATGTGAAAAGCAAATTTAGGCTGACCTCTCCACTTGAAATTATTGTAGCACTAAAACTTGTGTAAATAAGGTTTGGTTTACAGTTAGAAGACAGATCATTCTATAGCAGTTAAGATCCCAGGTTTTGGTGTCAAACTTTTATTGCAGAGAGTGAAATTTCTGAGAAGTAAAATTTGTAGAAAGGTTCCTCAACCAGAAGCAATTCTTGTACTGGTATGAGGGTTTGTACCTTGAAATTTCTTGACTATATTGCTAATTTTTTGTTTGTTTTAAATGTGACAATTGTGTCTTTTAGGTTATGGCTCATAGTTCTCCTCAGAGCATTTTAGATGATGTTGCTATGGTAAGTTAGAGATTTCACTTATTAATATTAATATATAAACAAACTCACTTTTGAATTTCATTCATTTTCTAACTATGTTGCTTCCAGAATCTTTCTTTTTATAGTCCTGAATTAAAATGTGAATATTCATTAAAGAAGTTAAAGGAATCCACAGCAAGATATCTGCTGTTACCTGGCACTTAAAATTAGGGTTTATTGGTTGGGCTAGGTGTCTCATGCCTATAATCCTAGCACTTTGGGAGGCTGAGGTGGGAGAATCACTTGAGCCTAGGAGTTTGAGACCAGCCTGACTAAGAGTGAGACCCTGTCTCTACAAAAAATTAGAAAAATTAGCCGGGTGTGATGGCACATGCCTATAGTCCCAGCTACTCTGTGGAGGCTAAGACAGAAGGATGGCTTGAGCCCAGGAGCTTGAGGTTGCAGTGAGCTATGATGATGATGACACTATACGCTAGCCTGGGCAACAGAGCAAGACCCTGTCTTAAAAAAGAAAACATAAAGGGTAGATCAGTCCAGATGATACCAAGGTGCAAAGTAGGGCCACAGGAAATTCCTGGGTATTGGGCTAAGGATTGGAGAGAAATACTGGAACCAGGTGCCGGAGCACTCACTTAATGGGAGGGAAAGACTAGGTTAGGTATTGTCTAGATAGCTGCTGTTTGGAATGAAAATGGTAGTGTTGTGAGCTTTCATGATCTTCCGTGGTGATGGTTTTGTTTGTTTGTTTGTTTTATAAGGGTAGAAACAGTGAAGATCCAGCAGCCTCTCTTGTAGAGACTAAGACGTTGAGAGTGAGGGACTTCCTGAGAAGGCTCCAGGATTATCAGGGGCTCTGGAAGATAGATCAGGGTTTCTCTTAAGGTTAGGTGAGAAAACTGATTAGTTGTTGGTGGCTAGTATAAAATGGAATAGTGGCAGTCCAAAGGGCAGAGTGAGAAGGTAGCAATGGAAAGTCATTTGGGGAGGAACAGGAAGTATTGAGCATGATATGAGGTGACAGATGACTGGGAGAAATTGAATTTTCAACTACAGTAAAGATGTGAACGAGGGGCATGGTGGGGTTTTTAGCTAAAAGGAGGAGTTCTGAAGTCAAGATGTTTTGTGTCCAGTCACTCACTATATGATGTCTAAAGCCAAATAACGTTCCTTTTCTGATGCCCAGCCAACCTGATGCAGCTGTTGTTTAGAACTCCTAATAAAACATTTGTGAAAAATTCATTGCTTCAAAGAAAAGGAGAAATGTGATTAGGTCTCAAATCTTTGGAGCTGTTTTTTTCTTGGGGTAGAGAGAGAGGGTGTCATAGTTAGGCCTGAGTGATAGAATTTTTAAAAGATTCGTGTTCTTGATTTTGGCCTCAGCAGACTTCCAGTCATAGATTTCTCATGTCAGTGTTCATCCATTTCGATCTGTTATATTTTATTTTATTTTATTTTATTTTATTTTATTTTATTTTTTTGAGACAGAGTCTCGCTCTGTTGCCTGGGCTACAGTGCCGTGGCATCAGCCTAGCTCACAGCAACCTCCAACTCCTGGGCTCAAGCAATCTTCCTGCATCAGCCTCCCGAGTAGCTGGGACTACAGGCATGCGTCACCATACCTGGCTAATTTTTTTTTTTCTATATATATATATTTTTTAGCTGTCCAGATCATTTCTATTTTTTTAGTAGAGACGGGGTCTCTTGCTCAGGCTGGTTTCGAACTCCTGAGCTCAAACGATCCACCCGCCTTGGCCTCCCAGAGTGCTAGGGATTATAGGCATGAGCCACCGCGCCTGGCCTGTTGTAATATTTTGTGTTTAATTAGACTCAATTGTTTTTGATTATTTTGGCTCATTCTTGTTCAGAAAGGGAGGAAATTTGAGCTAGTGTTGTCAGACAGCTCTGGTAAAAGCTCATGGTCGCTCTGAATATTTCTTGAATAAATGAGATCGAATTTTTAGTCTGAGTACTATTTCACTCTTATTAAAAAATCTAACTTTCAAACTATACCTTTCTTCATTTTACATAAATTAATGAACTTTGGTTGTATTTTGTGCCTATATCTATGTTATTTCTAAAGTATGACTTTCATATGAATTACTGTTGCGATATAATTCTCAAACTAGAGTAAAACCTGGGTCATAGAAGTCAAATTAGTTCTTTAATTAGTTGCCATCATTGAGAAATTGACAGAAATTATTCATAAAATAAAAATTTCTGGCTTTTCTTGGGTACTTATTGAGCACTTCCTGTGTATGAGGCACTCAGTACATAATAGCTTTTAATTCCCACAGTGGTACCTAGTGTTTTGACGTAGCCACATTTCCTCAATTTTACAGATAAGGGAACTGAGGCTCAGTAAGGTTAAGTAACCAAGCAACGACATGTAGCTAATAAGAGAGAGAAGTGGAGTTTGAACCTAAGTAGTTTGACTAGAGATCCAGTTCTTTAAATTCCTATCCTAAACTTCTCTATGAAGATCTGGTAACATTAAGCCAGGTTTTGTCAAGGAAGTGATACCCTGGAGCACAGTCATAGTTGCCTCCTTTAGAAGGGAGCAGGATAGTCCATTTCTCCTTGCAGCAGCCCTGAGGTAGAGGGCCATATATGTGTGTGGGATGTGGGCAGGAGTGGTGGTGGGGACACGAGGCACTTAACTCAATAATAATAGATAGGAGGATAATTGCATTTTTTCTCTCTTTTCTAGGTACTTGATGAAGAAGCAGAAGTTTTTATAGTCAAAATGTGGAGATTATTGATATATGAAACAGAAGCCAAGAAAATTGGTCTTGTGAAGTAAAATTCTTTTTACATTTAGAGTTCCATTTCAGATTTCTTCTTTCCCACCCTTTAAAGGACTTTGAATTTTTCTTTGTCTCCAAAGACATTTGTGAGATCTGTAATTTTTTTTAATGTAGAAAATGTGAATTTTTTTTGTCCTCCAATTTGTTGATGCTTTGTGTACTCCCTTGGTTGTAAAGTCATCTGAATCCTTGGTTCTCTTTATACTCACCAGGTACAAATTACTGGTATGTTTTATAAGCCGCAGCTACTGTACACAGCCTATCTGATATAATCTTGTTCTGCTGATTTGTTCCTTGTAAATATTAAAATGACTCCCCAATTCTTTTGCAGAATTGCACTTAATATTGAACTGTACTGTATAGGAACCAACATGAACGATTTTAATTGATAGAATACCAGTCATATCTACTACCACCTCACTCCCCTTCGATTAGAAATGGCAAGCCCTCGTAAAGTCGTGGAATTTAAAATTAGAATGCAAAAATTAGCAGACAATCCATTCCTATTGTATCTCTGTATGAATGTGTTTGTGTGAATGTATGTGTAAAAGTCTTTCTTTTCCCTTGTTTGCTTTGGTGTGGGGTCCCTCAGACATTTCCTAATTAAAGAATAGAATCGTAAAGGAAACATTGATATTGTGCCAATCCAAATGTCTGGTATGATTAGGTTATTGGTTTCCCAGAGCGTGGTATTCTGTGGTGACCAACAGTCTGCTAACAGGATAGGGTTTCCCTATTAATAACTGGCTTCTTCAGCTTCTCTTTTAAAGGAGTGTGGATCACAGTGATTTTCCCTGCTAATTTCATTGCTCAGAAATGAGGAACATCCTAAAATCCTGGAGAGCTTTATTTAATGCATTTTTGCACTAATTGGTCCATAGTTTGATTTTGTTGTACCCCTTTATTGAAAAATCTTCATTGTAAAAGCATAAGTGAAAAACTCTATTTAAAAACAGACAAAAGATAACATTAGGCAACTTTACAGACTGGAATTGGACAAACACAATAGGAATTCAGCTTGGCAATTTACAAAGTTTACATCTTATTTCTAAGGATAAAGTAAATCATTCAAGGTAGTTCCCAACCACTAATTTTTTGTTTTCATCTTTTTTCTGTAGAGGGCTTATATCGTGACTGTGTGTATATATACTACACACTTTGTTTTACCTCTGCTCATCAAAGTGTAAAAATATACTGATGGTGTGCTTAGAAACATACCTGGGACTTTCTTTATTATACATCAAAACTTCACCAGGGAGCAGAATTACCCGAAAATGTTAACAAGTTTTAAACAGTTTTTAAAGCAAATTAGATGCTGCTGTTTCCATGTCTGAGTATTTATTTAAAAGAAAGATAAAGATTGGCCTGTTAAAAAAGCATAACTGTGAGCTTGAGTTACTAGATTTTTTTTTTAAACACCCTGAGAGGACATTTGAAAACACTGTTCTTAACATTGAACCATGACATGGTTCCATTATGTAAATATTTCAAGTATTAAAAATGTATATATTTGATCTTGGGGACTCATCTTCTTTCAGAGTCTTGTAAATAAATGGCATCATGTTGTAATTGTGTGGTGCATACTAGAAAACTTGACAATATGGGCTGAATTTTTTATGGACTTGATTTTTATGAGTGTTGGTATCTGAGGGTCAAAGAAGCTATTTACCTTATTTTGGATGAATCTGTACATCTATGGAAATACCTCTTTTTGCTGTTAAATTTTAAGTTCTGGTTTCTCAAAGGAAAATTTCAGAAAGATGCCACTTGAAATTCATAAATTTATTTACCAGCCTTTTCTGTGATTCACCTCCAGCCTAAGACCTTGTTTGAGCAATTTATTATATTAAGCCTCACTGTCTTTTCTTAGCATACTGCACAGGTAGTGCCTCTGAAGCATCATATTAGGTTGTTTTTATTTAGCCAAGATCAGTATGAGGGTTTATTTCGGTAAATTTAGTTTCCCTTGCTGGTCTCTTCTGCCGCTGTTTCAACTATACATACCTTAAAGGACCCCTCTTAAAAACTAGAGACATCACTTATCTGAAACTCATAGGTGGCATGTACCATATATTGCATAAACACCTTCAGTGAGGTTTGTGGCAGGACCCCTAATTCATATATTAACATTTCTGCAGCAGAGTGGGAATCATCACAGTAAGTGGGGTCAAGATCATTCAACTAATTTTTTAATGCCAATTCAAATTAAGTTTTGTGGCAAGATTAATGAAAAACCTTTGGGTTTCCAGAGTTTCTTGTTTTTCAGAATTGCATATAAAGAATTGGACGTGTATAAACCAGCATATTCTAGTGTCTTGGGAAATACAGATAAGAAATTTCTATTAAATGCTTGAACTTTCTGGGTTGTCTTTACCAGAAGTCCATAAATCAATTTTGGTTTGGAAACCTTACACAGTATGAATTCATATTGCCCAAAGCTGTTATAAAAACAACATGAAAGTCTTAAGAACTATTCTTTTTTTTTTTTTTTGAGACAGAGTCTCACTCTGTTGCCCGGACTAGAGTGCCATGGTGTCAGCTTAGCTCACAGCAACCTCAAACTCCTGGGCTCAAGCAATCCTACTGCCTCAGCCTCCCGAGTAGTTGGGACTACAGGCATGTGCTACCATGCCTGGCTAATTTTTTCTATATATTTTTAGTTGTCTGGTTAATTTCTTTCTATTTTTTAGTAGAGACGGGGGTCTCACTCTTGCTCAGGCTGGTCTTGAACTCCTGACCTCGGGCGATCCTCCCGCCTTGGCCTCTCAGAATGCTAGGATTACAGGTGTGAGCCACCGCGCCCGGCCTTAAGAACTACTCTTGATCTGGCAGTTAGAAAACTAAATTGATTTTTCCTTATTTGACTGTAAAATAGTTTTAAATATGTGTATCTGTTTTCAAGGAAGAAAGGTACGTTTGAAGCAGTTTTTCCTCAAACTTTAATGTACTTCTGAATCACCAGTGGGATCTTGTTAAAACACAGATTCTGAATTAATAAGGCTGGGGCGGGACCTGAGGTTTTGCATTTCTGACTAGCTCCCCAGTGATGCCAATGCCACCTGACCTAAGGACTACACTTTGATTAGCACTCTAAGGTATCTATTCAGTATCATTTTATCCTAACAGGCTATATAAATGCAACTTAATTTTCATTTTAGTTAGATTTTAAAGAGAAAAACATTTTTTGAGCCCGAAAAACATATTGTTATATTGATCAGTATAAAGTGATCTTCCAAAATGATGGCCGAGAACCACCTTAATATTCTAGGCTTTATTTCTAGCCAACCCCAGAAAATTTCCTCTGTAGATAACTTTTTTTTTTTTACTCATTCTGAATCTTACAGTCCTTCCCTGTAAGCTGTGTAAGTAATAAGGTAATGATTATTTTGTGGAGCAGGCATGAATACCAGAGCTGGTGGAAAAATTGAGAAAACATTTGGCTTGAGAGCCAAATTGAACTAAACACTGTATCATTTTTTCTTTTTATATGAAGTTGAAAAAAAATTTTAATGAAAAGAAATACAAGCAGGTATACAGTGTTTAGATGAGGCTTATTTACCCAACTCTTTCTAATAAGTTCTATGAAATCCCCAATGAATACCCAAGAAACTGCCGTAATGTTTTGTCAAATTCGTGACAGATTTCTCCAGTTTATATTTCAGCCTTTTGTTAACAGTATGAAATTGACAAATCCGTTTTGCTCAGCAAAAGATGATGAGATTGGTTCGTGAATGTTACTGGAGATAAAAGGATGTGAGAAGGAATTCCCAGCAGGCAAAGAAAACAGTGCAGGTGTAAAGAAGAAACCAAGGAAACATTAAACCTCCCAGGAGTTGTTAATGTAATCATACTGTAGACCAAACTTATTTTGATATATGAATTTATGATTTTTTTATAAGCTGGTAGATGTCTTATAATGTAGTTATGGTAAAATATTGAAATATGTGTTTTTATTTGAATGTTTTCATTTTCATCTTTAATAGATTGTAATTAGTAAGGAGTTCAGGAAAACCAGTTGACATGTACAAAATACTGTATGAATTATCAGATTTGTGGAAGGGACCTTAGGGACCACCTAGTCTATTCAGCCCAAGGTAATTACTACAATGTTGCCTGCAGATGGTTATGTAGAGGCCCCTATATATGGGATTCTAATTCATGGTCTAGCTTTGCACTCTCAAAAAGTAACCACTAATGACAAGTGGTTTTAAATGCATTAAAATGAAATAAAATTTAAAAGCTCAGTTCTTCAGTTGCACTAGCCATATTTCAAGTGTTCAACAGTCATGTGTGATTATCATAAAGAATTTAGTTTTTATGTTGCACTATTCAAAAGTGCTTGATAGCCATATTTAGCTAGTGGCTACCATATTGTACATTGCAGGTTATAGAACATTATCATGATTGCAGAAAGTTACATTGTGCAGTGCTGGTCTAAATTCTAATACAGACCTAAGGGTAGAGAAAGTTGCTTGTTAAAATGCCAGCATGGAATGGATTTTTAGCAGATGTTTGTTGAAACAAAAATACTAAGTGTAAATTTAAGAATAGTTCTAAAAAAAAAAACCTTTTCCTTTTTTTTTTTTTTTTTAAACAAAAGCAAAATCTAGTGAACACTTCACATTGTAGAATGCAAGAACTTTGAAGGTTTACTTTTTTCCTGTCAGTTTTACAGTTTTGGTAAATGTAGTACCTAGTTGAAGAGACTTGACTGATTGTTACTAAAGATGGAAAACCTACAGTTACTAAAATTTCATTTTGTTCAGTATATTATTGAGGAAAGTCTCTAAATAAGGGGCCCATGTTCTTGGTTGAGAAGGAAGTCAGAATTAATAAAATGGTGACAAATGTAGAACTTAAGGCTAGAAATACAAGATTAATAAGACAAAGCAGCCTTGATTTTAAGAAGATTCTAGGGAAACCAATACTTGCAAAGAATTCAGGAGCTTATAAGATTCAGGAGCTAATAATATGGCCAAGCACTGAGTCCGGATGACAATATTTAATCTCATATCAATTCTACTTGCCTTCTATAGGGAACTGGGCAGTGACATTGTAAGTGAAGGCAAACTGTTTTTCTGTGGAACTGTGAATGAGTCAGATTGCCTTAGAATCATTGGTGTGAGGAACTGGCCTTTCTTTTCTATTTGACCAGGTCCTGACTTTACTAGTGATTTGACCCAGCCTCTTTAGTCCCTGACTACCCCTACCCCCAAGAGAAGTCCAGCACTTTGAATTTCCCTTCTGCTTTTTCTTTTCGCCACTTACCACTGAGTTTTGCCATCATTTATTTTATCATTCACTTCTCCGTTCCAGTTCCCAAGTTCCAAACCCTGTGGGGACCTTCAGTGCTATTTGGTCATTCTTTTACTAGTAGTAGCTTTTGCTGTTTTTGAACCCTCAGTGCTATAGTAGATATTGAAAAACTATTCACAGAATGACTAAAAAGTCATCTGATTTTCCCCTTCACCTCACAGATATCCCTCAATCTTAAACCTAACTTGAAAAAAGTTATTAGGCACATTCTCTCCAGTTCTAGCTCTCCAGTTTATGGCAACATCCATCTTAAATCTCTGCTTTCTGTAAGTGAAGATAGATACTCCATGCATCCTATCCAGAAGATCTCCCTCACCCCACTGGCTCCGTTTTCTAACCACATTCTTTGGTTTCGTAACCCTTGCTCAGATACTTTCCATTGCCTTCTTTGTAGCCTCAGTCTGGAACATGTTGAAAAACAACACAAAAATCTTGGGATCTTCCTTTCAACTACACTACCAAAATTTCAGAAAGAGTATGTCATAGTATATGTGCCCTCCAAATTTCTTGAGTCTCACTCAACCTATTCTAGTTTGTACCTCATCATGCCACTGTCAACTGGTGACAACCTAAACAGGCTTTGTAAGAGCCTACACCCTGGTTTATCTTTTAGCACTCTGGACATTTGCTGTCTGCATGGGGACTTTTCCTTGATGTCTGGCATATCACTTTTGTCTTGTTCCTCTCTAGACTGTCTTTCCCATTGTCTCTTGGTGGCTCTTCCTTGGGGTACCTGGGTGTTCATATTCATTAAAAAAATGGAGGAATGCAGAAAACTGGAGGAAAAATTACCTGGAGTCTAGTTATTCAAAGTTGTTGTTTGCTTTTTTTGTTTTCCTGATTGCAGGAATTTTTTTTTTTTTGGCAGTAAATGTAAATACAACACTATGTCTATTTTTTTCATTTAACAATAAAATTTTCTGTTACACATAATTTTCATGAACAATTTTGGTGACATTTTGTGAAGTGGGTGAACCATAATTTATTGTAGAACATATTTGGCCTCAATTTGTGCTATAAAATATTACATGAATATCTTTGCACAAAAGTTTTGTAGAGATTGTTTCTAAGAATAGTTTACGGACATCTTAAGCCATTCTACCCATAGTAGCAAACTGCAAAGATTGAACTAGTTGATAAATAGATGGGTTTTAGCCTCTGTGCTTGTTCAACAAATGTATTGAACTGTTCTATGCACTAGATGGGCACTGTTCTCAGCACTTGTAATATATAAATGAGCAAAAATCTCTACTCTTGTTAACTTAAAGGGCGGGGGGGGTAGGAGAGGAATTTTTAAAATATCTTTTGTTCAACTTTTCTCCCCTCCCCCAACTTATCTTTTCCCCGGTTTCCTTTTTTTTAATCTTTTTTATTTCTTTACTTTTCACCACTATACTAAGGAGGATTCCTTTGTTAATAGAAAAGATTACTTCTTAAATATGAAGTTAGGATTAAAGTCGGTTTGATACTTTGGATCAGCGTTGGGAGGAGAGGTTGGGGATTGATGCAGTAGGGATGTGAGGGGATATCTTGCGGAGGAATTTAAAAGAAACTTTAGAAAAATGTAACTTGGCCAGGTACCATATATCATTAATTTCATTTTTAGTTTTCTGATTACCTGTGAGTTTGAATTTCTCCATTGTAAACCTGTAGTTTTATAAGGTAGTATTCATCGTTTACTTTTAACTTTCAGATGAACGTAAGAGTGCTGTACTGCTTAATGGGTTAGTTGATACTGTCTTGACGAAAAGCTGGTGGATGCAAAACATCAAATAACCGAGCAACCCACTATGAACCAGATGTTGTTGGGCTTAGGGATAACAAAAATAAGACATATTTTCTACGCTCATCTAGCTTACATCTAGGAAGACTGGTTCTCAAGCTTGGAGCCCAAGAATCTTGGAGGATGTTTGTTTAAAGTGAAGTTTCTCTGGTTCTCCCCACCCACCAGAAGTTTTGATTGATTGCGGGTGAGGGGCACGGATATTTACAATTTTAACTAGCATCCTCTTGATTGTGATGCCCCTAGTTCGCATTTTGAGAAACTACACAAACACTACAAGTACTACAGAGAAATGAAAGAAGTTAGATTAAGATCTATTGCTTGTAGGCCGGAGAAACGCACGGGGACCAGTTCCTCAGCTCAAGAGCAATCTCAGATCCGTGACAACCCACGACTGCTTAGGCGCATTCCTCCAGGTGGAGGAGGCCAGCTGGAGCCCGGGATTTCCCCCGCAAGCCTCGCGCGCTGCCGGAAGCTCCGCCCCCGCCAGCCCGGCCGCCAACGGCGCCAGAGCCGGAAATGACGACACTGGCGAGGGCTTTCGGGCGTGGCCTAGGACGGGCAGCTCTGGGGGCAGCGATTTCACATCGGAAACAAAACAGCGGCTGGTCTGGAAGTAACCTGGTTTGCGAGCGAGTGGCGGCTGCGGCGACGGGAAAAGAGTACGTGCGTGGTGGGGAGTCCGGGGAGAAAGTAACGCACCGCGGACACGGGAGACCGCGGGCAGGGCCCGGCCCTTTGTCCCTGCCCGCGCCGCGGAGCCGGTGTCCTCGAGGATGAGGGGCGGGCCGCGGCCGGGTTGGGACCAAGAGACCCCGCATGGGAAACGAGAAGGGGCGGCCGGTTTCTCGGGCTCCGGGTGCGTCGCGCAGTAAGGTTGAAGAAAGATTCCCTTCGAGCTTTGGTACGGAAATGCTTTTTTCCCGAAGACATCTCCAGGCGCAGGTGCCTTGGGCTGGGATTGCCCCGTCTTGAGTGGAGCAGGGGAAAGAGGAAGCTCTTTGGGCTGGGTCGGGTTGAGCAACTGGTCAAACTCTGTGCCTCACGCCCGAAGTGTGCCCTTGTGCACAAGCGAGTGGCACTCAGGGCTAAGTTCCTCAGTCTTACGTTCGAGGCGGAAAACGGGGTCTGTCACGAGGCGTGCATGTCCAGTGCTTACATGTGTTTGCTTTTTTTACCTCTTAGATTCTTTTCAAATACGTAGCACTGTTACGGTTAGAGCTTTGCTTTGGGCACATTAATCTGGTAGTAGAGGCTGGGATGGTGAGAGAATTAAGGTGACTTTTGCATAATTCAGATGAGATATAATGAGAGTTCCCCCTGCGATGGTGGCAGAGGTTTAGAAAAAAGAAATATAAACAGGACATGGCAACTAGTTTAGGAGCAAGGAATAAAGTGTAAAGTTGACTAGGAGGTTTTAAGTTTAGAGAATGGGAGGGACGTTCTTAGAAATAAGGAAATTGGGAGGAAGGAACCAGAGAGGAAGACAAGGAAGTGGCTTGAAAGTATTACTTTTGAAGTGTCAGCAGTTGAAAATGTCCTGTAGGCAGGACTGGAGCTGTAAATATTTGTCACTTAAACAGATTTACCAGTCGATGTTGGAGCAATAGAGGAGATGTCTAAGTGAAAAGGACAGACACTACTTAGGAACACTTATAATGAGGGGGTGGACGAAGGGAGAGGAGCCAGCTGAGGAGAATGAGTGTGGTGGGAGGAGAACAACCATAGTGCAGTGTCACAAAAGCTGAGGAAGAGAGAAAGCTTCAGGCAGGAAAAGATTGTCAGGGATTTTGAATATTAGATCTGGTGTAGCAGAAAGAACGGAAGATTTAGAGCAGCACTCTCCAGTAGAAATATATACTGTACATAAATGTTATTTCAGATTTTCTAATAAACATTTTTTTCTTTTTTTAGCTCAAACACAAGTGTCTGAATTTTTCTTCTTTTTCTTTTTTTAGCCCAAACACAAGTAATAAACATTTTTTAAAGGTAAAAACAAACAGGTGAATTAATTTGAATATATTAACATAATAATATATTTATTTTAACTCAGTATACTTAACAGCTTTATTTCAGTATTTAATCAATATAAAAATTTGTTTGTCTTCCCCTGTAGATAGTAAGCTCCTTAAAAACAGAAGCAGTATCTGATTTAATAGTATCCCTAGTACCCATCACAGTGTCTGGTTGTGTAGAAGAAACCCAGTAAGTGTGTGTTGATTAAAGGGTATTAATGTTTCCTTTTCACAATGCCTTTGTACAGTTTTTTTGTTAAAGTTGATTCAAAGCAAAAGAAAGAATGCAGACAATACTGCATATAAGCAGTGATTTATAAATTAATTAGATGTAAGTAATCATTTTTTCATTAAAAATTAGTTGTATTCTGTCCATTTCCACAGAGAATTTGAGACAATGATTCGAAGTAATCATACCTTCCTTGTAGAGCCATTGAAATTAAATAACTTATTGGGAAAGATTTTTTAATAATTATACAGAGGTTGATAATACAGGACTGTAGTCCCATATACACAATTCTTTTTTTTTTTTTTTTGAGACAGAGTGTCACTCTGTTCCCCGGGCTAGAGTGCCATGGCGTCAGCCTAGCTCACAGCAACCTCAAACTCCTGGGCTCAAGTGATCCTACTGCCTCAGCCTCCTGAGTAGCTGGGACTACAGGCATGCGCCACCATGCCCGGCTAATTTTTTCTATAGATATATATTTTTAGCTGTCAGATCATTTCTTTATATTTTTTAGTAGAGGCGGGGTCTCGCTCTTGCTCAGGCTGGTCTCGAACGCCTGAGCTCAAACAATCCGCCTGCCTCGGCCTCCCAGAGTGCTAGGATTACAGGCGTGAGCCACCTCACCTGGCCCCATATACACAATTCTGAAATCCAAAAACTCATGAAAACCAAAAGTTTTTTCATAACTAATGTGACAGCAAAATCTGACCTGTACCTAGTTGTGTCTTTTTTAATGTAATTTAAAAGAATTCATGTTTTTCACTACAGACTGAATAATGTGTTTGATTTTGTGGTTCTAGCTAAGATCCTGTGGGGGCATTATACAGCATAAGGTATTTGCATCATATTACCTTTACAAAATCCAAAAAATTCTGAATTCTAAACACATTTAGTCCTAATAGTTTCAGATAAGGGATTCTGGATTTGTAATTATAAGTCTTTGTTCATTTTTATTGCATCTTCTGAGCCAACATAACCATTATTTAAAAACAAGTTGCTATACTCTGGTTTCTCTTCAGATCGCATAAATCTTTCGCCTTTTAAAAACAAGTTGCTATAGTAACTCTACATTACAAACCTTACCCAAACTTAGGGTCTTAGAACATTTATTCTCATGCAAGGCTTTGCATCAAGGTGTAGATCAGAGGGGACGATTCTTATCTGCACGTCTTATTCTGGGGTAGTGGCTACTCAAGGTAAGCTCTTCTCAGCAGAAGTGCAAAAAGGTAAAGCCAGTTGCACAAGCGTAGTTCAAATGTCCTCTTCTGCCACATCTGTTGCGATCAAATTTATCAAAGCAAGTCATGATCATGCCCAAAGGCTTAGGAGTGGACAGCAGACTGCACCCACTATGAGGCCAAAGCAAGTCACAAAGCCAAGCCCAGCATCACTGTAGAGAAATATATTCCCTCCCTTGGGGAGGCTGGGGGAGGGAGCGAATATTTGCTGAATAATAATTTAATCTACCACAGATGGTTCACAGAGGTGGAGTGGGATGGAAGGAGGAAAAAAAAATCAAATAGAATGTATCACTATCCTTGCTCTTTTTAGTGTCTACCGCTTTCACAGAGGCTTTTTTAGGGTTAGGGAAATGATTTGCTCCTAGTCTCTTAAAACTCAGAGGAGTGTTTTCAGGATGTATTTCTAAAGTCTTAAATTAATTTTAAATTATTTTTTTAGTTTCAATTAAAGAATGTAGTTTAGAGTTTGGTTACATTTACTGTTGGATGTGAACATTTAATAAGTCAAGTAGAGGCTTTTCTAGTCCATCCATACAATCAGAACTTGGGCTGCCTGTTGAGGGAGAAACTGTCAAAGTAACACCAAGGCTAGTCAAATACTTTTGTAGAAAATGATTAAATCACAAGCTCTTTTGCACTTGAAAACTTCTTAGCATTGCAATGCAGATGCAGCAAAAAATACTGTTAGCATTTTTCTAAGTGAAAGAGTAACAAGTCAAGTGGCTTAGAGATGTTAAAGCAAGTCAGAAGCCCTCTCTGCTAGAGATCATGATTAAGTCTTATGAAGACGTTTTTCTAGAGTGCAAATTTTGTTTACGTATTATCTCTGAGAGTGAAAAAAGAAAATTATCAATCATAAAGTAACTACATTCTCTAGGAGTTTGAGGTTTAGTTGTTACTTTGGGATATAGTGAGAAAAAATGTGCTTTTCTGTTGGCGCTTGAATGGGATTTTTAATAAACTTGAAATTCTAAGCATTGCTTCTGTGATACTTTTTGAAGTGCCAACGGGTAGAGGATTTTTTGGTTAGACAGACTTTTCTGTTCAGCACATCTAAGCTTGGAGATTATGGGTAGTTCTGCTGGGGCATTTTCAGTCTCTTTGTATATAATAGAAAAAAATTCTAGTTGCCCATCAGAGAAGGCTTTCTTTTTCCTTTTGTCTGATTGAGCAAGTGTCTTGAGGAAAGGAAATGATAGCAGCGAATTCATGTGTTGTGCTCTGTCAGTCTTCAGCAGGTTGCCAGAGAGCAGAAACACCAAAGTCAATTCGGTCCCTACTCCCACTCCTTCTGCAATCCAGGTCACATGAAAGAGCCTTACTTCGGAGTAACTATCTTTTGTGTTCACAGGGCTCAACTAAGAATGTTATAAAGTCTACTAGTGTCTTGTGCCACGCTGCTTGAACAGTGGGGTCATTGACCTTCTCCATGCAATCATCAATTGTTGTCAGCTGTTACTGGACCAAAATCAAATTGAGCTTTGCCTGCCCCTTTCTTTGTACCAACAGCATTTGTTTGTTCACCAGGCCTGACTGAGACCTAGCCTTGTTGCCTGCTTCTGCTTCCTACTGAGCTCCATGTAAAGAGCAGCTCTTCTAGGGAGGCTCTCCCTGTAGCACTGTGATCTTCAGAGCATCAAGGGAGGCATGAGATTTCTCTGGGCCAACTGGAAAAGACCTGGGCTGGGCATCCAGAGACCTGAGTTCTGGAAACAGCATTCCAGAACCATAACTGCTTAGGCACATTCCTTCAGCTTTCCTGAGGTTTTTTACATGTTAATACAGATTCCTTTCCTCATGAGGGTTTTTTGTTTGTTTGTTTGTTTTGTTTTTTTAAAGAATCTAATGTCATGATGTGAAAAGAACTTTGAAGATAGGATTGGGACATGCTAAAATGACAAATATGTTATTGATGATTCTTACAGGATTTGTCTGAGAAAGCCCCAGTGTAGTAATCAGCTTGTATGGTTTTATGGTCATAGCTGAACAGATCCTATGAACATAAGGGTAAAAATGGAAACTACTTAAATTAAAATGACCAGATTCTCATTATAGCTTATACTTTAAAAATAAATATGTGCATACATACATGCTAGGAGTGTGTATTGGGAATGCTTTTGGCACTTCAATTTTCAATTTATAGTTAGAGCAGTTATTGAAGTTTAAGATCTCAGCAGTAGTTTTACTAGTAATAAAAATCAGCTCAATGTACCTTAATCCTCATTGCTATAAACTCCTAGAGAGCAGGGATAGAGTTTTATACAGAGGTAATATAGTGTAATATGTGAATTCCAACTCCTTGCTTGCCAGATGTGACCTTAACTAAGTTAGTTAAGTTTTGTGTGCCACATTGTTTCATCTGTAAAGTGAGTAAGGTGAACATAATAAATTATTAAATCCCCTAAGTTTCTGTCTCTGAGTTTTGCATGTAAGTCGATGATGTCTCTCTTTAGTGAATGGATAATCACTTTTCTTATTTAGTATTATTTTATTTATGCTAATTTTATAGTGTAAGATTATACTGATCTTATTTCATGCATGGATAATTACTTCTCATATTTTGCCTGTAAATGTAATACACTTTACTTACTTACCTTCTATTTACTTTTGCTTGCATTGCCCTTTTTTGTCTTTTGGCTTGTATCATTTGGCTAATACCCTCTTGTTTACTTGTTTTGTTTCTGAGGGATCATATGAGAATATTAATAAGATTTCTAAGGGTTTTTCTATACTAGAGTATACTTTAAATGATAGAAATAGTTTTCAGAGCAGCCAGTAGAGGTAACTGATGAGAACTTTTTCTATTTGACATCTTGTGGCATTTCCGGGTTAGCTAAAGAAGTAGGTGCTGTACTAAATGTTTTTGTGGAAAAGAAGGGCTAAATATGTACTCTGTTTACTCATCAATAATGCTACACTGTTAAAATTTCAACTAGTCAGCTTTTAAAAATCTAGAAGCTTAGGTCAAAACATTTACTTTGAATACTTACTGTACTTCAGAAATATAACTATTCTATTGGAGTCCACTCTCTTTTGGGTGTGCTAATATACATACAGATGCTCCTCTACTTATGATGTGGTTGCATCCCAGTAAACCCATTGTAAGTAAGTTGCAAATGCATTTAATACACCTAACCTACCGAACATCATAGCTTGGCCTAGCCTACCTTAAACATGCTCAGAACACTTACATTAGCCTACAGTTGGGCAGAATCATCTAGCACAAAGCTTACTGTGTAATAAATGTTGAATATCTCATGTAATTTGTTGAATACTGAAAGTGGAAAACAGAATGGGTATTTGGGTAATCAAAGTACAGTTTCTACTGAGTGCACATTGCTTTTGCATCATAGTAAATCCAGAAAATCTTAAGTCAAACTGCTGTCAGGCACCATCTGTATTGCCAAATCTTAATTTTATCCATATTAAAAGACAGGACTAAAGACAGGAATAATCCTAAATATAGGTTTATTCCTACAGAAGTTTATTTGAATTTTTAAACTGAAGTATAATATGGTAATGTGGGCTGGGCGCGGTGGCTCACGCCTGTAATCCTAGCACTCTGGGAGGCCGAGGCGGGCGGATCGTTTGAGCTCAGGAGTTCGAGATCAGCCTGAGCAAGAGCAAGACCCCATCTCTACTAAAAAAATAGAAAGAAATTATATGGACAGCTAAAAATATATATAGAAAAATTAGCCAGGCATGGTGATGCATGCCGCTAGTCCCAGCTACTCGGAAGGCTGAGGGCAGGAGGATTGCTTGAACCCAGGAGTTTGAGGTTGCTGTGAGCTAGGCTGATGCCACAGCACTCTAGCCTGGGCAACAGAGTGACACTTTGTCTCAAAAAAAAATATGGTAATGTGCACAGAGCATAAGACTACAGCTCAGTGAATTTTCACAAACTGAATGAATCCCCATTGTAACTAGCACGCAGATTAAGAAATAGAATATTACTGATACCCCAGAAGCTTTCCATGTCCCTTTCAGTGAATAAGCCCCCCAAAGAGTAACTGTTGTTTCTATTTGTATTCTTAATTCACTTTGTTTTTGTTTAATGATTTTACATTATGTCTTTAGTTCATATTGAATTGCAATTCCCTGATCCCATTCCAGCTGACTGTGGGCTGAAGGTGAGGGGAGGAGAAAGATGGACATGGTATATAAAAGGGTGTAAGATAGCATGGAAAGCCTACATTGGTTAAAAATTTGTCATGATTTGAATGATCCCAGTGTAGGTAGTTAAGGGCTAATATGAACTTGGTATTACTGGAGGAAAAAATTGCTTTGTGGCCGGGCGCGGTGGCTCACGCCTGTAATCCTAGCACTCTGGGAGGCCGAGGCGGGCGGATTGTTTGAGCTCAGGCGTTCGAGACCAGCCTGAGCAAGAGCAAGACCCCGTCTCTACTAAAAATAGAAATTATCTGGCCAACTAAAAATATATACAGAAAAATTATCCAGGCATGGTGGCACATGACTGTAGTCCCAGCTACTCAGGAGGCTGAGGCAGTAGGATCTCTCAAGCCCAGGAGTTTGAGGTTGCTGTGAGCTAAGCTGATGCCACGGCACTCACTCTAGCCCGGGCAACAGAGCAAGACTCTGTCTCAAAAAAAAAAAAAAAAAAAATTGCTTTGTGTGTTTTTGATGAAAAGTCATTAGAAGAAAAAAAGTGGAATATTTAGAGGATAGAGGATCATGAAGTGTTAAAAGTGGAAATGAAACAGGACATTGACAAAATGCTTTTTTATGTAAACATGCACAATAATGTTTTAGATACTGTATATTAATTAGAATACTGCTTGGGTATATACTATATATTAATTAGAATACTGCTTGGGATTTTTCCCTTCTAGATTTCTGAAGACTCTATGAAAAGGAAAAGTTGGAATCATAAAGAATTGGCTGATGGAGGCTAGGTGTGGTAGCTCATGCCTGTAATCCCAGCACTTTGGGAGGCTGAGGTGTGAGGATCACATGAAGCTTGGAATTTGAGACCAGAGTGGACAACATAGACCCCATCTCTAAAAAAAAAAATTAGCTGGGCATGGGGGCACATGCCTGTAGTTCTAGCTACGCAGGAGACTAAGGCAGAGGGATTGCTGAGCCCAGGAGTTTGAGACTGTAGTGAGCTATGATCATGCCACTACACTCCAGCCTGGGCAGCAGCATGAGACCTGGTCTCCAAAAAAAAATAAAAAGAATCAGTTGATGGAAATTAAGATAGGCAAATGGGAATGTGGCCCTCCAGGAGGGTGAACTCTGAGAGACATAGCCATAGAACCATGTCTATAAAAAAAGGCAATGCCAGGATGCAGAGGGGAGACGTGAAGCTGAGAGTCGGGAGTCAAGAGTCTGCGATTCTTGTCCTCATCTGCCTTAATTGTGTGGTCTTAAGCAAGTCACTGAACTTCTCTGGGTCGCCTTCTGTTTTTGTAAAATAGGTATGTTACCTATTCACCTTGCCTTGAGGTATTGTGTTAAGGATAAGATGAGATGATAGAAAGAATTTTAATTTTAAAAAATTGAAAGCACTAAACAAAATACTTTTATGGATACAAAAATCAGGTTAGACTGGTCAGCATAGAAAAAGGAATGTCAAGAACATTCCTTAAGATCATTCAGCTCTCTTTGCTCTACATCTGAAATCATTAAGTATCTTTGTGATTGAAAATATTTGGTGTCTCAAGTGGATCTACTCATGGCTAAAGAGTTACTGTGAGCTGACAATAAGCTTGTCATTTAATTGAAGGTCATGGCAAATTAATACATTTCTGGTTTACAAATTGGTCTTTTAAGTATTAATCAAATCAGGTGTGGGTGGATTTGCTAAGATTTAGCCAACAATGAATGACCTGGTAAAATCCTATTTCAGACCTAATCCAGGAGCCTACAAGTGACAACAGCCCTCGAGGTCCTTAGATAGCTTGGCCTGGAGGAGAACACATGAAAGCAAGGTTTGTTTCTGCTGAGTGTAATTTATGAAAATGTTTAAAAAAATAAAAGTATAATAATGTACAAAGTTCTGTTTTCTTTTTCCCTTTTCAGAACCCCAAGAGGCTTTGTTTTCTGTGAAAAAGTATTTCTATACGGTTGCTCCAATGACAGAATTACCTGCACCTTTGTCCTACTTTCAGAATGCACAGATGTCCGAGGATAACCACCTGAGCAATACTGTACGTAGCCAGGTACCGTGTCCGCCTCTAAAACTGCCCTTGCCATACTGGATTCAGTTGTCATCCCCCCTCACCTCCAAGAGATGCTCAGGGGGCTGAGTAGGCTTTCTCTACCTAATTTATATATTTGTTGAACTTCAACTGAGTGCTGGGGGACACAAGCCTATTTAAGAAATGGGTGTTGATATAGTTCCTACCTGGCTCAGATATCAACCCCTCAGTTGAAGCCTTCTCCAGCTTCCTGAGATGTATAGCACCTCATAGTTCACATTGTTTATTCTTTTGTCTTGCTCTTGCTCTTCTACAGGCTGAGTACATTTTATTTATCTTTTTCAATACCTAGCACAGTTCCTGACAGTGCTCAGTAAATGTTCATTGACAGGATGATTGCACAATGTAGAGGTTCTGAGAGTTCAAAGGAGGGAATTGAGAAGGAGTATAATCTGTGCCATGGGACAAAGAGATTGTTCAGCAGCTACACACACAGACATCAGACGTGCCTACAACCCTATTAACTGCTCATTACATACTGGGTGCAGATGTCACAGATGTCCTGTGAGATGACTGGAGAATCAGTAGGATTTTTAGAGGTGGAGCCAGAATGGGGAAAACACAAGGCCAACTATAAGGTATGTAGGTGGCACTAGGGCGTGGAGGAGTTGAACTTTACTCCGTTTGGACCAGAGGGCAGATCTAGGAACGATGATGAAAGTTACCAGGAAACAGGTTCTGGATCAGTAAAAAGAATTTTCTCACAATTATAGTATGTCTGAAAGACCATGTGCTGCCTTATAGACTAGTGTGTATTTATCATAAAAGCAGTCACAGAAGGCTGAAAGACCATTTGCCAGATCTGCAGAGGATTAATCTATGGAATGGGCAGTTGGAATATAGCACTCTCAATGGCCTGGAAGTTCCCTTTACACATGGAAGATTTAGGATTCTCACTTTTCCTATCTGTAAAATGAGGTGATTTGCTAGATAATCTCAAAATTCTCTTCCAACTCAAAAGTTTTGATGTGACTAGATGTTGGAGTAGCCAGCTGTTCTGGTTTGCCTGATACTAGAGATTCTGAAACATGGGACTGTTCTAAAACTGGGACAGTTCTGAGCAAATAGGATTGAGTTGGTTACCCTCCCAGAAGTACAATGAAATTGAAATCATTTTGGATTTGAGTCTTATTCAATTAGTTGACTTTCTTGTGTAGCTTCAAGTATCTTTACAGTTTGTATATTATTCATATTCCAGTAGAAGATAATATCTAAAGCATTTCTCTTATTCCAGAGGTCAAAGGTTGACCTTAGCTTCATTTCTTCAACTCTCAGCAGAAACAGTGATGGGCTGCTATATATCAACTGGAGAATAGGTTTTCATTTTGTTGGCTGCTACACGTAATCTCATTCACAGAAAAGGGATTTGAAGTTTGATGAGAGTAGTCAGAGAGCTAAAAATAGTGTTTGTTTTTTTTAAACTAAATATGTATTTCTCAAATTTTTGTTGTATAATGTTTCTAATGTATACAGAAAAGTATGGCAAATAATGTAAGAACCAATGTACCTACCACCCAACTTTATTATACTTTAATATCTTGTCTTATTTGCTCTGTATACCTTGTTTTTGAAGATTATTTTCACTGTTTTTTCTGTTTTTATTTATTGATGCTACACTAAATGAAATCCTAACTAAACAAAATTTTGCATTTAATTTGAAAAGAGAGACTAATTACATGGCAACAAAAAAATTGCAGTTAAAATTGAAGTGCCCCTCCCCCATTCCCATTCCTCTTTTCCCAGGATAGTTACTATCTGGGTGGTTATCATACTTACTATAAATATTTCTGTACATAAATAATATATAAGGTTACATAATAGTACTTTGCATGTTTTTAAACTTTATATTTAAAAAGTGTGTGTATGTCTAAGTTGTAGAAGAACCCACATTTTTGAAATTTATATGTGTAGGTATATATTGCAGAAGAGACATCCCCATGTTTTTGCAATTTATGTATCTATAGATGCATGTAGTTCTAGTGCATTCATTTTTTTCTTCTTTTGTGAATATATAAAAATTATATATTCTGTTCACAAATTCTTGGTAGTATCCAGTTTTTCAAAATAACCAACAGTGCTGCAATGACATTCTGATTCCTTAATCCTAGTGTAGTTATGTGAGTTTCTCAAAGATAGTTGCTGTGATTGGGTATGTGGATCTTAAACTATATTAGAGACTGCCACGATGCGTGCCAAAGTGGTTATACATCAAGAGTGTATTGCATATTGGGTGAGGTGGCTCATACCTATAATCCTAGCACTCTTGGGAGGCCGAGGTGGGAGGATCGTTTGAGGACTAGAGTTCAAGACCAGCCTGACCCTGTCTCTACTAAAAACAGAAAAAATTAGCTGGGTGTGGTGTTGTGCTCCTGGAGTCCCAGCTATTCAGGAGGCTGAGGCAGGAGGATCACTTGAGCCCAGGAGTTTGAGGTTGCTGTGAGCTAAGCTGATGCCATGGTACTCTAGCCTGGGCAACAGAGCAAGATTCTGTCTAAAAACAAACAAACAAAACCCAAAAAACCAGTGTATTGCAGTGTCTGTTCTTTAGTATCCTTGCCAGTTCTTGGTGTTATCTGACTTACTATGTATCAATCTGATGAGCTTAAAATGTATTTGCTATTATTTTAATTGTATTTCCCTAATTGTTAATAAGATTGAACTTTTTTTCTTACGCTTATTGGCCATTTGTATTTTTTATGAATTGCCTGTTTGTGTTCTTTGCCCATTTTTCTATTGGTTGTCTTTTTCTTACTGATTTCATACAAATATAGTATATATTTTAGGGGGTTGGCTATATGCTTTTCAAATATTTTCTCCCAGTATATAGCTCTAGTTTTATGGTGTATAGTTTAAATATTTTAAGTAAGCAAATTATTCTTTCCTTTTAAAAATTAAATTTATTTGTGTTTTTTCAATTAAAAATAGTTTAAGAAAAATATGCAGTATAGGCCAGGTGCAGTGGCTCATGCCTGTAATCCTAGCACTCTGGGAGGCTGAGGCGGGAGGATGGCTTGAGGTCAGGAGTTCGAGACCAGCGTAAGCAAGAGCAAGACCCCCGTCTCTACTAAAAATAGAAAGAAATTATCTGGACAACTAAAAATAAATACAGAAAAAATTAGCCGGGCATGGTGGCGCATGCCTGTAGTCCCAGCTACTCGGGAGGCTGAGGCAGGAGGATTGCTTGAGCCCAGGAGTTTGAGGTTGCTGTGAGCTAAGCTGACACCACGGCACTGTAGTCCAGGCAACAGAGTGAGACTCTGTCTCAAAAAAAAAAAAAAAAAAAATATGCCGTATAGATTGGCTGCACTGAATATGAAGAAAGCTTTCCATATCTTATGTAGACTAAGATAAACTACTATACTAGCAACTGCTATGTAGTGAGCCAATGTTCAGCTCTCCATCTTTGTCTTGCATCTATACCAGGAAAATAAGAGAAGAAAAATGTGGGTGATCTTGATGATTTTCCCCTTTTATTTTCCAAATGTTTCATAATATAGTTGTCTTACAATTTTAACAAAAACTATTTTGAAAAAGTGAGGTATTTTTTAAATATGAGGAAAAGTCACACAAGTGCAGTATGCTGCCTAGGGAATCTGTGGAAAGCAGGCAAGCGTTTAAGGTTTTCCATGATGACTAACTAAAATAGTAGGTGAGTTAGAACAGCTGATGTAAAAGAAATCAAAGAAGGCTGATAGCATGGGGCCTTTGAGAGCACCCTCATTGACAATTGAAGTTTGCATTATGCCCTCTTCATCAGTGGAAGCTTCATATGTCTGTTAGTCTCCATTTTAAAAGACTGAAATGTTTATAATGCTTTATGGAAATTTTTCATTAAAAATTACTAAAAAATTTATACTTACCCAAGTTTGATTATCTGAAAAACTAATCTGTGTAAAACATCTTAATTTCTGCCAATGCCAGATGAGAGATATGGTTGCATTGGTCTCACCTTTTCACTTTTTGGAATTTTCTACTTTTTTATGCTCTTTTATTCCATCTAGGTTGTAAATTCCCTGAAGACAGAACTTTATTCATGTTTCTGAGCTGCCTTTAGAGTTTATTGGTTACCAAGTATCTCTATACGAGCTCAATACAAATCTCGCAGCAAAAGAACAAAGGTGTTTTGGGTTTTTTCCTCATGTTAGCAAGAGAAATTTTAGGTTTTATATTTACAAATGAAAGTCTGAAATGAATCACATCACTTACCTACCTAAGGACATCAGCTTCCATGTGAGTGTCTCTGGGCCCTCTGTTCCCTGGGAACTTCCTTAGCCATCTTATGCCACTGCTCTTGCTGCCATTTATATCTGCACTGCTTTCACCATGTGGAGCAGAGCTACAGTTTTTATGTAGAACAACTGTCAAATGATAGCTTGACATGTCACAAGAATCAAATGGAGAATCCATTTTATTATATTTTTCCTCAGGAACATGTGTTCTGCTTCTGTAGAGATGTCATTCAGTTCAAGATTTTACTGGTTTCCATTCATTTACCCTCTACCTCTAACTGGAAGCTGGTATAGACTTCATGTTTGTTTTTGCCATTGGTTGGCTATATCTGTGGGCTGCAGTCCCCAACCCCCAGGCCGTGGACGGGTACTTGTCTGCGGCCTGTTAGGAACTGGGCCGCACAGCAGGAAGTGAGTGGCAGGCGGGCCAGTGAAGCTTCATCTGTATTTACAGCCGCTCTCCATCTCTCACATTGCAGCCTCAGCTTTGCCTCCTGTCAGATCACTCAATGTCTCCCATCACCCCCAGATGGGACCGTCTGGTTTCAGGAAAACAAGCTCAGGGTTCACACTGATTCTGCATTATGGCGAGTTGTATAATTATTTTATTATATATTACAACATAATAATAGAAATAAAGTGCACAAATAAATGTAATGTGCTTGAATCATCCTGAAACCATCCCTCCCCGCCCCCCGCCCCCCACACCCCTACCCCTGGTCCATGGAAAAATTGTCTTCCATGAAACCAGTCCCTGGTGCCAAAAATGTTGGAGACTGCTGTCTATGGGGACTGGATACTAGAAGGTAGACTAATGATTCTGAAAAAAGGCAAAGTTTATAAGTTGTGAAATAACTGAAGTTCTTTGTTTCCTAACCATGTCATACAGATTGAATATTTAAGTAACTCTAACAAGAACATTGGCTATTTTTCTATACTTTGTGATCTATCATAATCTTTTGATTTACTTTCACTATACCAATTAGATAATTTGTGGCATTTTATTTTTCTGTCGGAAAAATTTTGACATGTAGAGCTCTTTTTCCTTGGCGTTTTATAATCCTTTGCCAGAGGTAGCCTCCATTTCATTTCTACTGACATTATAAGAATACACTAAAATGAGAGAAAATTGAAAATATAAACTTCAGAATAGTGAAAATTCATGTTTTTAATTTGGTATAGGTTTACATCTTTTATGTGGATTAACTGAGACTTTTTTGCTTTTCTAAGGTATAAAATAGTAAATTTTTTTTGAAGCAAGCCTAACCTAGTTTATATTGTTAAGTTAATCTTTTTTTTTTTTTGCCCCAGACATAGTCTTGCTCTGTTCTCCAGGCTAGAGTGCCGTGGCATCAGTCTAGCTCACAGCAACCTCAAACTCTTGGGCTCAAGCAGTCCTTCTGCCTCAGCCTCCCGAGTAGCTGGGACTACAGGCATGAGCCACCATACCCGGCCTGGCCTCTTAAGTTAGTCTTACAATAAGTCTTAGACCATGGTTTTCAAACCTTAGTGTCCCTGGAGGGATTGTTAAAACAAATTCCCTGGCCCCAATCCCAGAGTTCCTGATCTTGTAGGTCTGGGATGAGGCCAGAGAATTTGCATTTCTGACCAGTTCTCAGGTCTTGCCAGTGCTTCTGATCCACGGACCATAGTTTGAGAATAGTTGTATTTGAATAAAGAAAAGGGAAAGCCAGGCTTGATGGTGTACTTGTGGTCCCAGCTACTGGGAAGGCTGAGGTGGGAGAATTGCTTGAGCCCAGTAGTTCAAGACCATTGTGAGCAACATAGCAAGGCCCCATCTCAAAACAAAATTTAAGAAAAAGGGAAAGAAGAAATAAAGGGAAAGTAACATTAGAGAAAAATGTTTAGATTTATATATTGAATACTCAGTATTTTTTCATAATTAATTTATTCTGACCCACATTTTCTAGTGCTTAAGGAAATAAATTCTCAATAGCCTTTTTGATCTAGAATAGAATGTAATCATTTAACTAAAAAAGAAGCCTTAAAGTAGTAATTAATCATCGAAAGACTAATAATGATTCCCTATATAAAAGCAATTGCTGAAGAACATTTGTATAAATCTGCTACCTTCAGCTGCTGAATTTACAACATTAAAATGTGTCTGGTATTTATAAGTGAAGGTCATCTGTTAATACGGTATCTTTTCAGTATTCAAAGCATTAAATGTGAAGAACTTTATTAAGTTGTTAGCAAATCAGAGTGGCAGAACTGGCTTCATTTTTTAGATGGTGATAGGTCACTTTTTGACTGTAAGAAATCTATAAAATTAAACAGAAAACAAATCTATAGACTACTTAATGGACCTTGAGGAGAAAAAAAATAAGTGAAAGTGGTGATCTAAATTTAAACTAAATCAGATCCACAGGGCCATTCAGCCTTTGACAGTGTTATTGTACTGTTGATAGCAATGAATTTGTTTTCCCAGCTATGTCAAAGTAAAGTATGGAGAAAAGGAACTTAAAATCTTGGTGACCTCCAGAGGAACATGCTAGCTTTTGCGTGAGAATAAAGTCAGAAATCTTAGGCACAGATCTTAACGATTTGTTAAGAAACACTAGGCTCAAGCCTAACACAACAGCCCCCTAAATGTTAAATATTATCTCTAACCAGTTAGGTCAACTGTTCAGGGAAATGACGGCTGCCTTTGGCATTAGAGTAATGCTTAAACCTCTAACTCCAGGGAATCACAAAGCTTGGGCAGGTGCCGGATGGAGTTCTGCATGTTGTTGAAACACATATGGCCTGTGATTAATAAATGTTTTCAAGTTTTCCACTTAACTTGCCAGTTCTTTAGTTAAGCTACTTTTCTAGCTCTGTCCTACAGTGCAGGCTTAGGAGCCCCATGTTTCTAATTGTAGAAATCCAGACACTATCCGTAAAGTTTTATAGGATTGATACTTTTTCTTATAAACTTAAGTATGGCAAAAACTGCCATGAACAAAGTCAAATAACAAATGAGGGCAAAGGCTTGTGATGCATAATGACAGATATTCCCTGATACACACAGAATTCTTACAAAGTCAAAGGGAACATGAAAAACTCAAACATTAACAAAGAATACAAGCAATATGTATAGAAGAAGAAATATAAATGTCAATAAATATATGAAAAGCCTAGTTAATCAACCTACTAATAATTAGAGATAGAAATTAAAACTTCATTTTTCCCCTATCGGTGAGTAAAGATTGATACCCATTGCTACTGAGAGTGTGGAGAAACAGCCTTTCTCATATGCTGTTCGTGGGAGTTAAATTAGTATTTATTTGGAGGCAGGTTGTCAGTTGAATCTACAAATACACATGCCTTCTGGAGATAATCTAGCAATTAATCTAATCTGACTTAGCATTTCAACTGGTAGAAATTTATCCTATAAAAACATTACCACAAGAATTTTTATTGAAGCTTTATTTATTAATATAACAGTGAGAATTTGGAGATGCTATAAATCTTTTATCATTGGGGCATTAGTTACTTATAGTTTACCCAATTAGTAGTATAACGAAACGGCTAACAGTAGAATCTCTTGGCTAAACTGTTTTCAATTCAAATCTCCACTCTAGAATTTCTTAGTGCTATGATCTTTGGCAAATTATCTGGCCTTGCTAAGCTTCAGTTTCTTTATCTGTTAAATGAAGTCTATAATAAACTTAGGGCTTTATTTAAATTAAATGAGATAATCCACCCAAAGTGCTTACCATACTTCAATAAATGTTAATTATTATCAAAATTGTCATTATTACCATGCTTCCATTGTAATATTTAAGATTAAGGTATATTTATATGTCAGGCATAGAAAGGTATTCAATATATTATTAAGTGATTAAGCAAATTGATGAATATGGTTTTTAAAAAATCTAAACATGCATCACATTGCTCACCATATTCATATTGTAGGACAGAGGGGATTAGGGAGGGTACTTTCTATGTTATAAACAATTACAGAAATAAACACTAAAGAAAGGGAGAAAATAGGTTTAAAAAAATACAAAAAGAACCACGCAGGTATTATACTATATTAAAAATGCTGCCATAATTTTTGCTGCTTGAGAAATAACTTCCACAGGCTGTGGGTGGCCAGACCTGTACTTGCATTATGTTCTAAAGCAAGGGGAAGGGAGAAAATTAAAATGAAGCCCCTGACTTAATGCTGCAGGAACTGTGAGGAATCTGGCTTCATAGGAACTCACTTCCCACATACTCACCACTTCCCATAGGACCCCGCCCTCTCTGAAACTTACAACATTTATATAGTGAGTCATCCTTCCCTTTGTCACTGAAATGAAATCATTTATAATGGCTACAACACTGGTTTTTCTTACCCTTAAAAATAAAAACCTTTAAGGGCAAGGCTATGGAGACAGTTAAAAGATCAGTGGTTGATCAGTGTTTAGGGAGGAAGGAAAGGGGTAAATTATGAAGCACAGAAGATTTTTTTTTTTTTTTTTTTTTTTTTTTGAGACAGAGTCTCGCTTTTGTTGCCCGGGCTAGAGTGAGTGCCGTGGCGTCAGCCTAGCTCACAGCAACCTCAAACTCCTGGGCTTAAGCGATCCTACTGCCTCAGCCTCCCGAGTAGCTGGGACTACAGGCATGCGCCACCATGCCCGGCTAATTTTTTCTATATATATTTTTAGTTGTTCAACTAATTTCTTTCTATTTTTTTAGTAGAGACGGGGTCTCGCTCTTGCTCAGGCTGGTCTCGAACTCCTGAGCTCAAACAATCCGCCCGCCTCGGCCTCCCAAGTGCTAGGATTACAGGCGTGAGCCACCGCGCCCGGCCACACAGAAGATTTTTTTAGGGCAGTGAAATTATTCTGTATGATACTGTAATGGTAGATACATGTCATTGTATATTTATCCAAACCTGTAGAATGTAGGCCACCAGGAGTGAATCCTAAGATAAACTATGGACTTTGGGTGATAACAAAGTGTCGATGTAGGTTCATCAGTTGGAACAAATGTACCACTCTGGTGCATGATGTTGATAGTAGGAGAGGCTGGGGATAGGGTGGGGTTGTATGTGCAACGAGTATTTGGGAACTCTGTACTTCCTGTTCAATTTTTCTGTGAATCTAAAACTGCTTTAAAAAATATTTTGAAAGAAATGAGCTATCAAGCCACACACACAAAGGCCTTTAAGTTCTTATCTTTTAGAAATATATACCATTAATATAATATTTAAAGGAAATGATATATCTGAAATTTGCTTCAAAATAATACTGGTGGGGCGAAGTAGGTGGAGGGATAGATGAAATGAAATTAGCTGTAGGCAGATAATTATTGAAGCTCAGTAAATTGCATCATGGGGCTTCATTGTATATTTCTGACCATGTTTGAACTTTTTCCATAATAAAAAGATTTTTTTAAATTAGCCTTACAAATAATGCTATGCTTAACTCATCATTCTAATACTTAGCTACCAAGATTTTTCATTTTGGCAATTCCTCAGTATTTCTATTATCATCTTCCTCTCATTTGACAGTTTTCGAAGCACCTACGTACGCCATAGAGAAAGACACTTATATTTTTTTAAACAGCTTTTTCGTGGTATGGTTGAAATACAGTAAATTGTACGTATTTAAAGTACACAATTTGATAAGTTGTAACGTATGTGTATACCCTTGAAACCACCACCACAGTTAAGATAATGAACATTTCTATTAACTCCACAAGTTCCTTCACGCTCCTTGGCCATCTCTACTTCTTGCTCCTCCCAGCCCCTCCCCATCCCCTGGCAACCACTGATCAAAGTGTCACTACGCTCTAGTTTTCATTTCCTAGACTTGTATATAGATGGAATCATACAGACTCTTGTCTGACTTCTTACATTTAGCATAATTATTTTGAGATTCATCAGTGTTATAACATGTATCAGTAGTTTGTTCCTTTTTCTTGCTGAGTTGAATTCCGTTGTATGGCTATACCACAGTTTTTGATCCATTTTCTTGTTGATATTTCAGTTTCCAGTTTTGAGGCATTAAATAAGGCTGCTATGGATATTCATGTACAAATCTTTGTATGGACATATGCTTTCATTTATCTTGGGTAAATACATAGGCGTAGAATATGATCCAGAATGGTAGGTATATACTTAACTTTTTGAGATATTACCAGATTTCCAAATTGCTTGTCTAATTTTATATTCCTACCAGCAGTGTGTGAGATTTCCAGTTCCTCCACATCCTTGTCAGTACTTAATATGGTCTTTTAAATTTTTTAGCCCTTCTGGATGGTATGTAGTAGTATCTCATTGTGGTTTTAATTTGCATTTGTCTAAGGAGTAATGATTTGTCTGTCTTTTCATGTGCTTATTTGTCATACTCATACCTTTGGTGAAGTGCCTCTTCATATCTCTTGACCATTTTAAAATTCTTTTCTTATATTGAATTTTGAGAATTCTTTACATATTCTAGCTGTAACTTCTCTATAATATATATGCTTTGCAAATATTTTCTCCCAGTCTGTGGCTTGTCTTTTTGTTAACTGTGTTTTTTTGAAGAGCAGAAATTTTAAATATTGATGAAATTTGTGTGTTTTGTTTTATTTTGTTTGAGGCAGGGCCTCGCTATGCTACCCAGGCTGAAGTGCAGTGACATGATCATAGCTCACTGCAGTTTCAGACTCCTGGACTCAGGCTGTCCTCCTGAGTAGCTAGGACTACAGGTGCGCACCACCACACCTGGCTAATTTTTAATTTTTTTCCAGGGATGGAGTCTTACTCTGTTGCTCAGGCTGGTCTCTCAAACTCCTGGCCTCCAGCAATCCTCCCACCTCAGCCTCTGCTGGGATTATAGGCATGAGCTACCATGGCCGGCTCAATTTGTCTTTTGTTGATTTGTGTTTTTGATGTGATGTCAAAAAATGTTAGCCTAATCCAGGTTCTCAAAAGGTTTTCCTTACATTTTCTTCTGAAAGCTCTATAGTTTATGTTTCATATTTGGGTCTGTAATTCATTTTAAGTTGATTTTTATATATGGTCCAACCTATGGATCAAAGTTCAGTTTTATGCATATGGATATTCAATTGTTTTAGCACCATTTTCTTTGAAAAAGACTGTTGCCTCTACTGAAATACCTTTGCACCTTTGACAAAAATCACTTGTCCATATATATATGTCAGTCTGTTTCTGGGCTCTGTTCTATTTCATTGGTCTATTTGTCTATCTTTGTGCCAATACCACATTTTCTTCATTACTGTAACAGTATAAGTCTTGAAATCAAGTAGTATTCTCCAACTTTGTTAATTTTCAAAATTGTTTTGGATATTCTAGGTCCTTTGTATTTCCATATGAATTTTATAAACATTTTTACAAAAAAGCCTGCTGGGGCCGGGCACAGTGGCTCACGCCTATAATCCTAGCACTCTGGGAGGCCGAGGTGGGAGGATTGTTTGAGTTCAGGAGTTCGAGACCAGCCTGAGCAAGAGTGAGACCCCGTCTCTACTAAAAATAGAAAGAAATTAGCTGGGCAACTCAAATAGAAAAAATGAACCGGGCATGGTGGCACATGCCTGTAGTCCCAGCTACTTGGGAGGCTGAGGCAGAAGGATTGCTTGAGCCCAGGAGTTTGAGGTTGTTCTGAGCTAGGCTGACACCAGCCTAGCTGGTGACCTTGTCACTTGATGTACTACCTGGGAAAAGTAAAAAAAAAAAAAAATTAAAAAAGATGAAGAAGACCTAAATAAACATAGAACTATGTTATGTTTCCAGATTGGAAGACTTGATATTGTTAAGATTGACATCTTCTACCAAGTCCCCCCTGAATTTATCTGTATAGATTCAATGCAATCTCAATCAAAGTCCCAGCAGGCCTTTTTTTTTTTAAGACAGAGTCTCACTCTGTTGCCCAGGCTAGAGTGCCATGGCATCAGCCTAGCTCACAGCAACCTCAAACTCCTGAGCTCTAGCGATCCTCCTGCCTCAACCTCCCCAGTAGCTGGGACTACAGGCATGTGCCACAATGACCAGCTAATTTTTTCTATTTGAGTTGCCCAGCTAATTTCTTTCTATTTTTAGTAGAGACGGGGTCTCACTCTTGCTCAGGCTGGTCTCAAACTCCTGACCTCAAGTGATCCTCCCGCCTTGGCCTCCCTGAGTGCTAGGATTACAGGCGTAAGCCACCATGCCCAGCCCATAGCAAAACATTTAAAATTTACCATCTTAACCATTTTTAAGTATACAGTTAAGTAGTATTAGCTATAGTCACGTTGTCATACAACAGATCTCTAGAACTTTTTCAACTTTCAAAACTGAAACTCTATACCCAGCTTTCTATTTTTCCCTTCCTTCAGCTCCTGACAATCACAATTATTCTTTCTGTTCCTATGAGTCTGACAACTTTAAGTACTTCATATCCATAAAATCATATAGTGTTTGTCTTTTTGTGATTTGCTTATTTCATAGCATAACTCCCTTAAGGTTCATACATACTGTAGCATGTGACAGGATTTCCTTCTTTTTAAAGGCCGAATAATATTCTATCATATATATGTACCACATTTTCTTTATTTATCTGTCAGTAAACATTTGAGTTACTTCCACCTCTTGCTATACTAAATAATGGCACAGTAAACATGGGTATGCACATATCTCTCTGAGATCCTGCTTTTAACTCAGTTTCTTTTTGATACATACCCAGAAATGGGATTGCTGGATCATATGGTAATTCTATTTTTAATTTTTGGGGAAACCTACATATTGTTTTCCATAGTGGCTGCACCATTTTACATTCCCACCAACAGTGCCCAAGGATTTGTTTCTTCACATCATCACTTCCACTTGTTATTTTCTTTCTTTTGACAGTGGCCATCCTAAGGAGTGTGAGGTGATATCTCATTGTAGTTTTGATTTGCATTTCTCTAATGATTGGTGATATAGAGCATCTTTTCCTATGCTTCTTGGCCATTTGTATATCTTCTTTGGAGAAATATCTATTCAAGTCCTTTGCTTATTTAAAAAAATAGGTGTTTTTTACTATTGAATTGTAGTTTTTTGTATGTTCTGGATATTAATCTCATCATGTATATGATTTACACATATTTTTCTCCAATTCTGGAGGTTATCTTTTCACTCTGTTGATTGTTTCCTGTGATACCTAGAAGTTTTTAAGTTTGGTGTTGTCCCATGTCTATTTTTGGTTTTGTTCTTTCATTTCTTTTAGCAATATTTTGTAATTTTCAGTGTACAGGATATTTGGGCATCCCTCAGGTTCAGTAATTCACTAGAAGGACTCATAGAACTCAGAAAAGCTGTTAACATTCAGAGTTATAGTTTATTACAGTGAAAGGATACAGATTAAAATTAGCAAAAGAAAAAGACACATAGAGCAGGGTCCCGGAGACATCAGGTACAAGCTTCTCCCAGTAGAGGACAAGCACGATCCTCTCTCAGGGGATTTGTGCCGACAGTGCTTAATTCTGGCAATAATGTGTGACAACACACTTGGAATACTGCCAACCAGGAAAGTTCCCTGAGCCTTGGTGTCTACGTCAGACCCGTGGCTGACCTTAGTGTTCTGCTTCTTTCAGAGGCCAAGCTGATACTGTATGACCCAGGACCCCCACCAGATCGCATTGTTAGCAGAAACTGCCTGGCACGACCCAAGGCCTCATGTAAATAAAGACAGTCTGAACAGGCAGGATATTCCAAGGACTTAGAGCTCATCTTCCAGGAGCTCAACTGGGGCCACATCTTTCATTGGCATGTGCAGGGTTTGGATGTTGATCCTTTGTACAGCAGACCTTGTGCATCATCCTTCAATCAGGTATTTTCTTTGTCTTTTTCCTTTTTTTTTTTTTTTTTTTTTTTTTGAGAAGGAGTCTTGTTCTGTCACCTGGGCTAGAGTGCCATGGTGTCAGCCTAGTTCACAACAACCTCAAACTCCTGGGCTCAAGCCATCCTCCTGCCTCAGCCATCTGAGGAGCTGGGACTGTGGTTGGGTACCACCTTGCCTGGCTAATTTTTCTATTTTGAGTAGAGACGGTCTCGCTCTTGCTCAGCCTGGTCTTGAACTCCCAACCTCAAACAATCCTCCCACCTGGACCTCCCAGAGTGCTAGTATTACAGGCGTGAGCTGGCACGCCTGACCTCAGACAGGTGTTTTCTGGCCACACTATCTAAAAGCAGTCCCATACCAGGTATTCTGTATTACATCACCCTGTTTATTACTTTTAGAGTACTATCCCAGTGTATGATTACCTTGTTTATTATCTGTCTCCCTCTGTTTGAAAGCAGTTCATGAGGGCGGGAACCTTATCTGTCTTGTTTACTGCTATATCCCTGGCACCAAGCTCAGTGTCTTGCACATAGCTGGTGTTTACTACTTTTTCCCCATGGGGGTTTTTCTGGTGAAAATCAGAAAACCTGCTAGACAAATTCTAAAAGAGCTGTAACACTTATTTTTTAAATTAATATAGTAATTAGTACTTAGGAACTAAAAGTATCATAAGCCAAATACAAAAATGGCAAAGGAAATTAATAGTTCATGAAAAAGTACTCAACCTTCCTGATAATAAGAGAAATAGAAATTTAAATTATACTGAGATCCCCTATTTCACCTATCAGAATGGTAAAAATCCAAGCACTTGCTAACATAAGGGTGTGATGAATTAGGCGGTCTCCTATATTGCTGTGTGGCTAAACTGGTGCAATCCATAGGGAGGGCAGTTTGACAACATATATCAGAATTTGAAATGCAAATACACTTTGACCCAGCAATTATACTTCAGGAGATTTACCTTAACAGTATGACCACACACGTTAAATGACTTACAGGGTGCATTCATTGCAGCATTGTTTATAATGACAAAAAATTGGAAACAAGTTAAATGTTCATCTTTAGGGGATTGGCTAAATAAATTGTGATACATTTATAAACTGAGTATGTAGCTGGTTAAAAAAAATTTTTTTTTTTGAGGCAGGGTCTTGCTTTGTCACCCAGGCTGGAGTACAGTGGCATCGTCATAGCTCACTGCAGTCTCAGACTCCTGGGCTCAAGCCATTCTCCTCCCTCAGCTTCCTGAGTAGTTGGGACTACAGGCTCATGCCACCACTCCTGGCTGATTTTATTTTTTGTAGACATGGGGTCTTGCTGTGTTGTCCAGGGTAAACAATTTTTTTTTTTTAAAGAATGAGGATGTTCTTTATGTACAGATGTGTAAAAAATCTCTAAGACACATAGTTAAGTGAAGAAAGCAAAGTTCAGTGCAGTACGTTTACTGAACTAATATTTGTGTGAAAAGGGGGAATGAGAATGTCTTTTTTTTTTTTTTTTTTTGAGACAGTCTCACTCTGTCATCCTGTCTAAAGTGCAGTGGTATCATTGTAGTTCACTGCAACCTCAAACTCCAGGGTTCAAGTGACCCTCCTGCCTCATCCTCCGAAGTAACTGGCACTGTAGTTGTATGCCACAACACCCAAAAACATAGTTTTAAAAATAGCATCCAAAGTACTACAAAGAGAAAAGGTTTGTGTGTGTGAGAGAAAGAAAAGAGAGAGAAAGAGAGAGTGTGTGTGTATGTGTTACTGTTAAACAGTGCTGTAGTATCCCATTATCAGCCTCAGGGGCAGGACAGGGTTGGGTTGGCTAATGTTCATTATAAACCAGAATAGCCAGTTGAGGACTGTAAATGAGCATATGATTGCCTCTTTCATGCTAGACTTACCCAATGAAACTGTTCACATGGCCTAGGATGGCTGTGGTGCGGTAGAAAGAACACAAGTTTTGAAGCAAGAGACTTGAATTTGATTCCTGCCTCTACTGCTTTCTGGTTGTTAGATTTTAGACAAGTTACTTTTGTGTTCATCTACCAAAACCTCTCAAGATATAAAAAGAATAAATGAAATAATGTGACAGTACTTTGTAAATTATCAAACACTATCTAAAGATAGTTATTATTCCATGTATTTTAGTTTATATTGAACATTAATCAGTCCATCAAGTTGGTCAGAACTGTATTGTTGAACATTAAATTGCAGACATAACATTCTTAGCAGATGGCTTAGTTACCCCCTTCTCTGGGAAAATAGTATGAATTCTGTCAATTCTCCTGCTCCTCTGCTATCTGTCACACCATGTCCTTGTCCTCCAGACATCACTTTCCTCATAACCATTTCCATCCTACTGGACTTTGGCCACTCTAGTGACTTGCGTTCAGCAAAAGTTATCTTTCCTGATGGGTGGTATATATATTTCTACCTTCTATGCTTTGGAATAGTTGCCTTTCCATTCTATATAGGGTTTGGATCTTCATAAATATTTTCTCTGTGAGGTCTAACAGTTACTTCCTGACCTCCAGACTGAGGAGGAGGGCACCCATGCCTTTATAAGGCCAATTCCTCTGTCTCTTGTCCCCTCTATCTTTGTCTGTTTTGTGTTGCTATAACAGGATGCCACAGACTGCATAGTTTATAAAGAAGAGTTTAGTTGGCTTATAGTTCCCAAAGCCGAGAAGTCAAAGGGCATGGCAGCAGCATCTAGTGGAAGTCATCCCCCTGGTTTGTAGGCAGGCAGGCAAGAGAGCACATGCAGGAAAGAGCTTGCTTTTATAACAGAGCCACTCCCACGATAACTAACCCACTCCTGCAATAATGGCATTACAGGTGGAATATCCCTAATCCCCAAATCTGATATCCCAGTGCTCCCAAATCGAAAACTCATTGAGCACCAACATGATGCTCAAAGGAAATACTCCTTGGAGGATTTTGGATTTTGGGTTTTTGGATTCAGTATCCTCAGCCAGTAAGTATATTGAAAATATTCCAAAGTCTGAAACATTTCTGGTACCAAACATTTCAGATAAGGGATACTCAACCTGTAATCCGTTCATGAGGGCTCCACCTCCCAAAGACCCCACCATTTAACACCACCACAATGGCAACCAAGTTTCAACACATGAACTTTTGGGGGACACATTCAAACTATAGGATCCTCCTTTTAGTCCCTACCCTATTCCGTTAGTTGTCATCCCTGTTTTGTAGGTTCAATCTCTTCCTCTAAATTTTAAGTCTGCACTTTGACCTGACAAGTATGTTCAAGTCTCTAACAGCTCTAAAATAACTTGAAAAAGTTTGAATTCTTCTCTGTTGTCAAGCCTTTAAAACTTTTTTTGTTTTGGCTTCAAAGAATGATTGCCTTTACTTTCTCAATTTTCATTCATTTTCCAGTCCATTCTGTGATTTATGATCTGACTTCCCTCTTCACTATTTTAGTTTTGTAAAAAGCTTGGCGATCTTCCCATTGCCAAACTCAGTGGCTTTTTTTTTTTTTTTTTTTTTTTGAGACAGAGTCTCACTTTGTTGCCCGGGCTACGGTGAGTGCCATGGCGTTAGCCTAGCTCACAGCAACCTCAAACTCCTGGGCTTAAGCAATCCTTCTGCCTCAGCCTCCCGAGTAGCTGGGACTACAGGCATGCGCCACCATGCCCGGCTAATTTTTTCTATATATTTTTTTTAGTTGGCCAGATAATTTCTTTCTATTTTTAGTAGAGACGGGGTCTCGCTCTTGCTCAGGCTGGTCTCAAACTCCTGACCTTGAGCGATCCACCCGCCTCGGCCTCCCAGAGTGCTAGGATTACAGGCGTGAGCCACCGCGCCCGGCCCTCAGTGGCTTTTTAGCTCTTATCCTGCCTGCATGTTGACCAACCGTTAATTCAAGCACCTTCTTGAATTGTGCTCTGCTTTTGGCTTCTGCGTTACATAGATTTCTGGGTTTTCTTTCCTCTCCCCTATTCCTTTAATGTCTTTTGCTGGTTTTCTCCCATCATCTGCTGCTTAAGCTTAGAGGTTATTTACATTTCTCTCCTTGGTCATCTTCTCACTCTGTATTTTTCCTTCCACAACTGTTTATATTACATTAATGACCAACAAGTCCACACTGTTCATATTTTTATCTATACTCTCCTTGACATTTCATCATTTATGAGGCTATAGAGACTAATGACTTCCTCCAACCTCTTCTGAGCTTGAAATCTGTATTGCTAACTGCCTTTGGACTTTCCTGCCTGGTTGTAGGTACTTCAGATTCACCTATATCTCTAAGCAAAATATTTCTGCTCTCTTCCAGCCTGCTTATCTTGTGTTCCCTATCCCTATCAATGCCTGGGTTTGAACCCAGATCAGAATTTCAGTATTGCCACAGCAGAATACCTGGAATATAGTAAAATTTTGATAATTATTTGTGGGATGAATATATTGAAAGTGAAATGAAAGAGAACCCTCAGCCCACACTGAGTCTGCAGAGCTCCCATTTTGTCTTGTGAATAGCAAATTAAGAGGTGGTTAAGAACCTGATTTCTGGAGTCAGGCTGACCTGGGTTCAAGCTCTTTCTGTGACATTCACTAGCTGTGGCTGTTTCCTCACCTGTAAAGTGGTGATGATGGGATGGATGACTGTGAGAATTGACACATTGACTGCCACATTAGGAAAAAAAAAATTTTTCCCTGGGACTACAGTGTTTTATTAAAACAAAACGATCCTTTCTAATGTGTTATTTTGTATTGTTTTCTTTGTGTGAGTTATATGTAACACAATCCATGTTTTTAGAATTAAATCGTCAATATTAATTGTAACAATAAGAACATCAACAAGTAAGATTTTCATGAACCAAGTGGAGGGTTTTGCTTCACGAGGCCCCCGGGTTCAAAACTACCCTGACTTACATACAAGTCACATTGCAGTCAATGTGTTAAATGTGAAGCACATATTCATAGTCCCTAGTGCATTGTAATCATTCTAAGCAGTTATTAAATGTGGAATGTATTTTTAATGAATACTAGTAATACTCTATAGTAGTACGTAGTTATACTATGTAGTAAAAAATGAGGTATGAGAGTGGCTCCTTCTCAAATGATCTTCCAACCAGAAAGAACCCTAGCTTAAGCTAATGTCATGTGACCAGCAACAGTGACTGTCAATCTGCTTTCATCTCCTATTTACTTATCTAAGAGGAGAGGAGTGCTGTTTTTTTGGTCACCTGTTATTTTTATCGTTGTTGTTATTGCTCTTATTATTCATCCTACCCTTTACAAAAACTGAATTGTAAGATATGAACAGTGTTACCAATAAAAGAAGTTGAACTTGAAGAATAGGAAAAGATAAACCCAAGATAAGGATAAAAGTAACAAAACAGTGTCTGGATTAAAGTTCTGAGGAAAGTGGAATCTAAGAAAGATTCTAATTTCATTCATCAAGTATTTATTGTTCTCTTACTCTGTATGAGGCCTTGTTGAGGGGTGGGGAAGGTAGAGATATGGGCCATCACAATTGTTTAAGGCCTGGTTTCTCTCTGTGAAGATTTTTTTTAATTGCATAAATTTTTGAAATAATTGTAGCTTTACATGCAATTGTAAAAAATAATACAGAGAGATCCCTTGAACATCACTACAAGGATTTTAAAGTCCTATTAATAATGAAGGTAAGATAGTTCCTTTGTAACTGGTATGAAACCATGGTTAGAAAATACTAAATGAATTTGAAAAAAGTGCGATTACGCTGCCTGCAGCTATAACAAATAAAGGTTTCATGCAGGTGTCAGTATCTTTTTAGTCAGACTTCAAAGGGTGAGTACAATTGTTGTATTAGGTTGACAATGGACGGGGAGAGTGAGGTAAAGGAGGCCCAGATAAAAGAGAGGGCGTGAGTGCCTTCAGGGAACAATGGTAAATAATCTAGACTTTTAAACTGCACAATTTTTGTAAATTGGTTCTTTCTTCCCTCACATTTTTAGAACTCAAGTAACGATGGGCCTATTGTTAATCCCAGGTCTAACTGTTACATTTTCTGTTTTTGATATAGAATACCTTGATTCTGCTGAGAGTCTGATTTACTGAGAAAGTTTTTCTTGTGCTTTTAGAATGACAATAGAGAACAGCAGGACCATGGCGACAGGCGGAGACTTGGCAACCCTGAGCCATTATCTAATGGACGACCCCAGGGTAACTCTGGGCCTGTGGTGGAGCAAGATGAGGAAGAAGATGAGGAGCTGACATTGAAATATGGCGCCAAGCATGTGATCATGCTCTTTGTCCCTGTGACTCTCTGTATGGTGGTGGTTGTGGCTACCATCAAATCGGTCAGCTTTTATACCCGGAAGGATGGGCAGCTGTACGTATGAGTGTATATTTTGTTATTCTTAAGGCCAGTATGGCTTTTCTCACAGCGCATCATCATCACCTTGAAGGCCTCTGTGCTAAAGGGGCATGGCAGCTAGAGAGTCCATCTTCTCTGATGGACAGAAGCAGTTAAGAGAGCAAGGGATTGTAAGTAGAGAAAATGAACACTGCAGAAATATGTTTCCTATATGGCATCACTGGATAGGGCTGGAATTATTTGGAATTGAGCACATAAAGAGTAATCTTAGCCAGATGCAGTGGCACATGCCTGTACTCCCGGCTACTTGGGAGGCTGAGGTGGGAGGATTGCTTGAGCCCAGGGGTTCGAGACCAGCTTGGGCAACACAGTGAAACCCTGTCTCAAAAAAAAAAAAAAAAATAGCAGTCTTTCTCCCCTCAGGAGCCACTGGTCCTTTTGTTGTTCTCCTTGGAATGTTCTTTCCTTTTCTAACTTTGATAGATTAAATTCCTGTTATCCTGCTCATCTTGGCCTAGATGTTAAATCCTCAAAGATAAATTCCCTGATTCTCCTAACAGAATTAGGTCCTTCATGTTATTCTTTCTGCTAGCAACTTGTTCTTTCTCATTTGTCACAATTTAAAAATATATATTTATTTACATTATTTAAATACTTAATTTCCTTCTTTATTGTAAGGCCTATGAGGGTACTTTGTCTCCAGAGCTGGGTATGTAAGAAATGCTTGGCAAAAACATTTTTTAACTGAAAGAATGAATAACTCATGCAAAGCTGGCAGTCTCTAGACTCTTCAGGAGCTGTCATGTGGATTCCCTCGTGCTGCTAGTGTCAGCCCTTGGCCTCTAAGAAAAGTGCTTCCATTCAGATGTCATCTAGGTCTGTCCCTAACACTCTCATGGGGCCCCAAGAAGAGTTTTAAGTAAGTTTTAGAATTTAAAATTGTAGAGTGTCTGAAAAACTGCATGGTGTTCTAAAAGCCAAGATTTTAGTCTTTTGAGAGAAGGGCTAAGACAGTGATGGGCAGGGGTTAGAGATAATAACCAAAGAGAATGGGGAATATTAACATTATCTGTATAAGTTAGGGTTAGGTTTGGCAACATATTATAAAATAAAGGTTGGGAAGCTACAGCCCACAGACCAGATCTGCCTGCCACCTGTTTTTGTGAATAAATTTTCAATGGAACACAACCTTGCCCATTTGGTTATACATTGTCTATGGCTGCTTTCGTGCTACAATGGCACAGTTGAGTGGTTGCAGCAGAGACCATACAACCTACAAAGCTTAACATATTTATTGTCTGATCCTTTACAGAAAGTTTGCTGACCCTGTTATAGAAAATCAAAACAACTGGTTTAAATGATACACATATTTTCTCTCTCTCTCCCATAGAGTAGTGCAGAAGTAGGCAGTCCTGATTGGTACAGTGCCTTCACATTCAAGGACTCAAACTCCCTTCTTCTTCAGCTTCTATCTTCTGGCTTACTTCAGGGTCCAGGCTGGAGGCCCAGCCTTCGTTCAGATAGCAGGAAGGAGTGAGGGAGAAGCGGACATAGGACGTCTCAGCAGAATTTACTCCTTTCTTAGAAGTTCCATACTCAACACATCTGCTTGTAACTCATTGGCGGTTTCTGAGTCTCATGGCCACACCTAAACATAAGGGAATCAGAAGTAAAGTCTTTTATGTGAATGAGAAAGGGAAGATGAATATGTGACATTATCTCAAGACAAGTCCAGTTGTAATCACTCTGCAGATAAAAGACAATAATTATAAGCCATATCACCTTTCTCTGATAACCTCTTGTCAGCCTATGTACTTTATGTGGCAGAATCTGGTTCTTTAACAAATTAATAATACACTGTGGAGAAAGAACATTTGATGAAGTAATTATTTCAATGTAAAGCATCCACTAGATGGAGCCACTGTCTGGCTCATACATAAGTCCTTCTCTTATGCGTGTTAGGTATTTTATTTCAAAGCAGTTATTTTAGAGCATAGCTATCTTTCCTAGGTTAAAAATTCTTAGCTAGATTGATGAGATGGAACAAAGTGACTTATAAGATGTTAATTGAATCAAGGAAAACAAAATTCTGGTCTTGGAGGGAGTATGTGGTTTGGGATCAATGCTTACCTAGGACTTTTGTGTTTTGTTTTTTTGTAGAATCTATACCCCATTCACAGAAGACACCGAGACTGTGGGCCAGAGAGCCCTGCACTCAGTTCTGAATGCTGCCATCATGATCAGTGTCATTGTTGTCATGACTATCCTCCTGGTGGTTCTATATAAATATAGGTGCTATAAGGTGAGTATGAGATGCAGAGCTTTGCTTTCCACCTTATTCTTGTTATGATTGGGTTTTCTTGTCATACCTTACTTGATCTAGTGAAGAAAAAGGTCTTACATTCTAGAGCTGAGTTAATTTTTAGTTTTCTTACCCCACATTGAGGAGCATTTTAAAAATATGTACATGCCTGTAATCCTAGCTACTCAGGAGGCTGAGGCGAGAGAATTGCTTGAGCCCAGGAGTTTGAGACCAGCCTGGGCAACATTGAGAACCTATCTCGAAAAATATATATATAACCAGCTGGGCGATGTGGCTCACGCCTGTAATCCTAGCACTCTGGGAGGCCGAGGCGGGAGGATCACTCGAGGTCAGGAGTTTGAGACCAGCCTGAGCAAGAGCGAGATTCCTGTCTCTACTAAAAATAGAAAGAAATTAGCTGGACAACTAAAAATATGTATAGAAAAAATTAGCCGGGCATGGTGGCACATGCCTGTAGTCCCAGCTCCTCGAGAGGCTGAGGCAGAAGGATCGCTTAAACCCAGGAGTTTGAGGTTGCTGTGAGCTAGGCTGACGCCAACGGCACTCTAGCCCGGGCAACAGAGTGAGACTCTGTCTCAAAAAAAAAAAAAAAAAGGAGTGATCGCCCTTCTTGGAGCATTTTCATAATAGCTGCTTTAAAGGCTGTTAGAATTCCAATGTATATGTCATCTTGGCATTGGTGTTTTGAATCTTTTTCCGTGAAAATTGAGATTTTTCTAGTTATTCCAAATAATTTTGGATTGTATCTTGAACATTTTGACTATTATGTTACGGGCTCTGATCTTGTTTAAATCCTATGGAGAATGTTAATATTTTTGTTTTATTGGCCAGTCAGTCTGGTTGGGTTAGGTCACAAGTGCCAACCAGCCTCCTGTGGGCAGTGGTTCCGTTGTCAGTTCAGTTTTCAGAGCTTTTACAGTGTTACTCAGGTCTGTGCTGTGTGTGTGCCGCCGGGTCATCAGTGGGACTGGGATAGTGGTGGTCTACCTCTAATGCAGTTGTATGCTGCTGAGGGTCATCCACACATGCTCACCTGGGAGAAGGGGCCCACTAGTTCATAAACAGCTTCAAGAGGTTACATTCATGAGCTTCTGCCTTTCTGTGATCTTTCTGGTACTTTTTGCTTTCTCTGGACTTCCCTTTTCTGTTCCTCTGGGCTTTATTTTCCTAGCATCAGGGCCAAGAAATTGGAGGACAGAGAGAAATAAAGCAGGTGCTATTTGCCCAGCTCTCTGGGGGCTACCATTTTCCAGTCAGAGAGGAAGGTTCCCCTCTCTCTGAACTTTAGGTTCCTGGCATCCCCATTGCCACCACCACAGGATTGTTTGGGGGCTGGGCATGAGAGAATGGAGAAAAGGGAGAAGAAAGAAAGAGAGAGGGAGAGAGAGAGGAAGAAAGAGTCGAAGGGAGGGAGGAAAAAAGGAAGGGAGGTAGAAAGAAAGAGCAAAAGGAAGGAAAGGGAGAAGAAAGAAAGAGAGGAAGGAAGGAGAAAGAAAAGGGAAGAAAGGAAGGAAGAAAGAAAGAGAGGAACAAAGGAAAGTTGGAAGGAGAGAAAGAAAGAAGGAAGGGATAAAAGAAAGGGAAGGAAGGGAAAGAAAGAAAGGCAGAAAAGGAAGGGAGGGAGGGGAGGAAAGAAAGAAAGAAAACTATTTTCACACTTAACTTTGGTTGTTAGGAGACCCCCTTCCTGCTCCTCAAGCTAGAACTGAAGGACTTCTGGAGCTCCCATTGTCTTGCTAATGCCCCCTCGAGCTGTGTTGAGTTCTTGAGGAGGAGGAGGGTGGTACTAGAGGAAAAAAGTGGTCAGCTCACCACTGCTTCAATGTACTTCTAATTCCCCAAGCCCACCTACCTCTCTTTACTTACTGTCGTCTACTGGCTACTGTCTGCTTTCTGCCCAGGTTTTATAGTTGTGTTCACGGGGAAAGAGGGTGGAATGTGCTTAACTGTCTTATCTAGTTATGTCTTATCAAGTAATGCTTCATTTTAGACAGTCTAAAAGGTGTATATTCAGCCAGATTTTCATACTTGTTCATTAGTGTTGTGTTGTTTTTGTGTTTTAATGTTCAAGTCTTAGCAAGCATAGCCAATTCTATAAAAATAAGTTGTTTACTTTGACTCCTGGTATAAAGTAAAAGGAGCTTTTGAGTCAGAAATTGAGAAACTTGCCAGAACCTGTTTGGAAATAAACCCTAAGGATTTCTCATATCACTGGTTGGTTGTGCAATGTCTATGAGAAGAAGCAGAGGAAGCTAAAAGACCAAACCTTAAAAAATTAGAAACAGAAAAGGTAGTTAATTATTGCACATAATTTGTTATAGTTGGAACTGTAACTTATTAAAGTCACATGACTTCTGGCCTGGACAGTTCAGGGTTTAGAGGAGGTATTTGCTGTAGTATACTGAAGTAGGGCACTTTCCAGAGCCTTTGGCACAGGATTTTCTTTTAAATTTTTTTTCTTTTTTAAAAAAGAATTTTACTTATTTTTATTTTTTTGAGACAGAGTCTCACTCTGTCGCCCTGGGTAGAGTGCATTGGCGTCATCGTAGCTCACTGCAACCTCAAACTCCTGGGCTTGTGCAGTTGTCCCGCCTCAGCCTCCCAAGTAACTGGGCCACCACGCCCAGCTAATTTTACTCCTGAACTCAAGTGATCCTTCCACCTCGGCCTCCCAGTGTGCTAGGATTACAGGCCTGAGCCACCTGATTTGCAAGATGAGGAAGGCCTATTTTACCACCTGATGTTCTAGAAAAACGGGGTGCTATTTAGTCATCATAAGAGGCTTTGAATTCAGAAAATTACAACATAAATGGCCAATCTAAATAGGAAAACTGTTTACGACCATTCTTACAGGCCGAAGGGCTAATTTTACGATATAAAGAATACTTACAGGCATCCTAACCAATCAAAAAAGCCTGAGCAGAGAAATTGTAAAAGAAATATAGATTGCCAATAAATAAAGAGATGGATAAATTTGTGAGTGTATTTCTTCATTAGTAAAAAAAATGCATATTAAAATAATATATTTGCATATTCAATTGGTAAAGATTAATCCAGTCCTTTTTGTGAAGGAACTAAGCAAGTGTGTTTTAATAATCAGTAATTAGTTATTTAGTCATTTAAAAATCATATTTTCAGAAAATATTTGGTGGCGTGAGAATATGTAATAAAAGATTACATTTTTAAAAGCAGAATGTAAAACTGTGTACTACTTGATTCTCACTTTATTAAAAGGTCTTTACATGTGCCTACACATGTAAACAGAAAACCCATCTGAAAGGAAAATGTTAGTTTCAACTTTGGTTGTCACTGACCACTGGAAATAGTTGTCTTCTTTTAGTGTTTCTATATTTTCTAAATGTTATACTATAATCGTGTATTAGTTTTGATTCAGAAGAATAGTGCTTTTAAAAATAAAAACATCTCCCCACATTCCCTTGCCAAAAACCCAAGGTAAAAAGCATCTCTTAAGAAAAAAAGAGAATTTCTATTTGATATTTACTCTGGTCCTTAGTTTAGAGCTTAATATATAATAGAATATCAGTGTATATCTCCCACTCCTTAAAACTTTTCTGTCTTGTAATATTTTATATGCTTGTTCTAAAGTCTCAGCTTTAGCTGATGGAGCGTGTGGGGAATGCCTTTCTCTTTAAGCACTGTTGGGTTTTTTTTGGCAGATGAAATAGAAGCAGGGCTCCCTTTAGAAAATTTTGCTAAAGTTGAAGTATTTGGAAGAAAATGTACAAGTGTCCTCAGTTTACTTTGATATGTATTAAAAATAACAGACTAGCTGGGCATGGTGATTCACACCTTCAGCATTTTGGAAGGCTGAAGCAGGAGATTGCTTGAGGCAACATAGTGAGACTCTATCTCATAAATAAATAAATAAACAAATAAATAAGTAAGGAAATAAGACTAATGGATGAAAATGGATAGAAATTTTATAAAGCTAGTACTGGAAAATGTGAATGGCAGAATCCAAGTGGTATACGTGTGTTCACTGTAAAATCCTTTAAACTTTGCTGTGTGTTTTAAGATTTTTATAATGTTGGGGGAAAATTTTTGTGAAAAAACACCAGAAATAACTTTGTTGTATTTAAAAAGTCAACTTAGGATATTCATATGTCCAAGGAATATCAACTTATAAGTAAAAGCCATTCTATTGGCCTTTTCCCAAATTATACTATTTTATAAGATTGTTTTAAAGAGAGAGATGCAGTGAGAATTTTTAAGAAATCCTTTCTTTCAAAGGAATTAATGATCACTGATTTTAAAGACCTTGGGTGATCAAAATACAGCCACAGAGAAAATTAACAGTCTTGTCACAACTAGATTTTGGTAGCTCAGAGCGTGATTATTGGAACAACTGGATCTGGTGAATGAGTGTGGAAGGTTTTTTAAAAATGAAGACAAAAAAATATTCTTGATTTGGAGGTTCTTTTCTCTCCTTTCTTTAAGGTTTGATTTCTGTTCTGGCTAAGAGAGATGTTTGGAAAAGTTACTGGTTATATAGCTCCTCCTGTCATTAAACAATAAAGTCTATTGAAAGATTAAAGCAAATAATGGGTGTATCCATTATAAAATATTTTCACTTTTGGTTAGAAGTTACTTGGCAATTTATTGTGCTTCTCCATTCTGTTTTTAAAAGTTCTCCAGACTTCTTAGGTTGTATAATATTTTCCCAAATATACCATTACATAAAATTACCATTAAAAATTTTTATCTTATTTAATAGATTACAAAAATCAAAATTTTTATTCTAGCCCTCATTAATAAGCTGTACCCGAGTAATAGTGACTAGTATTTATAATACATAGTGCTGTATAAATTCTTCATGATAATGATAGACTGACTTAGAATTTGTATTATTAATACTTATTAATCATACAAAATAAACACAGAATATTGCAGTACTTATTGAAACTTTAGATTTTGAGTATTCATATGTCAAATGATTATGCAATTTAGAGGGCTTATTTTCTTTGTAAAGCTGATATATGTATACGTAGATCACTTAACTGAATATCTGATTTTCAATTATTTTTGGTATTTCAGAAACACTGTAAGATTACTCCATTGAAAATATTTCTTCTTTAAAGCTTACATATTACCTGTTGATAATTTGATATTTTAGAGTTCATTCTTTCCTTTTTAAAAATTTCACCTACTTTTAAAGGCTTATATATATCTTGCTGAAGTTTCTATTTTATATTATGGGTAAGTCAGCACTACAGAGTTCCATATAAATATGTAAGTATCCCAAAGCTATTTGTTCTGCTATTTGAAAAGCATAACATTCACAGATATAATATACTATTTTGGGGGTAAGAAATTTTTACTTTTTAAGAGTTGTGGGACCTGTTTATTATATTGAAATGCTTTCTTTTCTAGGTCATCCATGCCTGGCTTATCGTATCATCTCTTTTGTTGCTGTTCTTTTTTTCCTTCATTTACTTGGGGTAAGTTGTAATTGGTCTACCATTCAGAAATTAACTGTATTCGTGTTCCATAACTGTCACTTAAAGCCATGTATTTTGTTGATGAATTACTCTAAAGTTATAATTGTTTCTACATATAGGTCATACTTGATATATAAAAAAGTCAATATTACTGATGAGGTATTCTTTTGTTCTTCCTTATAATAGGTAGAATTAGAAGAACTCAAGAATGTAGTTAATTCTAAGCCTTTTTCAAGGTTGTATATTCTTCTAGTAGAAATCTGTGAATCAGAATGTTAAAGGATTTCAAGAATGTATATAAACATGAATTAACTTATTTTCATGCTTTTATGTTCTTTTTATCAGTGATTCTTTTTTTCTTTCAAATGAAATCTTATGTGAAATTTTAACATACATTGTAGAAAAAAGTGGAGCTGCTCTGTTGAAAATAGCAAAGCTCAGAGATTTGCCATCCTGCCCTTTCTTTCACCCCCAGGGGCCAAACACAGTTTGTAAACCATTGTACTAACTCTTAAATTAGGAAGAGGCAGTAAAACTAATAAATAAATCAAACATATATTTCCTTGGTTAGGGGTAAGGGGGAATAACCACAGACAAAAAAAGCAAATGTGTGATTTTATGTGAAATGGATAATATTCTAGGAAAAAAATTAATTACCAAGACTGACCACTGAAGAGGGAAAATCTAAACAGAGCAAAGTCCCTTGGTGTGGCTTGTAAGAAATAAATAAACAAACAAAGCAAAGAAGAAATACAGAAGATTGCTGAAGTTTCTATTCCACCTCCACTAATATCAACAACAGTACCAGGCCCCAGTGGTTTCATAGAGAAATTCTGTGAAACCTTTAAGGAATGGATAACTCTAACTATTTCAACTGTTCCAGAATGTAGGAAAAGAAGAAAAGCTTTCAGATTCATTTTATGAGGCCCACATAACATTGATAACTAAAGCCCTACAAGTATCAAGAATAAAACTGTAGACCAATCCTATTTGTCAATGCCAAAGGAATAACTAAATACTAATAGAATTCAGCAATAAATTAAAAGAATAATAGATTATGACCAAGTGGAGTTTATTTGCAGAATGGAATACTGGTTCATTATTAGGAAATCTCTTTTTTTTTTTTTTGAGGCAGAGTCTCGCTCTGTCACCCTGGCTAGAGTGCCGTGGGGTCAGCCTAGCTCATAGCAACCTCAAACTCCTGGGCTCAAGCAATCCTCCTGCCTCAGCCTCCCGAGCAGCTGGGACTACAGGCATGTGCCACCATGCCCGGCTAAGTTTTTCTATATATTTTTAGTTGTCCAGCTAATTTCTTTCTACTTTTTAGTAGAGACAGGGTCTTGAACTCGCTCTTGCTCAGGCTGGTCTTGAACTCCTGAGCTCAAACGATCCGCCTGCCTCTGCCTCCCAGAGTGCTAGGATTACAGGCGTGAGCCACCGCGCCTGGCCAGGAAATCTCAGTAAAAGTCACCACTTTGTTAGATCATCATCTCTGTACATACTAAAAGGTGTTTGATAAAATTCAACTTCCCATTAAGATAGAGAAGTAAAACGTTAAAAAAAAAAAAATTCAACACCTGTTCTTTTTTTTTTTTTTTTTTTGAGACAGAGTCTCACTCTGTTACCCGGGCTAGAGTGAATGCCGTGCCATCAGCCCAGCCCACAGCAACCTCAAACTTCTCAGGCTCAAGGAATCCTTCTGCCTCGGCCTCCCAAGTAGCCTGTAGTCCCAGCTACTCGGGAGGCTGAGGCAGGAGGATCCCTTGAGCCCAGGAGTTTGAGGTTGCTGTGAGCTAGACTGACACCACGGCACTCTAGCCCAGGCAACAGAGCAAGGCTCTATCTAAAAAAAAAGATTATAAAAAAGAAAAGTGAAAAATGACTAGACTCTCACCACCTAAAGACAAGTCCTGTCATCTTTTCAGGAATTAATATATCAATTTCTTGCCCACTGTACTCTCACAGTATTTTACATAAAACGGATTATATTTTTTTCAAGCATCAATGTGTTATGCCTATACTCCATGTTTATGTGTGTGTATAAAAAATATATATATTAATGCCACTAAATTTCATTGGATGAAAATTTATGTCCTACCTATAACATTTTTTGGTGCATGTTTAATTGTTTCTAATTTCAGATATTTTAAGCTAGTATTTCCCAAAGCATAATGTGGTATTTTAGGTGGTATATGGCCTTTTTCAGTTTTCATTCTTATCTTTATAGCTATGGCTTGTGATACTGATTTTCCATTTATATGAATGTCAGTGAGCTATGATCATGCCACTGCACTCCAGCCTGGGTGACAGAGTGAGACCCTATCTTTTTGGAAAAAAACAAAGCAAAACATTATTGTACATAAATCTTTTAAAATCTGTTTTTTTTTTCAGAGAAGTGTTTAAAACCTATAACGTTGCCGTGGACTACATTACTGTTGCACTCCTGATCTGGAATTTTGGTGTGGTGGGAATGATTTCCATTCACTGGAAAGGTCCACTTCGACTCCAGCAGGCATATCTCATTATGATCAGTGCCCTCATGGCCCTGGTGTTTATCAAGTACCTCCCTGAATGGACTGCGTGGCTTATCTTGGCTGTAATCTCAGTATATGGTAAAACTCAAGACTAATAATTTGTTCATTACAGAAATGCCTCACTGGCATATTTTTCTTCCTCATCTAATTATCTTGACTTAGGGAAAATGGTAACATTTATAGCCTATAGCTCTTCAGTAAATAATTAATTAGCTATAATATCTTTTCACTTGATCTTATCCTAAAGGCCAAGAAGTGATTATAGTATCCTTTTCATATAAAGATTTCAAAATTTTTGAGGTTGAGTTTTTTTTTAATGTTTTTTTACTGCCTCCAGTTCAGCTTGGTGATGGGTTGCTGGAAGGAACCATGCACTGCTGGTCAGAAGACTTAGATTCAAATTCTATCTCCAACATGTACAGTCTTTATGACCTTAGGAAAGCGACTCAGGCTCTTTGAGCTTCAGTTTCCTAATTTGTAAATTAGAAATAGTGCTTCTCTGGGTTGTAAGAGTTTAGTGAATTGAATATATGTTTAAAAGAACAAGCAAAGTGCTTGATGTGTAAATTGCTCACTGCATTTTTAAAATCAAAATTAGGTTACCTACTTCTTATAAGGTAACTTAAGTAGAATTACTCTTAAAAACTAAGCTTATTTAGGCAGTGTGAGATTCAAATTCTGTAACAACCAGTGTGACATGAGTCCTGAACAGTCAAGGTGTGTGTACCCCAGCATAAATAACTGAAGCAGCTGTACTGGTACATACTATGTGGCTGTTGCCCTACATGGAAGCCAAAAAGAGATCTGATTTTAGAGGTCAGTGTGTAGTTTCTATATGATAAGGCCATACATACTCTTTTATCATTGTTCAAATACTAAAATGTCTGGTGGCCTATACTGGGAAACCTCACCATCTCCATTTGATTGACGAAGAAACAGTCTGTGGAAATAGAATTGAAGTGGTTCTGTTCTTGTATTTGAATAATTTGTCATATAGAATTCATATACTTGCTATGCCTGACTTCATAATGACCTATGTTATAAAATACTTGATGGTTTGCAAAGTACTCATTTCTTATTGCTTAACTGTGATTAAGAATGCCAGTTCTGGAGACAGAATGCCTGGGTTCAAATCTAGACTCTTCTACTCATCACTTACTGGCTGTTTGACCAGATACAGGATACTCAACCCCTAAGTCTTAGTTACTGTGTAGATTAAATTACGTGTTACATATAATACACTAATACTCTTAGAGCAGTATCTGTCAGTAAATGTTAGTTGTTATTTTTTTATGTAATTCTGTAAAGTAATGAAGGTAGTTATTGTCCCTATTTTACTGCTAAGAAACTTGGAGTTTTTTAGAGGTGAATTATTTGCCTAAGCATAAACTGTTTGATCTAGAATCTGAATTCCCAAGTCCAGTATTTTTTCTACCATATTAGGCTATTTCTGCCATCAACCCTCTATTTTGTCTGCATATAATACAAATGATTATTTCTACAGAGCTTAAGAGGTTTTGTATCTAATATTTAGAGTAGTGATTCTCAACTCATTTTTATAAGGTCTCAAGATGATGTAATTTGTTACAAAGATTGTTCTGGAAATTTTCCAAGCAAAATTAATTTTAATTCACTTCAATTACTTTAAAAAATAAGTGAGTTTATAATTTAGCAATTCTATTAGGGAGAACATGTCATAAAACCAAAATAGTTACAGGATGTGGCAGCTTCAAACAAGCTGAAAATCCCATTATTTCAGAGCAAGACAAAATTTCCCTTATTCAAACAAATTGAAGTGTGAATGGCGAGAATAGAGATTTCTTTGTGTGTGTGTGTGTGTTTTATTACTGTACTATGTTACTGTTCTACCAGGAGACCTGAGCACTTCAAGGCATGAAGTTTTTTTATTTAAATGCATTTAAATGGCAATAATGTCAATACAAGCTATCAATTCTTCCTTTATAAATTTAGCTATACCTGTTTTATATTTTTAAATGTTTGAAATTATTTTTATATTTCTATATTCTGAATTTTCATGACACAGAAAATGAAAGAAAAATTGCAGTTGATGAAAAGAAGTAATGGTGTAATCAGGAAAAATTTAGGCATATTGCTTCTTTTTTTTTTTTTTTTTTTTTGTCAAAAATTTTTTTTTTTTTTTTATTTCAGCTTACTATGGGGGTACAAAAGTTCTGGTTAGATATATTGCCCGTGTCCCTCCCATTCCCCCGAGTCTGAGCCTCAAGTGTGTCCATTCCCCAGACAGTGCACATTGCACTCATCATGTAGGTATACACCCATCCCCCTCCCCCCACCCCAGCATATTGCTTCTTCTCTGAATTACTATTTTTGTAAAATAAGCCACTTTTCAGTGCCACGTGTGTTCTGAGACCTGAATGTTTGTAAAGTGCTTTTATTTGCCTGGAGACTAAAGAAATTCTGAACTTTATCATGCAGAGAGTTATTAATTATTTTGTTTTATTTAAATTTATTGTCCTCTTATTTCAATTATCTACATAATACTATTTTTAAAAAGGAGAAGGGATGAATGTTTTCTATTGTGCTCTTCATATTTTGACAAGTTCAGTCAAATCCCCTCTATTAAATTCCTGTCAGAGTAAAGCTTCTATTTGTAGCTCACAGTTGTGATTTGTTTGGAAGTGGCTTGTCCACATTTCAGTTTGTTGTAGATTGACAACTGCCCTAGAATAGTATGTCTTGTTATCTCTGCCTCTTTCCTTCAAACTGGGAAGACTTATTCCTAGAATCCAGTAATGATATACTGTAGACTAAGCAAATAGCAGTCAAACCCAAAATGAAATTGTTAGAGATCTTCTGTGTGGTTTTATTTATTTTGTTTAGGTTATTTTTCCTCCACCAGTTTACCTGCCATTTATTTCATATTCATTCAACATCTTTTGTGTAAATGAAAACAAAAAATTAAACCTTTTCCTTTGGTTAATTCCTTTCTAACACACTCATTTACAAGTTTAGCCCATATGTTTTATCAGAGGCCTTTTGTATTTTTCTCTTTCTAGATTTAGTGGCTGTTTTGTGTCCAAAAGGTCCACTCCGTATGCTGGTTGAAACAGCTCAGGAGAGAAATGAAACTCTATTTCCAGCTCTCATTTACTCCTGTAAGTATTGAGAATGATATTTAATTAGTAATCAGCTTAGAATTTATAGGAACTCTAACACATGTACTTGTGGTCATTATCATGGTACTTTTTTCTCATCTTAAATGCACAGCATTAATGGAACTCCTGCAGATCTTTTTCTTGCAAACCATTGTCTTTTACCTGACATCAATTCAAGAGAGTTTTCAATATGAGTGGAAAGAAAGGAAGTATTTAGAGGTTGGAGAGCTAGTGTTTCCATTTAAAAATTTGTTAGTCAGGAGTTATTGAACATTTATGTATACATACATGTTACAGGTGAATCTTGCCCTAGTTTATTGAAAGAATTATACTGTTCCTTCAGAATGTGTTTGTCTTTTTTTGTTTTAGAGTTATACCCTTCCTAATCATTCAGTAAATATTGATTGAGCATCAACCTTATCTGTGCTGTGGAAAACCAAAAAGATGGTTAAGATACTTTGCCTTCCCTCAGAGCTCATTTGCTTACAATTTAGAGGTGAGGTAAGACAAGTATATAAAAAAGCAACATCCAAGGCAGAGTGTTACCATATTTACAAGAGGTATAATCAGAGTGCAGAGAGAGTTCAGAAAAGGGAAAATATGGCTGGGGGGTCACGGAAGGCTTGGTGGAAGAGGCAGCATTTAGTCTGAAGCTTTTAAGGGTGGATGGGATTTCATAAGTAGAGTGGGAAGAGTTGATTCTAAAAGTGAGCTCATCACAAAAAATGGCTTGGAGTTATAAAGTGTGAAGCATCTTTATCAAATTTCAGGTGATCAGTTTGACTAGAACATGGAGTAGGAAGTGGGGAGAATACTAGGAGTTGAGTTTGGAAAGGCAGATTAGGGCAAGATCAAGGATACTAAGGAGTGATTGGTTTAGGTATCTGTGTGCTGTTCAGTGATCCCTGGGGCATCAGAAGGTTCTCAAGCAGAAGAGGAATCTGATCAGAGCTGTGCCTTTGCAAGCTGGCAGCATTGTGTAAGATGAATTGGAGAGGGTGAATGCTGAGATCATGGGAAGTATACTAAGATGATATTGCCATGATCTACTTGGAAGATAAGAGTTTGAATTATGGCATTGGCAGTAGCAATCAAGAGAAGGGCTTGATGAGAGATTTCAGAAGTAGAATCAGTAGTTCTTAGCAACTGAGTATAGAAGATTTAAGCCTGAAGGAAAGGTGATGAAGAAGAAATGTTTTCTTCTTTGAGGGATCTGTTATATATATTTTGTGGTCCATATCTAATTTAGTTTATGGTACCTGTGGGCCATTCGGGTAGAAATTTCCAGCAGGAGTTTAGAAATGAAGTACTAGTGCTTGGGAAAAGGTTGATATCAGAGATGCAAAGTTGAAAAACATTAGCATAGAGATGATAGTTAAGCTCTGGGAGTACGTGAGTGATTCAAATAAAAGTAGAAGAGAGGCCAGGCATGGAGTGTTTCACACCTAGAATCCCAACACTTTGGGAGGCTGAGGTAGGAGGATCGCTTGAGTCCAAGAGTTGGAGGCTGCAGTGAGCTATGATTACACCACTATACTCCAGCCTAGATGACAGAGTGAGACCCTGTTTCTAAAAAAAAAAAGGTCATTAAAGATAAAGAGGACTAAAGACTAAGTAAACCACACAGGATTTGGTGTCTAAGACATCATTAGTGACATTGAAGAGAGCAATTTCTGTAAAATGATAGGACCAGAAACAGTATTCCCAAGGGAAGAAGGTGTGTGTGTGTGTGTGTGTGTGTGTGTGTGTGTGTGTCTGTGTTTTGCTGGTGCTGGCAGTGGAAGTGATGGTGTAGGCAGAGAACAGGTGGTGAAGGAGAGGTGTAGTAAATACCACCCACTATGTCAAAGGTTCCTGTCTCAGCTGGGCATGGTGGCTCATACCTGTAATCCCAGCACTTTGGGAGGCTAAAGCAGAAAGATTGCTTGAGGCCAGGGAGTTTGAGAGCAACCTGAGCAAGACAGTGAGACCCTGTCTCTACAAAAAAAATAAAAATTAAAAAAATCAGCCAGGCATGGTAGCATGGGCCTGTAGTCCCAGCTATTCCAGAGGCTGAGGCAGGAGGACCACTTGAGCCCAGGAGTTTAAGGCTGCAGTGAGTTATGATGACACCACTGCACTCTAGCCTGGGTAACAGAGCAAGACCTTGTCTCAAAAAAAAAAAAAAAAATCTTAACAGGCAGAGCAAGATTATCTGCAAAGCAGGTAGAAACTGCTTTAAAAGTTCAGGAAGAGGAGTTAGGCCTAGAACAGGGAAATACCTGTAAGGAAGGAAAAGGAAGACAGAAAAACAGAAGAGAGTGAGATATAGAGAAATATTGGGGAGGTAAATTTGGGACCACTTGTTAGTTGACCTCAGTCTTTCTGGTGAACCTGATGTTAGTCATTTGTGGAAAGTGGAAGAGATATGGGGGTTATGCCCATAGTTGGAGAAGTTTGGTAAAGTTTTAGGACAGCTGTCTGGAATGCAAGGATCTTTTACTCTATTTCCAACATAAATCTATTATCAAGTGCTTACTGTGTTTATTAGCAGAAAAGAGCAGATGAAGTTTTGAGCATCAACATTTTTCTCTTAGTGAACATTTGAGTGTCAGCTTCCATGTTGTATCTGGAAATTAAAATCTACTTATGTAATTTATATTTATGCATATAAAATGTTACATGAAATGTTAATAGTGAATGCTAGGAATTTAGACTAAGGGATATACTTGCAGAAGTATGGAAGTATGTTCACTGAAGCAATGCTTGTATTAGGGAAAAACGTGAAGGAACCTGAGTGTCCATCAGAAGGGGGCACTTTCAAATAATTATGGCATGTTCCTACAGTGGATCATTGTGCAGCAATCAGAAAGAATGGGGTGCTCTGTATATGTCCAACTATTTTTTTAAATGTCCAAAATTATATATATTAAATATAAAAGCAGGATTTGAAGCAGTACATGCAATATCCTTTGGGAGACAGTGGGGAAGGAGGCTGTATACGTGGATGTGTCTGTGTATACAGAATTCTCATGTTTATATCCACTTCTGGGGAAAAGTACTGATCAGTGTTTTAACAGAATATAAGAAAACAGTAACACTAATCAGTACTTTTCCCCAGAAGTGGATATAAATGTGAATATGAAAGTCTTCTCAGCTATTTATTCTTTAAAAATACAATCCTTTTGTGCATTTTTATATTCTCTCCCAGTTAAGGGTATTCAGTTTTCAAAAGGCTCTTATCCTCAGAAAATGTACGAGCAATTTTGTTTTTTATTTCTATCATCTGGCCTGAAAAATGTATACCTACTCTTTGAACTAACTCATTCTTCCTTCATAGTCATTAGCAGAGATAGTCTACTCAGGAAGCTTATCTAAAAATGAAGCTAACAATTCCTTGAGACAGATCATTTTATATAAAGCTTTCCTTTGATTTCCTATCAGTTCGTGGGGTTTTATGTAAATTTTTAAAACTGCATATTTTCCTGTTGAGCTGAGATGTTTGGTGATAGAAAAGTGGTTTATTGGATATTATTTTAGTATTATTAATTCATTCAACAAATATATAATTTATGATAATCACATCAGGGGTCACCAAACTACTGCCTACAGCCAAATGTGGCCCATGACCTGTTTTTGTTTTATTTTGTTTTGTTTTGTTTTTTTGGAGACAAGGTCTGATTTTTGCCCAGGATAGGGTGCAGTAGCGTCATCATAGCTCACTACAGCCTCCAACTCCTGAGCTCAAGCAATCCTCCTGCCTCAGCCTCCCGAGTAGCTCGGACTACAGGCGTGCACCACCACACCCAGCTAATTTTTTGTAGAGATGAGGTCTCATTAGACTGGTCTCCAACTCCTGACCTCAAGCAATTGTCCCACTTTGGCCTCCCAAAGTGTTGGGATTACAGGCTTGAGCCACTGTGCCTGGCTTCATGGCCTATTTTTGTACAGCCTGTAAGCTAAGAATGATTTTTACATTTTTAGAAGGTTGTTTAAAAGAACAAGGAAGAGTATGTGGCTCACAAAGCCTGCATTGTTTAATCTCTGGTCCTTTACAGAAAAAGTTATCTGACCCCTTATTTTCATCATAATATTCAATGCTAAAACAGAAAGGTTTGTAACTATATTTGTTCATACTTGCATGAAGAAAGGAAAATAAATACCTGCTGCCTTTATTGCCAAAAACAGTATAGAGATACATGAACAGTGTATGTGATGGTTGCCCTTCTGTTTTTCTTCTTTGGATCTAAATAGTGTATTGCCTGCCTCCTGGCTTATGTTGACTTTTCATCAGTTAGTTGGGTTATCGTATAATGAAACCTGTCTGACTTCAAAAATTACAAAGCTGTGGTGAAAAAGTAGGTTTGGCTATTACAGAATTTCAGCCTCTTTGGCTGCATATTTCTTCAAGAAACCTAAGAATATTAGGAACATGGATAAAACTATACAATTATAGTGATAAAAAACCAGAGAGACATAGATGCCAAGTATCTTATTTAAAATTGCTCACTGTGACCAGATTGGACTGAGGTTGCTGCTGGCAATTGCTTCCTACTATAGCTCCATATGGCACATATTTGTATGTGCTTTTGTATTATTGTTGGTGTATCTTCAGGATAAATTTCCAAAGGTGGTATTGCTGGGTTGAAGGTTGAATGCACATGTAGTTTTATTAGATGTTATCAAATTCCCCTCCAATAGGAATTATTCCATTTTTCATTCCTACCTGCAATATATAAGAGAAAGAAGCACCATTTTAAAGTATTCACATTGTCTGTTTACTAAAATGTGTTAGAGATATGTGTGTATATCTAGATCTATATAGATATATTGATGTGTATATATCTTGATATAAGGGACATAGGCCAGTTGACAGTCCCCTTTATGTTCATTGCTTTTAACTTTTTTTTTTCTTCTCCACATTTAAAACATGGTTTAGGATTATTGAACATTCCAAAAGTGAGACATAATATGAAGGAAATTTCCTTCATGCGTTTTTAGAATTATAATCATCTTCTGAGGCTTTTGTGAACCCCAGTTTGTCTTTGAATTTAATTCCAGTAAGTAATTTTCATCAGTGAGGTCACACTATTTTAGGACATTCAACTAGTCCAGCTATTATTCCAGTAGTATTTTGCTAGCCTGAACAGTTTTCCTTCTGGCTACTTTTCAGGGACTATAAACAATGATGAACAGTTTTGTGGTAGGAGCTGCAGTTTGAACACTACACTATTCAGTTTCAGAATTTTTTTTCTGATAAAATTAAAGAGAATCATTGTTTTTAGCATACATTTGTTTCTGATTGTTAAGGATTCTTAAAGCAGCATTAAGAAGATTAGTGATTTATGTAGAGAAGTAACTGACTATTACTGTCTATTCATACACTTTCCTTACGTGTTTCCAGTGCTTACCTGGAATTTTGTCTTTCTCAACAGCAACAATGGTGTGGTTGGTGAATATGGCAGAAGGAGACCCAGAAGCCCAAAGGAGGGTATCCAAAAACACTAAGTATAATGCACAAAGTAGGTGACTTTTATTTGGAAATATCCTACTTTTTCATGGTCATTGTCATCTTACAGGCTAACAGTGGGTTATGAAGCAATCAATGATTTTTAACCTCTTTCTTTGGTCATGAACTCCTTTGAGAATTTCTTGAAAGATGTGGTAATGCCCAGTAAATACACAGATTAATATTTAAGGAGTTCAGATACTCCAGACCCAACAGTACAGTCAAGGCACCGTAGGTCGAGATTTCTGCTATTGAATACCTAGTATGAGTATGGAAAGGTTCAAGTTGAGGCTATGATTTTTTAAAGAAAAAGTAATCTCTCTCTCTCCAAACATGTAAAAATGAGAACCTCTTATCTAACATGGCCAGAGTAACTTAACTATAATTTGATTTGAGAGGTGGTAATATTTATGCTGAGAAGGTCAAATATTCCAGTGGATATGACTTTCTGGAAGAGAATAATAATGGCTTAGGAGAGAAGAGTGAAAGGCCCATTGTGGCTACTACAGAAGATATTAAGAACACAAATTAGAAGTTGTTATTAGAAAGAGTTGAGGAATAACAGCATAATATAAATGGTAAAGACAGGAAAAATTTTAAAGCAAAACAAAGGGCTAACCTTATGAGGAAGCTGAAAAACAGGAAAAATAAAGATTAGTGACGAAAAAAGGTCTTGAATTGCTGTTTGTTAGGAAAGAGAGAGTTGAGGTTTTGTAGAACCAAGAAAACTTCAGGGTTAGCATTTGGGTAACTTCGGGGAGGACACTTTGAGTTGGGAATTCATATTTGGGACCCCAAGATATCAGGCTTCATTCTGCAGTGAGCAAGGAAACAGAACAAGGTGGAGTTAGACCAGTAGTAGACCTAGTAGAAAAGTAGGAAATGTATTGGCAACAATTGCTACAAGCCTGGTTATTATGTTAACCTGTGTTCAGCTAAAGAGACTTAAAAGGTTAATTGTCTGTGAGTTTATATGTATATGAATATGAGTGTGTATTTAGTATGTCAAGATTTTATTCTTTTGACAAGTGTTGATTGAGCACCTGTGCGCCCAGTACGTTGCCAGGCACTGGGGATATAGCACTGAACAAGACATGCGCTGCCCTTGTGGAGCTTCTATTTGGGGAGACAGACGTTCAACATATTATTGCATAAATAATTAAGTTTATAGTAGAGGAATTTTAAGTATTCTGGAAAGTCAAGGAGGGCTTCCCTGAGGAAGTGATAATAGCAGTGGAGAAAGAGGTTTCCAGAAGAGGAAATGCATGGGTGAAGGCTTTGAAGTGAGAGGGCAGGATGAACTGCAGAGTCCCTCAGTGAGAGTGCTGCTGGTATTTTAGGTGGGACAGTTCTTCATTGTGTGGGACTTCGCCTCACGTTGCAAGATATTTAGAATCCCTGGCCCCTCACCCACTAAATGCCAATAGTGGCTCCGAGGCCTTGTGATAACCAAAAACTCCTCTATACTGGTTATTTCCAAACACCCCCTAGTGCCATCCATAGTTGAAAACCACTGTGTTAGTGAAACTAGAAGTTAGATTGGAACAAAAAGACATAGGCCTCCAATAGGGATGTCTGTGCAAGGGAAAAAAACAATAGAATGGAGAGATTACCTGATGTGTTTGAACTCTGTCAGAGAGTTTGAGGATAAATTAGTCATAGGTATTATATAGAGATCCATCAAGGGAAAAAATGAGGCAGTTATCCAGAGAAAACAAAAAGTTGTTCAAAAAAGCAAATGTAATTATAGTATATTCTGGCTGTAGCAAAGTTTTGTTGCAAATACTATTTTCATAGTGATAATATTATCAATAAAGCTGAATTTAACAAAATGATGACATTGGGAAGATGGGAGGAGTTAATGAGTGTGCATGCATAAGAGGATGAGAGCCAGTGCTTCATCTTCCCTCTAGGAAATGAATAAGTACCTAAATTAAAATATCAAGACAGGCCGGGCGCGGTGGCTCACGCCTGTAATCCTAGCATTCTGGGAGGCCGAGGCGGGCGGATGGTTTGAGCTCGGAGTTTGAGACCAGCCTGAGCAAGAACGAGACCCCGTCTCTACTAAAAATAGAAAGAAATTATCTGGCCAACTAAAATATATATAGAAAAAATTAGCCGGGCATGGTGACGCATGCCTGTAGTCCCAGCTACTCGGGAGGCTGAGGCAGTAGGATCGCTTAAGCCCAGGAGTTTGAGGTTGCTGTGAGCTAGGCTGATGCCACGGCACTCACTCTAGTCCGGGCAACAAAGCGAGACTCTGTCTCAAAAAAAAAAAAAAAAAATATCAAGACAGAGCACGATGAGCATGCTATTTATAATTAATTATGGAGGTAAATACCAAAAGAAACAGCTAAAAAAAAGTTAAAAGGAGGAATGAGGATCAGGGGTGAGGAGGGATGGGGCCAAACAGGGGCTGCTGTTTTTATTTGTAAGTCTTATTCTTAAGTGATTTTATAAACTCTGAACCAGGGAAGATTCAGGCTTTGTAGAGACTTGGTTAAGAAAAAGAATACAAAACTACCAATACAAAATTGCTAAGGCTGTCCCAGAGGAAGTCTGTTCAAGTAAGAGCCCTGACATGTACAAGCTTTACTTACTTATTCACAGTAAATTTACTTCTGCTATAAACATGTATTACTTTTATAAAAAAGGAAGAAAAAAAGTGTTTTGAGCTTCATTTATGTAGTAATATTTTAACTATTTTTAATGTATGGAAGTTTCTCCAGACTGTCATGCTTACCATTTTCAATCAGATTGACAGGCATTACAACAAAGCAACTAGCCTATAAAGCAATTCACTCCTCTTCCTTTCTCCCTTCTCCTACCATAATGAATTCACTTTTATAACTTAGTCAAGCCAGTGATGCATGCTAATAGTTAGGAAACTTAGCTACAAAGAACAGAAAAACCCAACTCAGTTGCCATAAACAAAGAATGAAATATATTCTCTCGTGTGACAAGAAGTCCTGAGGCATCTATAGGGTTAATTTTGTAGCTCACTGATGTTATCAAGGGTCCAGGTTCTTTCCATCTTCCTACTCTGCCATTTCCGTCTTCCTACTCTGCCATCGTTAGCATACAGGCTTGGTCCTCAACCTCACTGCTTCTCATGGTCACCACTGTCGTGCCAGGCATCATATACAGCCAGGTAAGACAACTTCCAGGGCAAGAAAGTGTTTCTTCCTTGAATCTCTCTAAAGAGTGAGAAAATTTCCCCCAAATTCCCAGCAGACCTTTCCTTACCACTCATTGGCTCATACTGAGTCACAACCCCACAGCCTTAGAGCTTTCATTGGGAAGAGGAATGTTGGGATTACCACGCTTGGCTTGGGTTGGTCAAGATTTACCACCAGAGTCATGTGGTTGAGGAGTGGAAACCCAAATGAATCAGGATTCTGCCCTCAGGAAATAAGGAGGAAAATGGTGATTGGAGAAGCCACCAACAGGCACTACTACAGCCCATAGCTTTGTGGTTTAAGAGCCAGCTAACCTAGTTATTAATACAATGACAGGTAGTTACTATGTCTGTGTAATTTTCTTAAAGGTATTAAGAAATTTTTCTAAGTATTAGAGTGTAATTTCCACTTTCTCTTGAAGGTACAGAAAGGGAGTCTCAAGATGCTGATGCAGAGAATGATGATGGCGGTTTTAGTGAAGAGTGGGAAGCCCAAAGGGATAGTCAACTAGGACCTCATCGCTCTACATCAGAGTCACGAGCTGCTGTCCAGGAAATTTCCAGCAGCATCCCAGCCAGTGAAGATCCAGAGGAAAGTATGTGCATTTCTCTATGTTGCAAAGTCATGGATTTCTTTAGGTAGCTACATTATCAACCTCTCTAAGAATAAAATGAATTGAGAGCATTACAGTCTAATTCTATATCATATGTAGCTTTTAGTGAGAAATATCGGTAATAGTTGATGACTTTTGTTACAGTTAGGTTTATTAATAGGCAAAATTTTGCCCTTCATATTTTTTATTTTTTGTTTTATTTTTTAAAAGCCAGTCAAATTTAACAGTAGGGGATTGTATACCAACTTTAGTGATGAAAATGTTATTAATAATATGTTCTGATAACCCACTACCATCAGACCTGCCTAGATGGTTTACGTTGGCCTTTTATAGCTTGATCTTTTGGCATCTATTTCATAAAGTAAAAGATTTTTTTGAAATTATTCCAATAAGACTTCATGGCTGTAATATATTTGTCTGCAAAAATTTCATTAATATATTTCACTCTTTGCTGTACTGAGATCTGTGGATTCGCACGTTACAATCTTTCACATTGTTATTCCTTTTGTTGGCAAGTACTATCTTTTATTAATTTTAAGGAAAATCAAAGTGATTTAGAATATTGGCCGAAATGCAAATATTTCTTTAGTGTCTAAGATGTGTTTCCACTTGATAGATTTAAGTTAGCACTTAGGACTTCTTAGGAACATTATCTATCAGTCATTAGAGCCCCTTGGTTAGGGCTCAGTCATCTCTTAGAAGTTTGATGTATTGAATAAGGAGATTAGCACATTTTACAACTAAGGTATCCTCAGTTTTCCTGTTTTCACAAAAGTGAAATTCGATTAAAACATTACAACAAAATATTAAGTAATTTTAAAGAAACAAACACCTAGATTCCTTAGTTTATTTAATCATTAATTATTATGACCTTGACATTATACTAGTTTGAGCAGAACAATTTTTACAGCTTGCTCTGCTTTTAACTGAGTCAGACCTTTCCCTGGGCATATTCATGACTTTGTTGCTTGGCTGAGTTTTCCAAATGTCAGAGTTCAGCTGCAGCCTGTGACTTTCCTACTTCTGGGAACTACACGTAATTGCCTACTCTTACACCAAGTTTAACTTGCCTGCTCTTAGAGCAAGTTTAACTTGCATTTGCTGATATTTTTTTCTGCCCTCAAAGTTATCATCATAGGCCGGGCGGGGTGGCTCAGGCCTATAATCCTAGCACTCTGGGAGGCCGAGGTGGGAGGATCGCTCAAGGTCAGGAGTTCGAGACCAGCCTGAGCAAGAGCGAGACCCCGTCTCTGCTAAAAAAATTAGAAAGAAATTATCTGGACAACTAAAAATATATATAGAAAAAATTAGCCAGGCATGGTGGCACATGCCTGTAGTCCCAGCTACTTGGGAGGCTGAGGCAGAAGGATTGCTTGAGCCCGGGAGTTTGAGGTTGCTGTGAGCTAGGCTGATGCCACAGCACTCTAGCCTGGGCAACAGAGTGAGACTCTGTCTCAAAAAAAAAAAGTTATCATCATAAATCGGTTGCCTCTTCTGTTACTTTCCTCTTTTCTTAGAGGTGCCTGGAACCAAAAGAAACAAATAATATAGTTGTTGACCAGAGCAATAGCTTAATTTTTTAATGACTGCCTTTTCCAGTTAGAAGATTCCTTCTCCTATCACCTCCTTGTGTCCTCTTCATCTCCAACTTTTTTGTTTTTAAAGGAAAACTCAAGTATTGCCCCTCTTAAGTTCAGAGCAGTATTTTCTTCATCTAGGGCCAATATAAATTAATAATTGACATTCTTCAACACCTTAGTATCCACCACACACATAAGCATCTCTGATTGCATTAGTGAGTTAAAGCAGACTTATGGTTACTTACAAAAAAGTATCAGTGCACACTAGAATTTGGTTTCTAAAAAACATGTGTCTTGCAAAACAGCCTTTTAAAAATCAACATTTAATCAGAAAATTGAACAAAGTTTTTAATTAGAAGTGTAAAACATTTTTATTCAGTTTATCAAAGTAGTGAAATTAGCCTGTTGTTTCTAGGAGTGGAAAATGGAGTCATAGAGACTCTTTTTCTGTAACCTCCAGGGACATGGAGGTAAAATAAAAGGTAAAATAATAAATTTCAGGCAGTTTTTAGTGTGTTTGTATTTATTGAAAAGATAATGAGAAATATTTTTTTGTGTTATTATATTTACATTAGGCACATATGCTGCCAGAAATAGTTTAGGCAAATCTTATAATTAGAGTGAATATTCATCATCATTTATTATCTTTACCAGTCTTAGGCCTAGTATACAAGCAAATGCCCCTTAATATTTAAGGAGCACCATAATTATCCAAAATTATTTTTCAGAATTGGCAATGAAAACAAAACAAAGCAAAATAATAAAAACACCAAAAAAACCAGTAGAAGGCTTAGATTACTATTATTAATAGTAAAGAGCAGTCAAATACTAGTAGCCAATCTCAGCACTAACACTTGGCAATAGAATACTATTCATTTATTATGTTTAACTTAAGCAGTTTCCATTGCTGTGACTTTAGTTTCTTGGCCATGGCATATTTTGGTTGAATAAATCAAAAGGAGCTGTTTAAAGAAAATTTCCCAAGCAAACATAATTTTTCTTAGTTTTTATATGCTGATTCAGTCTCTTCTGGATATAGGTAAATAAAACATCACTTCAGTAATTGCCTAAAGAAAAATTAATGGTTACTACTTTATCTCCTGACTCTATTTTAATTTTGTTAATACAATATATCTACATTTCTTCCTCTGTTAAAATGAATGCTGTGAAGTATTATACAGCATTTGCCATGATATTGCTAATATTTAAACAAACAGCTTTTTAAATAAAAAAGTGAGGCTGTAAATGTAAGCTTGATTCAATATATTAAATTTGTTTTGTAAGAGATATATTTATTGAGATATAATTCACATACTGTACAACTCACTCGTTTAAAGGGGTAGCTTTGGTATAGTCACAAGATCATTCGACCATCACCACAATCAGTTTTAAAACATTTTCACTACCACTACAAGAGACCCCATGCTCCTTAGCTGTTACCCCTTCAATCCCACCCATTCCCCCCATTTAAAGTATGCAATTCAGTGGTTTTTAGTGTAGTCATAGAATTACACAACCATCACTACAAGCTAATTTTAGAACATTTTCATCACCTGAAAAGAAATCCTATACCCATTAGTCGCCACTCTCCCAACACCAACCCCCAGCCCTAGGCAGCCATTGATATACTTTTTATCTTAATAAATTCACCTATTCTGGACATTTCATATAAATAGAATCATACAGTGTGTGGTCCTTTGTAGTACTGGCATCTCTCATTTAGCATGTTTTCAGGGTTCATCTATGTTATAAAATGTACCAGTACTTCATTTCTTTTTATAATCAAATAATATTCCATTGTATAAATCTACCACATTTATTATGCATTATCAGTTAACGGGCATATGGGTTGTTTCCATTTTTGGCTATTATGAATAATATTACTATGACCACCTGTGTACACATCTTTGTATGGACATATGTTTTTACTTCTCTTGAGTATATACCTAGGAGTAGGGACATACATTTTTATCTCTCTTGAGTATGTACCTAGGAGTAGAATTACAGGGTCATATTTAACCTTTTGAGGAACTGCTAGACCGTTTTCCAAAATGATTACACTATTTTACATTCCCACCAGCAGTGTATGAGGGTTCCAGATTCTCCACATCCTTGCCAATAGTTGTTACTGTCTGTTCTTTTTATTATAACCATTCTAGTGGGTATAAAAAGGTATCTTGTTGTGGTTTTGATTTGCATTTCCCTGATGGCTAGTGATGTTGAGTATCTTTTTGTGTGGTGTTTATTGGTCATTTGTATATTTTCTTTGAAAACTACCCATTCAGATCATTAGCTCATTTTTTATTTGTCTTTCTATTTTTGAGTTGTAATTGTTCTTTATTCCAAATTAAGTTCCTTATCAGATAAACGATTTGCAAAAATTTTCTCTTGCATTATTTTTTGAAATTCATTTCTGTCGCCTTTTTTTATACTGAAGAACTTTGCCTCTTTTAGTGAGTTTTTTTGTTTGTTTCTTTGTTTTTTTTTCCTCTTTTTTTTTTTTTATTTCAGCTTATTATGGGGGTACAAAAGTTCAGGTTATATATATTGCCCATGTCCCACCCATCCCCCCCGAGTCAGAGCTTCAAGTGTGTCCATTCCCCAGACAGTGCGCATCGCACTCATCATGAAGTTATACCCCCATCCCCCCGTGTTTCTTTGTTTTTTGAGATAGGATCTTGCTCGGGTGATCCTCCCGCCTCAGCCTCCTGACTAACTGGGAGGGACTACAGGCCCACGCCACCACACCCAGCTAATTTTTAAATTTTTTGTAGAGACAGGCTCTTCTTTAGGCTGGTCTCAAGCTCCTAGGCTCAAGCAACCCTCCCGAGGAAGTTCAAGACCAGCCTAAGCAAGAGCAAGATGCCTTCTCTACTAAAAAATAGAAAAAATTACCCAGGCATGGTGGCGCATGCCTATAGGCCCAGCTACTCGGGAAGCTGAGGCAGTAGGATTGCCTGAGCCCAGGAGTTTGAGGTTGCAGTGAGCTATGATGACACCACTGCACTCAGGGTGACAGAGTTTTGGTGGTATATACATTCAATGAAATATTATTCAGCCTTAAAAAGGAAGGACATTCCGACACATGGTATAACATAAATAAACCTCGAGGACATTATGCTTGGTGAACAAGCTAGTCACAAAAAGAAAAATACTATATAATTCCACTTATATCAGAGTAGTCAAATTCATAGAGACAGAAAATAGAATGATTGTTACTAGGGGTTAGAGGGAGGGGAATGAAGAGTTAGTGTTTAATGGCTGCAGAGTTTCTGTTTTGCAAGATCAAAAGAGTTCTGTGGATGGATGATATGATAAAATACTTTTATGGGTATTTTACCACAATTTAATTTTTTTAAAAATTAAAAGGAAAAGGGCCGGGCGAGGTGGCTCACGCCTATAATCCTAGCACTCTGGGAGGCCGAGGCGGGTGGATCGCTCGAGGTCAGGAGTTTGAGACCAGCCTGAGCAAGAGTGAGACCCCGTCTCTACTAAAAAATAGAAAGAAATTATCTGGCCCACTAAAATATATATATATACAAAAAATTAGCCGGGCATGGTGGCGCATGCCTATAGTCCCAGCTACTCGGGAGGCTGAGGCAGTAGGATCGCTTGAGCCCAGGAGTTTGAGGTTGCTGTGAGCTAGGCTGACGCCACGGCACTCACTCTAGCCCAGGCAACAAAGCGAGACTCTGTCTCAAAAAAAAAAAAAAAAGAAAATTAAAAGGAAAAGAAACCACCGTCTGAGAGAAAATATTTGCAAATCATATTACAAGTCCTGTTAAATGACTTACATTTATTATATATAAAGAATGCTTACAGGCCAGGCATGGTGGCTCACACCTGTAATCTCAGCACTCTGGGAGGCCAAGGCAGGAGGATCACTTGAGGTCAGGAGTTTGAGACCAGCCTGAGCAAGAGCAAGACCCTGTCTCTATCAAAAATAAAAAAAATTAGCCAGGAGTGGTGGAACACACCTGTAGTCCCAGCTACTTGGAAGGCTGAGGCAGGAGGATTGCTTGAGCCCAGGAGTGAGGTTGCTTTGAGTTAGGCTGACTCTATGGCACTCTAGCCTGGGCAACAGAGCAAGACTCTGTCTCAAAAAATAAAATAATATAATATAAATAAATAAATACTTGAAACTTAATAAAATTGTCAAAATTAAATATGGGGGCCAGGTGTGGTGGCACATGCTTGTAATCCTAGCACTTTGGGAGGCTGAGGTGAGAGGATCACTTGAGCCCAGAAGTTTTAGGTTGCAGTAAGTTATGATGATGGCACTGCACTCTAGCCCGGGCAACAGAGTGAGACCTGTCTCAAAAAAAAAAAAAAAATGTGGGTGTGGAGGGAATGCTTTGACCAGACATTTCACTAAAGGGGAAATATAATGGCTAACAAGTGCATGAAAAGATGTTCAGCATCATTAATCAGAATATCTATAATTAAAAAGACTAACAATACCAAGTGTTGGTGAGGATGTGAAGAAACTAGAACCCTCTTGTGTTGCTGGTGGGAATGTAAACTGGCACAGCCAGTGTGGAAAACAACTAGGCAGTTTATTAAAAAGCTAAACCTAAACTTACCATATCTCAGCAATTCCACTCCTTGGAATCTACCCAACAGAAAGAAAATAATCTATCCCCACAGAGTCATGCACTCAAATGTGTACATCAGCATCACTCATAATACCCAAAACCTCAAAACAGCACAGATATCCATCAGCTAAGAAATGGATAAACAAAGTAATCGTATATCCATACAACGGAAAGCTATTCAGCAATACAAAGGAACAGGCACATGCAATTTCATAGATAAACCTCAAAAGTATTATATTAAAAGAAGCCAGCCACATATTGTATGAGTATGAGCATCATATTGTATGAACCTATTTATGTGAAATGTCTAGAAGAGGCAAATTTCTAGAGATAGAAAGCAGATCAGTGGTTGCTGAAGGCCTGGGGTAGGAGCTGGTATTAAGTGTAAATCGGTACACAGTATCTTACAGGGGTGGTGGAAGTACAGATTGTGACGATGGCTGTACAGCTCTGTACGTTTTCCACAATCATTGAATCTTACAATGGATAAATGTTAAAAGAAATTATACCTTAGTGAAGCTGTTTTTTAAAAAAAAGATGATGCCTGTCTCATAAGGGTTATTATAAGAATTCATTAATTTATTAGTATAAATATTGAGTATAAGCTAGGCATTTGATAGATGACAATTATTATTGTTGTTATTGATAAATAACAGCAGCATCTGTTAAGATTCCAGAGTCAGTCACTGAATCTGAAACTCCTATTGTTGAAAACAAAAAAAAAAGAAAGAAAACCTAGCTAAAGCCTAAGTATATCATTTACTTCTCATTCAATGTGGGGTGGAGTAAGGCAGTGATAATTTTTGAATTGTGAAATCATAGCAAAGAGTAACTTTTTTATATTCATAATCTTTCCTTTTTAGGGGGAGTAAAACTTGGATTGGGAGATTTCATTTTCTACAGTGTTCTGGTTGGTAAAGCCTCAGCAACAGCCAGTGGAGACTGGAACACAACCATAGCCTGTTTTGTAGCCATATTAATTGTAAGTACACACTAATAAAATGTGTCAGAACTCCTAATGTCAAAAATGACTATCCTTTTAAAGGCAGGTCTGTTTTAATCCCAGGTGGGCTAACCATTCCAGTCCCCCGAGGAGCTTTTTAAAAACCTCAGTAGTTCTCCTTCCTGGCCACACATTTAAAATCACCTGGGAGCTTTTAAAACTGTGAGCTCTGCCCGGAGATATTCTTAATTTAATTTGTTTTAATTGTGTAGTTTTTCAAAGTTCCCCAGGACATTCTGATAAGTACTTCTGATTGGGAACCACTGCTTCAAGCTCAGCAGCAAAGATGTGTATGAAATTAGCTCTGCTAGAGGTCAGTGTTAAAGAGATGAACAGATCTTCCCTTAGTCCCTGGACTTAGTCACTGAGGGTTTGGTCTTTTTGCATTTAGTGACACAAGGTGCAATATACAGTGTTCCTTTGGGCAGCAAGTATCCAGTGAGAGAAACTAACACCATGCGTGATCCCACGTAGATCTTGCTTACAGTGCTACAACTTGAACCCTGAAGCTTTCAAAACTATGATTTAAGTAAAAACTTCATAAAAGATTGCTTACTGCTATTTTTCCTAAAGATGTGATATCTTTGACGTATATTTATAGTATGTGAGTGAAGTTAGATGAAAGATTAGGTAAGAGACTTTACTTATGCATTTATTTTGCAATTACATTTGTGATTTATCGTGTAAGTGAGAATTTTCGTGTATTTCGTTTCTCTTTTGAGATTTGTTTTCTGGATTTGAGAGTATTTATTGGATGTGTTGTGTCTTTTAAGAAGATTACTTATTCTGAGTGAACCAAAATTGTCCTCAGCCTCTAGACTTTATAGTTAGTGTCTCAGTAAATAGGGTGAAAAATGAACTATATTATGTGGCCTCTACTCTTCATAAACAAACTTTTGTTAGCAGTTTGTTCTGTGAGCATCTCTTTGTTCCCATTATAACATGAAGAATGCTTTTCACCTCTGGGATTTTAACCAACCAAACAAAAATCATAGAGGCCCACTCAGTATTTTATTTTATTTTATTTTTTTGAGATACGGTTCTCGCTTTGTTCCCCAGGCTAGAGTGCAGTGGCATCGTCATAGCTCACAGCAACCTCAAACTCCTGGGCTCAAGAGGTCCTCCTGCCTCAGCCTCCCGAGTAGCTGGAACTAGAGGTGTGCACCACCATGCCCAGCTGATTTTTCTGTTTTTTGTAGAGACAAAGTCTTGCTATGTTGCTCTGGCTGGTCTTGAACGCCTGGCCTCAAGTGATCCTCCTGCCTTGGCCTCCCAGAATGCTAGGATTATAGACATAAGCCATCATGCCCAGTCAACTCAATACATTAGATAGAAATTTCTGTATTTAATTTTTTTTTTTTTTTTTTTGAGACAGAGTCTCACTCTGTTGCCCGGGCTAGAGTGAGTCCCGTGGCGTCAGCATGCGCTGGGACTACAGGCATGCGCCACCGTGCCCGGCTAATTTTTTTCATATATATTTTTAGTTGGCCAGATAATTTCTTTCTATTTTTAGTAGAGATGGGGGTCTCGCTCTTGCTCAGGCTGGTCTCGAACTCCTGACCTTGAGCAATCCACCTGCCTTGGCCTCCCAGAGTACTAGGATTACAGGCGTGAGCCACCGCGTCCGGCCTCTGTATTTAATTTTTTTTCAAAAATAGTTTCACTTTGGCCAGGTACAGTGGCTCATGCGTGTAATCCTAGCACTCTGGGAGGCCGGGACAGGAGGATTGCTTGAGCTCAGGAGTTTGAGACCAGTCTGAGCAAGAGCAAGACCCCATCTCTACTAAAAATAGAAAAATTAGTACACGCATATAGTCCTAGCTACTCGGGAGACTGAGGCAGGAGGATCGCTTGAGCCCAGGAGTTTGAGGTTGGTGTGAGCTAGGCTGATGCCATGGCACTCTAGCCCAGGCAACAGAGCAAGACTCTGTCTCAAAAAAAAAAAAAATATATAGTTATTTTCAAATTCTATTCCTTTCCTAGAATTAGGGGATAAAATAACAGTGTGAGCCTAGTAAATGCAGCAAAAAAATAAAATAAATATTTCCTTTTTAATCAAGAAGCTATCTTTTTTTCATGGCAGCTCTTCCAGATTTAATGAAATATTTGTTCTAAAATTTAACCCCAAAGGAAAATTATTCAATTAACTAAGTTAAAACCAAAGCTGAGTATGGTGGCTCATGCCTGTAGTCCCAGCTATTTGGGAGGCTGAGTGAGGCGGGGGAATTTGAGGAATTTGAGGTTACAGTGAGCTATGATGGCACCACTGCACTCCAGCCTGGGCAACAGAGGGAGATCCTGTCTCTGAAAGGATTTTTTGAAAAAAATGTTAAAATGAAGACTTGTGATTGAGTTGTTTTGCCTGAAAATGGTTTCAGAACTATGTATGAGTTTGTGTCTTCCCCATCCTCTCCACAGGGTTTGTGCCTTACATTACTACTCCTCGCCATTTTCAAGAAAGCATTGCCAGCTCTTCCGATCTCTATCACCTTCGGGCTTGTTTTCTACTTTGCCACGGATTATCTTGTACAGCCCTTCATGGACCAATTAGCATTCCATCAGTTTTATATCTAGCACATTTGCAGTTAGAATCCCATCGATGTTTCTCCTTTGACTATAATAAAATCTGGGGAGGACAAAGGTGATTTTCCTATGTCCACATCTAACAAAGTCAAGATTCCTGGCTGGACTTTTGCAGCTTCCTTCCAAGTTTTCCTGACCACCTGCAGTATTGGACATTGGAAGGAGATACCTTTAGAAAATGGTTTTGAACATTCTTCATCATGGTGGACTGTGTCCCTCGGTGCAAAACTACCAGATTTGAGGGACAAGGACAAGGAAATGTGATGGGCCAAGAAGTTGCTGTGCTCCCTCAACGGTTTGACCCTTTGTCACAGGGAGATTTTACCAACACTGCAGACTCTCAGGACTACCATTACCAAAAGGTTAAATGAAGTGGTTTAAACCAAACAGAACTCTTCATCTTAAACTACATGTTGAAAATCAACCTAATAAATCTATATTAATTGAATTCTGAACCTTTGCAGGAGATACTGTGAGGAGAGCAGGCACCAGCAGCAAAATGGAGAGGTGGAAAGGGGCTCACGCTTTCACTTCCAGACTTTTTTGCTGATTTATAATTTTTAAATAAGACTTCCCCCCTCCCCCACTTTGAGTCAAGTCATATGTGTAGGTTGATTTTGACCATCTTTGTTCTCAAGCACTGAAACTCATTACCATCTCTGGTCACCATTTCTTCCCAAGGCCAGTCTGAACTTATCTGAGGTTGCTTTATCCTAAAAGTGTTAGCCTCAGGTTCCAAATTCAGTAATTTCTGAAAATAATGGAAATATTGCTCAACAATTCCCCATCATCTTTAGTTAATTCTGGATTTTCTGCCAAATTCCTAATTTTTAGATATACATGTAGGTTCACTTGCCCCAAGATGCCCCCTCTGTCCCTCTTCCCTCCATTCCCATGCAGGCAGCCCTCTCCTACAGCAAGTAAGGCAGCTCTGTCATGGTAGCAGATGATCCTGGTATTCTAGGATTTTACTCTTTGTGTGATGCAAAGAATGTGTTATGAATCAGTGCTATCAGCCTTGCTGTCACACCTTCTTCCATAGCAGATACGATGTGTGCCCAAAGACAGTAGAATTAAAGAAGAGTAAAATGGCTGGTGAAGCACTTTCTGTCCTGGTTTTTCTTTTTTTCCTATAACCCACTGCCTCTGACAGTAGGTCAGAATTTGAACTAACAGCCAAAAGCTGGTGGTTTATAAGATCATGAATCAGTTGTATCAGTACAAAGCAAGAGTTTGGAGACAGCCATCACTTGGTGAGCTGTAGGAGAACCTGGGGTCAGGAGGAGAACCAGCTGCCAAGAGGGAGAAAGAAGGGGCCTCCAGTGGCCAAGGGGACAGAATGAGCTAATGACGTGAAGGAGGAGATCCAGGTTATTCCTCAGGAACTTCACAATGGGTGCTTTGTGGTCTCCTGTCTGCCTAAACATTTCTGTCAATGTGCCTTTGTGTGAATCGGGCAGCGGAGTGGAGTTCGGTCTCTGCGCAGTTTGGTGCACAGAGCCATCAGCCTGGGGGCACATGACACCTCCAAATGAAGCCTTGCTGGGGCACAGCCCTCCTTTCACCACAGAGAACCCTCAGCCATGCTGACCAGATGGTAAGCATTTGTGAGAATCTTAGTTTCCTCCTACAGCTGAAGAAAGGCTGGCTTTTCCTCTGTTGCATGCTGTTTTCTCTCCCAGCCTATCATGTGATCCGGTTTGGGGTTCTCTTTGGAGTTTAGAGTATTTGTTTTCTGTCACGAGATACTTCTCATAAAAAACTAACCAGGAGTAGTGTTCATGTACTAACTTGAGTATAAGCGAAAACTAGCATAGAATAGGCAGTTAAGAACAGCAGGAAAAATAAGAGCTATGCCAAGGAAGAGTGGAACTTAGAGTAGTAGGTTCTGTCATCTCCATTTATGTTTTCCTTTTAGTCCCGTTTTCCCAGATTCACACTTTTCCTCCTCTCAGACACATGGCAACATGGGTGTTGTCCTCGAGAAAGCACAGCTGCAACAAAGCCACTTGAACGCCAGTTTATGATTGGAAGCATTCTTGAGGGTCCCCAATGTGTCTTTCATGACAGGTTTCCCCTCAGAAGAGGGTCTGTGGGGTGTGTGTGTTTAAGCCCATCCTGTGTAGAAAGATGGCAGTGATTCTCCTCACATTGGAGCCACAGCTCAGCCACAGTATAAAGCAGCGCACAAAGGACCTATTTCTTCAAATCACTGATCTCAGACACAGAACTTGTCCTTTAAACATTCTTTTTAGAATCAGTTCAGTCATTCTTGAAATACCAAAATGCTAGTGTTGCACCATAAAAAATAGATTTTCACTGGAGAGAAGATTGGCAGTTTCATTGAGGATGCGCCCTCACACATGGGAGAGGGGGTGGCCATGCAGCCAGGCAAACCAATCCTCTGAATAAAAAGAAGGAAGGCAGTAGGAAGAAAAGTAGCCACTCAGTGTCTCAGTCTGACTGGCCTATGGAGTAAAGCGTATTTATTTATATACAGAAGGTCACTATGATGCCTATGGGAATACTAATCATATTTGGAATATTTGTAGAATTTTTCAGAGAGGAGGGCTGGCCTTCCTCTTTTGGATTCTCACTAGGTTAGTGTGTGGTCCTAGGGTCACAGCTCTCACTCTAAAGGGCTAAATTTCTCCGTCAGAAAAAAATGGAGAATGGGAAGCATTCTAAACAACCTGGAAGAAAATAGTCATAGTAAGCAATTTATTGATTTCACTCCAGAAGCAATATCTAAAGGGACAGTGTTTTTACTTTTTGTTTGTTTGTTTGAGACAGAGTCTCTCTCTGCCCAGTCTAGAGTGCAGTGGCATTATCATAGCTCACTGTAACCTCAGACTCCTGGGCTCAAGTGATCCCATCTCAGCCTCCTGAGTAGCTGAGACTATAGGCAGGCGCCACCGTGCCTGGCTAATTTTTCTACTTTTTGTAGAGAATGGGTCTCGCTATGTTGCTCAGGCTGGTTGGTCTCAAACTACTAGCCTCAAGCAGTCCTCCTGCCTTGGCCTTCCAAAATGCTGGAATTACAGGTGTGAGCCACAATGCCTGACTTGTTTTCACTTTTAAACTCCTGGGTCCCCATTTTTTAGTGTTCCTCTGATTTTACAAATCCTTCTATAATAGATGCCCAAACAATAATACTTTAGTACTTCTTCTTTACTTGGCCTCAGATAATATATATGTAATATGTATTAATATACATTATATATATGTATTATAACATGTTTTCTTGGTCATTATTTATAGAATGTGAAATAGAAGTTAAAGTACCCAGTAAGGTCTCCCGGGGTCAGACATCCACAGGAAGCCTCTGATCCCAAACCCCAGAACCAGGTTTTGTATATTTGACTATCTGTAATCTAACCCCAGAAGAAAAAGAGCTCAGAAACCACTATGAAAAGATTTGTTCAATGTCTTCTGTGTTCCTGGCATGGTGCTGGCATCTAAGGATGCAAGTATACATAAGACACATTCTCAGAATGCAGCTGTAGTCTCTGGTTTTCTGGTATATGACACTTTAACTTCTTTAAACTACTGGGTATTTGTCAATAACCACTTTTCACAGCTGCCATTACTGAGGGCTTATAAAATTGATGTTACAAAGGTGACTTGATTCTTTCAGAAACTAATCCTTCAAGTATTCCTTTTTCTCTAACTTTGCTTTTGGATAGTCTATAAAGAACAGTCTGACCTGCCATTCTTTTTCCTCCAAAGATATTCTGAACCCTGAATTTGGAAAGAGACTTGAAAATTGGACATTTGGTTTTGCTGGAAACAATACCATATCATCATTATAATTGTGAGCCCAGAAGTGATCTATATGATCTTCTCACCTCTTTGTAAATTCCTAAAACACAGGAGATTAATAAAAACACTGGTTTCAGCTCCTCACAAGGCTTGTTGAAATTGCCTACCAGAGTGTGCCAACAAGGCTGTCATCAGGCTCCCAGCTCAGAACCTTCTACTTGTCATCATCTGAACAGTCTCCTCTGGTAGGAAACACCTCAGATTTGCATATTAAAAAGCACCCTGGTGCTGAAATAAACCCTTTTCTTGAAAGCCAGAGCCTTCTCCCAGGGCCTTGGGCAGTGGAACGCCTCCTGCTGGGCACTGGGTCCACCCTGGGCCCCTGGATGTGGGGTTGGCATTTCCACTTGGTCTGTATAGCTGGAAAGATTTCCCAGAAAGCAACTAGGCAGCTTCAACATCAACTATAGAGTGGCGCGTGCAGGGCAGTCTTGTTTGTGCAGTTGAGGTGCTGAGATGAGAGTTTCAGCAAGGTCATTTACTCTCACGTGTTCACTGTCTGGCTTCTGCTTCTGTGGACCCTGCTTTGTACCTGATTCAGACAGACTGTGAATACATCCTTTTTATAAATACCTTTCAAATTCTTGGTGAGATATAATTTTGATAGACGATTGCAGATTTTCCTGTATTTGTCCAATTAATAAAGACCACATGAATCCAGCTGTGCTAGTTTTTTTACACGAAAGTATTATACAGGTGGTCCCCCGGTTACGTATCAGATGTCCCTGAGAACATCTTTAGGTTGGATTTGTATGTAACGTGGATCCCTGACGAACAGCACATATATGGTAATAATAACAATACTGTACTGGCTCATGTGTGGTAATAGGGTGCAATACTAAAACAATAATAATGCCTCTCCCTGTACTGTAATAATAAGTTACAGAAACTACCGTGCTTTCTTTTGATTCCTAGGCTAATAGGAATGTTACGCTTATTTTGATCTTCTAACCAAATCAACAAGCCAACGACGCAGCTTAGTAATATTTGGTGCTTTCATCGGAGTGCCGCGTTTCACGTGTTCCAGTATTCTCACCTGATCATTTATAATTGTTCTGATAGTCGAACGACTGAAGCCTAACGCCTTCCCAGTGAGTGGTCGCGCCTGGCCTTTCTCCAAACGCTGGATTATTTCTACTTCCATTTCTATTGTAATCACCTTTCCCTTTGCTGCAGGCTCACCTGGACTTGCAATGGGCTTTTGCTTTGGAGGCATGGTCCAAAGGGGGAAAAACTCACAAAATTAAATTAAAAAGTTAAGACAAAAGTGATGCTGTGCGTAAGCGACTATAGACAATGAGACTAGCTGCCAGCGCAAAGATGCTGCGCCAACCAACCATTTACACCACGTGGGTGGGTTTATGTGTGTGGAAGAAACTAGTTCCTGAATTATTAATTTAATCATTTAATCATAAATTATCCTTATGGGGAGCCTTGGGAGCCTGTTCATAAGTACAGGGTGTCGTAAGTTGGGTTGTCTGTAACCCGAGGACTGCCTGTAATGTGCAACTCTGAAAATTGTCCAGCAGTTATCAAGAAACAGTTTAGGAACAGAAATGCATTGTTTCTATTCTTCACTCGTAATAAGCGGTATGGATGATAGCAGGCCATACCTCTTAAGGGCGCAATATCAAATCTGTTTATAAAAAGCCTTAAAACAACTATTCTTAATAGTTTCTGAAAAATATTTTTTCTGGAAACTTTCACAGTAATGTAAATACTGTGAAAACAAATTATACATTTATAGAACATGTATGTTATAGTAAAATAAAGATATTTCACATGCTAGAGGATTATCTTAAAAGAAATTATTATGTAGGTCACACTAATGGAAAAGAGCAATGTTATTTTTATTGACCTACTATAGCATAGAATGTCCTCTCACTCCATCCCAAAACTCTAGAAAACCCTTTGTTTCTAAACAGTGAATAACATATGCAATGTTGGGATGATTGATCAGAAATAAATCTGTAGCAGGAAAACCGCAGTTGACCACTGTCTTCAGAAGGAGCAGGTATGAGGTGGATGGGTTCCTGGCTCGGTGGCTGAGGGCATCAGGAAGCAGGGAGTGTTCGTTCCCTCCTTTGGGAACTGGAGGCACCGTTTGTTTTCATGGATCTTGTAGGCAGCATCACTCGAGTCCGCTACAGAGGCATCAGGGTTTGTCCACATCAGGGGGAAGGTTTCTGATTTTTAGGCGCCCTGACAGTGGTGCTGTTGATGAGAACGAGGAAGGAACTTGAGTTGTCGAGAAGCAACAATAATGAGGCTGGGTGTCCTGCACCAACAGGTAAGCACCGGAGCTTTCTGTGTGCCCAGCCCACCCCACTCTCCCTGGGGACTCCCCAATGTGCTGTGTGGGGAGTAGCTTAGGGTCCGGTTGACAGTGAAATGACAGCGAGTACATTATTCACTTATGTCAGTTAAACGGGAACGCAGCGTAAAGGAGAGATCCACAAAGGGGATTTAAAATCAGAATTTTCTCCAGAAACAAAATTTTCAACTGAGTTTGGAAAGAACACAAGAGCCTGAATTGACCAAGAAGGCAAAGAACATATATGGTACTAAAAACAAAATCAGGAAGGAAGAAGTATGTGGGAGATACCTGAGGATAATTGGTTTTTGAATAAAGGTGACGGTTTGTCCAGAAGAAAATCCAATTAGCTAACCAAAATCTATTTCCACATTGACTTAGAACATACCTCCTTCACTGCATGACTTCTAGAAACCACGGAGGAAAGTGACCTAGTCTGCCACAGGGGCCTTGTAGCTTATGGACTGTCTCCCGTGGCTGGCCTTCCGTGCCTTCTGTGCCTGGAGTGCCATGCCTGCTCAAAGGGACAGGGACAGCCTCAGTTTTTAGAAGAAAGGGTGACATACTCTTGCTGCCTCTGTTTTTTCTTTTTTTCTAAAATTATTTTAATTATGTAGGATTTGATACAGACTCTATGTAAACCCAAAGTCAATTTCTCATGCAAAAGAGGAAAGGATTTTCTCACCTTGATGGGGTAAACCCATAGAGCACCTCAAGGTGGACCTGCAAGTAAAATTCTGGTTATGATTAGTTTTCTTGGGTAGCAGACTAAACTCAAAGCTGGATGTACACACATCATTGAAAAGTGGAGACAGGCCAGGCGCGGTGGCTCACGCCTGTAATCCTAGCACTCTGGGAGGCTGAGGCAGGAGGATCGATTGAGATCAGGAGTTAGAGACCAACCTGAGCATCTCTACTAAAAATGGAAAGATGAACTTGGCACAGTGGTGCCCACCTGTAGTCCCAGCTACTCGGGACTGAGGCAGGAGGATCACTTGAGCCCAGGAGTTCGAGGTTGCGGTGAGCTAGGCTGATGCCATGGCACTCTAGCGGGGGCTGACAGAGTGAGACTCTGTCTCAAAAAAAAAAAAAAAAGAAAAGTGGAAACAACACTTGGAGCTAAATAAACATATTCAACTACCTTTAAATATTTGAATTTAAGTGAACTCTTTAAGGCCTAGTGCATCTCCATACCGTGGCCATCACCGTGAGGGACACGAATCCCTGTCAAGGAAACAGAGCAGAAATTTTCCAAACTTTATCCTGCACTCAGGTTTGCAAAGATTTTTCTGTATACTAATTAGATTTATCTACATATGCCATAAAATAGCATAAAACCTAAATATTTAGTGAGATGACTGGGTTTTAACTTACGTGGGCTAGATGTATGATTTATGAATTTACATATGATTTATTTATAATCTATGGATGTAAGTATGAATGTGTGATTTCTTCAAATTTTCTAAAATGTTGAAATGGTTTCCGTGCCATCCTTCTGCCTTGGTGGAAATCTACCTGGGAGGCCTTGTTTTGGCATTTCCTAACCCAGCTCCTCCCACCCCCTTCCTCCCAGTTAAGGGTCTTCTCTAATACCCCAGAGTTAGAAAACTTCACCAGGCTTGAGGACTGTAACACCCCAGCGGAAGGGGGAGGGATTTTTGTCCCTCGGGAACCTGCGCAGGCCCAGCACAGTCCAAGGACGTGGTGGGGTGGTGGCCATGCTCTGTTGCGAGGGCATCTGCCTTCACTTTAGCTTATTTCACATCTCCCTAGGGCAGGGCTGGGAGAGCTGGGCCTGCTTCACATTTTGTAAATGTGGCTTCTCTGGCTCCCAGGTGACCTCTGTGGGCATCCAGGAATTAATTCCATGGATATTTGTTAAGGGCCTTCGGCCTTTGACAGAACCTGACAGTGCAGCCAGCCTGCCAGGTTAATGTGCTATTGGTGGCACAGGCCATTTGCACTGGCCACGTGCGAGGTACTGCCCTCTAAGCCTGGGCGCCCCTTCTGTGTCAGATGGACCCATGGTGATGTCCTCAGAGCTGCCCGTGGAGGGAAGAGACAGGGACCTGGGTCCTCTCCCTGTCCACACGCGGCAGGTCATCCTTTGGGGGAACTCTGTTTTCCTAACTGGCAGGGACTGGAACTCCCCCTTTCCCCTCTTGTGCTGGAGATCAGTTCACAAGATAAGTCAGAGACCTGTTACAAGTGATTATGCAACTTTTGTCATTAAAGATACGGAAGGACACCTCAGATTCATCAAGACCCTCCAAGCATTTGGTAATTTTTGTGTGAATTTATTTGTCAAGTCAAAATACACTTTATAATAGTAAACACTCTGGTGGAGGGAGGCGGGTTCCAAGTCTGGGCGGGAGCTGCAGTGTCACTGAGAGCAGGCCCCCGGCTCTGCTGCTCTGACACCAAGCAGGGAGCAGACGGCTCCTTCGCCCTGTCTCTCTTCCTGGCAGCGCTCCAGCTTCCCGGAGCTTCCTGGTGGGGAGGACGGAGAGGCCTTGCCGCCCCCTCAGAGGGCCCCCCTGCCCCTGCCCGGGGCTGGAGACAAGTCTGGCCCCATTTCCCCACTGGGAGCTCAGCCAGCCCAGATGTTTCCTGAATCCTCTCCCTCCACGCACCCACCCTCCCTTCTCGGCCCATCTCCAGTAAATTTTTCTCACCCTCCAAGCCCCTTCCTGGCCAGATTGCTTTGCCCCGGGATTCCGCCCCAGGATGGGGGGGGGCCAAGAACCTGATTCTTCCTTCCCTGCGGTTTGACATTCCTGCGTCTTCCCCACCCACCTTGGTCTGCAGACTCTGGCCCTTGGGACCGGGAAGCCAGCAGAGAAAACTGTCTCCACCACCCTGATGCCCCTGGACCCAGATGAGGGGAGCCAATGATGGCAGGCATAGACTTCGGGGCTGCGCCAGCCCTCCAGGGAGCTGGGCTGCCTGTTAGCACCATGCACGCCTGGGAGCTGCGTGGTGAGTCAGTGAGGTGCCGCAGTGGGTGGGCGAAGGGGGTTTCCATGCGGGATGATGTGTGTGGGAATATGTTTTGAGTAAGAACAAACATTAACCAACTTTTGCCCTTGTTTACAAGGCTGTGCTGGAGAGTGCAGGCTTTATGCCCTTAAGAGACCAGGTGTTTATAAATGGTGGTCAGGACTGAATCCAAACAGGATTCCTCTCCCAGGGCACGTTTGTGATGACAGCTCGAGAAATGTATGGGTTTGTCCTGGCCCATGTCCCCATGTTGTTGAATGTAGGAATAGAGGATAGTGTGGGGTTTGTTTTATTTTTCTTCTTGAGACAGGATCTCACTCTGTCACCCTGGCTGGAATGCAGTGGCATGATCATAGCTCACTGCAGCCTCCAACTCAAGGGCTCAAGCAGTCCTCCTGCCTTCAGCCTCCAGAGCAGCTGAGACTGTGAGCTCGTGCCACCACACTGGCTAATTTCTTTTTCTTTCTTTTTTTTTTTTTTGTAGTGATGGAGTTTCATTATATTGCCCAGGCGGGTCTTGAACTCCTGGCCTCAAGTTAACCTCCCACCTTGGCCTCCCAAAGTGCTGGGATTACAGGTGTGAGCTTCTGTGCCTGGCCGATAGTGTAGTTCTTAATACTTACCCCTCACTTAACCAAGAAAGGCCCCAGAGGAAGGTACTTGCCCCATCAAGCCGATGTTTGTTGAGCGTGTACTATCAATAAGTCCCAGACACCGCACTGAGCCTGTCACAAGCATTGTCTCCTGTCATCCTCACCCCACGCTGTGAGCAGGGGACTGGCATCCCTATTTTACAGATGAGGAAGATGAAGAACACTTGCATAGTCACACTCAGTAAGTAAGTGGCAACGGCTGCCCCCACCCGGACTGTCAAACAACACAACAGCAAACACACATTCATATTGGGCACTGGCCCCCTTTTCTGGGGAACTGGATCACCTGCCTGGATGGGCCTCAGTCTGACAACATTTCTCAACTTACCAATGCTGCTCAAATGACAGAGGACAGGAAGAGACCCTGAGGGTCTAGGACACAATCCAAAGTGGCAGCTTCAAGCGGACAGTTCTCTGGAATGAAAGAAAAAGTTTTATTTTATTTTGTAATTTTTTTGTAGTTTTATTTGGTAAAATACAATATAAAATGTACCATCCTAACCATTTTGAGTGTACGGTTTGGTGGCATTAAGTAACTTCACATTGTCTTGCAACTGTCACCACCATGCATCTCCAGAGCTCCTTCCCTCATCCCAGACTGAGACTCGATACCCTCGAACAACATCCTGTGCGGAGTACGGTGGCGCCTGTAGTCCCAGCTACTCGGAGGCAGAGGCAAGAGGATCACTTGAGCCCAGGACCAGGAGTTCAAGTCCAGCCTGAACAACGTAGCAAGACCCCATCTCTAAAAAAATAAAAAGCAACTCCCGATTTCCCCCTGCGCCAGCCCCTGCAACCACCCTTCCACTCTGTCTCTATGAACTTGACTACTCACTCTAGGACCCTCACATGAGTGGAACAGCACAGTATTTGTCCTTTCGTGACTGGCTTATTTCACTTAGCATAATGTCCTCGAGGTTCATCTGTGTTGTTGTATATTTGTTTTAATATAAAAATAACCATGATACCATCATAAACCATCACCAAAAATATTTAACACCCCTCCACACACACTTCCAATCTTAAAGTTAATCAAGTTCCCAGAAGCTGAGCTGTATCTCTCTAGTGTCTGTGTCCCCAAGGTCACATGCCCTAGCGTGAGAAGCACGGACCGCGGAGCCTCAGCCCCCAGTTCTGCCCAATGAGTGCAGCGCTGTGGTGGCCTGACATATAGGCCTGCGCCCCAGGTCTCTATGGCCCCAGCTTTCCGCTGCCCTCCTTGTTCTCAGCCCTTGGGGCTGCCCATTCTCAGGAATTTTCCATTGTTATGTTTATTTTTGTTTAGATTAATGCAAATGTTAATTTGTTGCCGTCCTTTCAAAAATGAGACAACAGCCATACAGGTTAGCTCTCCCAAGATCCCCTAGCCAGTGGGTGGTAGACACAAGTGCCTCCCCAGGCAGGCCGAACACAACGGCTTCCTGGGGCCCCAAACCACAGGCCCAGGGCCCCGGTGCGATGGGATTCCAGCATGCCACCACGGACACTACGGCACTGGCACGCTGATGCTGCTCGTCTGAACCCCATTTGCTTGGTAGTTATGTTGCATTTAATTTCTGCAGGTCTGCCATCCCTTATTTGCAATTATGAAATTCAGAAAGCTCTAAAAACTGAAAGTTTTCTCATAAGTTTGTCAGTAAGACCTGACATGAGCTCCTGTGAGGTCATTTAGAGTCTTGATTTATCCCCTTTAGGTGAACATTTGTATGTTTTGTTGCAGAGCTATGAATGTGTGTGTGTGTGTGTGTGTGTGTGTGTGTTTGCTGTTGTTTTGTTTGTTTTGATTGAACAGGGCTCCCAACCCTGCCGGGTGTATTGTATAATATGCAGTTTAGGCCAGGCGTGGTGGCTTATGCCTACAATCCCAGCACTTTGGGAGACTGAGGAAGATCCCAGGAGTGGGCAACATCGACGTCATCTCTACAAAAATAAGGGAAAATTAGCCGGGCTTGGTGGCACATGCCTGGAGTTCCAGCTACAGGAGGCTGAGGCAAGAGGATCACTTGAACCCAGGAGTTGGAGGCTGCAGTGAGCTATGATCGTGCCACCACACTCCAGCCTGAGCAAGAGAGCAAGACCCTGTCTCTTTAAAAAAAAAATGCAGTTTAGTAAATTCTAAAATCTGAAAATTCTCAATTCTGAGACCAATTCTCTTGGTCCCAAAAGTTTCTGATAAGAGATTGGGACCTGGAGATAGAGATATATATGTAGATATATATATATATATATATATATATAATGAGATCATAGTGATATAAAAGCTGTAAAAGTAAAGAACTTAGACCTAGTTTTATGACTCTATGTCATTAAGCGGCATTACACTCTAAAACATGGGGCCAAGATTACAGTCCCAGCGTTACTGAAGCTGGGAAGCACCACAAAAACCTGAGGTTCCGGCTGGGCACAGTGGCTCACGCCTGTAATCCTAGCAGTCTGGGAGGCCGAGGAGGGTGGATCGCTCAAGGTCAGGAGTTCGAGACTAGCCTGAGCAAGAGCGAGACCCCGTCTCTACTAAAAAATAGAAACAAATTATCTGGCCAACTAAAAATATATATAGAAAAAATTAGCCGGGCATGGTGGCGCATGCCTGTAGTCCCAGCTACTCAGGAGGCTGAGGCAGTAGGATCGCTTGAGCCCAGGAGTTTGAGGTTGCTGTGAGCTAGGCTGACGCCACGGCACTCACTCTAGCCCGGGCAACAGAGCGAGACTCTGTCTCAAAAAAAAA
>CM052442.1:22735624-22751630 GCA_028533085.1 Varecia variegata | reverse complement strand
GGGTCTCGCTCTTGCTCAGGCTGGTCTCGAACTCCTGAGCTCAAACAATCCGCCCGCCTCGGCCTCCCAGAGTGCTAGGATTACAGGCGTGAGCCACCGCGCCCGGCCGAGACTTTCATCTTTTTAAGGAAAAATCTGTATTACGAGTTTTTAAACAACTGATGTAATGGCTTTTTATAAAGAAATCTCTTGCTCAATTAAAACAGTGAGTCTAATTTAGATTCTGAACTCCCAGTTTTTCAAGGACATAGAAGTATTTTTTAATTGCTCTCTCTGTTTTCCTCTGGAACCCTGAAACAAGTTGTTCCTGAACTTCTGCCAGGTGTCGACGGGCCCTGTCTGGCTCTGGCGTGTGAGCTGCACCGCCGGTGTGGGCGCCTGGTTCTCCACTACGCACCGCGCTCGCTACGGTCCCAGCGCGGGTCTCCTGGTCACCTGTGGGTCACCTTGCCCACACACCCGCGCCCGCACTCGGGACAGCTGTCGGAGCCCCGGGCTGCAGCAGCGCCGGGCGGCGCCCTGCCCCTGCCCCCGTCCCCGCCCCCGGCCTGGCGCCTCTCCAGGGCTCTAACCCGCTGCCTGTCCCGCAGGCGGAGATGCGGCTGCTCCTGCTCCTGTCGCTGCTGCTGGTACCGGCGCCCGCGTCCGCGGTGAGTGCGGCCCTGTCCCGCCCCCGGGAGGACCCTTCGGGGAGGCAGGGACGAGGACGTGTGGGTCCCCGGCTGGTTGGAGCCCACCGCCTGCGGCAACATCCCAGGAGAGGGGCCATGTCGGGGAAGATGGGAAGCGAGGAGGCGAGCAGGCCTGCCTGAGCTCCTTCAGAAAGGGCTGGGACCGTGAAGCCAGCTGGCCAGGTGCAGGTTTCAGGGATGGCACCGTCTCACCACCCTCCCCCTTCAGAAGGTGGTAGGTGCACTTCATGGAGGTGCAGTTAATGCAGTTAAAGACCCCAGGTGGTCTTCCAAGGTGGAAGGACAGGTTGGGGGCAATGCTGGGACCAACCAAAGTGCAGGGCTAGGTGGCCCATCCCACCAGACACCTGTCACCTGGAACCAGTTGCAGCTTCAGAGGTGTGGGGTCCCTGCCATTTCGTGTCCCCTTGGAGTTAGCACTAGAACAGGACTGTCCAGTAGAACCTTCTGAGATGATAGACAAGTTCTGTGTCTCTGCTGTCCAATAGGTAGCCACTAGGTCCGTGTGGCTATTGAGCACTTGAAATGTGGCTCGTGCAACTGAGAAACTGAGTTTTAATTTTATTTGTCTTTAATTAATTTAAATTTAAATAGCCACACGTGGCTAGTGGCCATCATATCAGACTGCACATTTTGAGAGGGGATAAAAGAAGCCAACTGGTGATCAGAGTAGCTGTTTCATTAACAGGTTCCCAAAGGACAGGGCTCCCTGGGGAAGGTAGCAGGGCTCTGAGGACACACAGGAAATCTTGATCGCTGGACCCACCTTCGGGGAGGAAAGGGTCTGAGAGCTGGGTGCTGCCCTGCTAGGTGTCTGGCAGAAAAAAGGGCACAGAGGCAGCCAGGCCCTGTCCTGCCCCTGGAGAGCTGTCCCCAAGGAGAAACCCACAGCCCTGTCCACCCCTCTATGAGGCAGGCAGGAAGTGAGAGAGGAAAGGTCCCTGAGAAAGGACCCAAACTGCTGCCTCTGTGGGCTCGTGGGTGTGGGGCAGGCAGGGGTGGAGGTGGGCGTTGGGCCCGCCTCCAAGAGCCCCGCGGGTCCAACACGGGCCGCAGAGCGTTGGGTGGGCCAGGGCCAGGCTTCCTCAAGTCCTCTCCACCACCTGCCAGCTCCCCACAGTCACCTCTGTGACCCCGTGGACCTTGCTCTTAAGTGCCACACTCTGAGGTTCTTCAGTGTGTGCTGGTACCCAGCTGCAGGAGGGCCAAAGCCCTGGGACAGGGCCACTGGGACAGTGTCAAGGCCCTAGGATGAAATCCCAGAGCCACCCTGTAACAGCTGCATGACCCTGGGCAAATCCCCAAGCAGTAGAGTCCTCTCATTTGGGGGCAATAATGCCCACCCCAGGCTGTCGTGCAGATGAAACCAATCGAGGTTCATGATGCACCCTGGATCCTATTAGGCCCTTTCTCCCTTAGAAACACCTGAGCAGCCTTCGCCCACCACCTCCTACTCGCAGTGTGGGCGTCTCAGGAGGGCCTGGGTGCGGCCTGGGCGGGGTACTCTTCTCCCCTACCCTCGACCTGTCCGGTGGAGGGGCTGTGGCCCTGCTCACAGCTCAGCTGCCTCCGTTTCTGGTTCTAGCTGGGGCAGGGTCCACCGCCGGGTCCTGAGCACCTTTTCGGGATCCCGCTAGTGCTGCCAGGGGTCAGTGTGAACAGAACGAGTCGATGACTAAAGGTGGTGGCCTGCGGGTCCCCGTGCCCCAGCCTCTGCCCCTGCTCGCGTGCTTGCTGTCTCTCACACCCCCACGCACGCTGGGCAGCTGATGCCCCTGGAAACTGCAGCAGGCAAGGGGGCCCCTGGGTGGCTCAGGTAGGAGTGGGAGCAGGTGTGGGTGGGGCGCTGACGGCAGCAGGGACAGGTGGGGGCAGGCCCAGGGCGGGGCTGGGCTGCACCAGCTCATTCTGCTTCACACCGTCGGACACTTCATCGTTGGGGTAATTACAGAGAAGCAGAACTCTGTGCCTTCTGGAGAGACAGCGTGCGGTGAGTGGACAGACCGGGGCTCCTTAGGCACAAGTGCTGGTGCCCTGGGCCGCTGGGCGCCTGCCTCGCAGGTGTTGGGTGCAGGAAGCAAGAGGATGTTCGAGAGGGACGTGTCCTGGGCTTGGCCCCTGTGTTCAGGCCAGTCTTCCCCGACCTCAGCCTAGAGCCACAAGGTGGCTCTGTGGCAGAGGCACTCCTTGTTGCCTTGGCCACACCTTGGTCCAGCCCAGCTCTGGGGAAGGATGGCTTTGGGGAGGGAGGCTCAGGCTGCAGTTCAAAGGAGCCAGGACAGACATCTGAGCAGGCCTTGGGCAGAGAGGGATTAATAACCAGGCCAGGCCACAGGTGAGAAGGCAGCAGCCCTCGAGGGCTGCTTCGTGAATTCCTATAGTGTAGGGATGGGCTTTGTGTGTAGGGGGGTGGGGGGTGCCAGAATCCCAGCCGCGACTACAGGGTCTCCCTGGAAAGTCCCCCCACCCCCAACACTCGATATCTTCCCTTTGAAAATAAAAACTTGATCCAAGCCCATTTCAGTTTAAAATTTTATTGAGAGAACACTCTGATAATTTGGTTCACTGGTTTCAAAAGCTTGGAGATTTTGTCCCAGTTAGAACTGAAGGAGGAGATGATTTTAAAAAGTGAAAGCTAAGACCTTTGGTCTGCCTGGCCCTTCCTTCTTGATTTTGTGTGCAGTTCAGCAAGTTTAGTGCTGTTTGTTCTGCTTCAGGGCTCTGGCTTCTGTTATAAAACAAGGATAACTAGATGTTTGGTGTCAGGGGTGTTAGATGAGCCTCCTTCCTCACTGAGACCCAGTGAAGTTGCTCGAGGCTCACAGTGGGAGGAAGAGCTTGATTTTCCACGTTACCATTGAGCTCTTTCTCTAAAAAATAGGAGTGATTTTTTTCCTAGAGATTCTTATGTCCTGATACCCTAAAACAGAGTTCCCCTCCAGCAAATGGGCCATGTTTGCAGTACACTGCCTGCCTCCTGGCAAAATTGTGAAATCAAGTCTAATACCTGTCCAGTTCCTTAGGACTCATCTTAGTTCCTTAGTGTGTCATTTGATTCCCCCAAAGAGGTAGGTGGGAGCAGAGGCTTAGAGTGAGGCTGGCTTGCCATTGTGTCCACTTGTTCCTCTGTGGCTTCCTCTCTCTCTGCCTCGCTTTTCTTTCTTTCTTTCTTTCTTTTCTTTTTTTTTTGAGACAGAGTCTCACTTTGTTGCCCGGGCTAGAGTGCCGTGGCATCAGCCTAGCTCACAGCAACCTCAACCCCCTGGGCTCAAGCAGTCCTTCCACCTCAGCCTCCCGAGTAGCTGGGACTAGAGGCATGCGCCACCATGCCCAGCTAATGGTTTTTTTCTATATATTTTTAGTTGGCCAGATAATTTCTTTCTATTTTTAGTAGAGACGGGGTCTCGCTCTTGCTCAGGCTGGTTTCGAACTCCTGAGCTCAAACGATCCACCCACCTCGGCCTCCCAGAGTGCTAGGATTACAGGCATGAGCCACCGCACATGGCCTGCCTCACTTTTCTAATTCATGCAGTGGGGCCTATTGGGTTGTTCTGAGGATTAAATGAGAGAATGTGCATGTAGCATGTGGATTTATGATGCCAGCCACAAGGTGTCGTATCTTTCTGGTGGGAAACTGTATGCGTTAGGATTAAATTCCTTTTGCAGAGTCCCAAATAACAGTCCTTCGAACAAGACAGACTTGATCTCTCTCCCCGGATCTTTTGTTCTGTTGTGCTTCACAAAGTCCTCCGAGCTCTAGGAGCTCTCTTTGCTTCACTGTTTAAAGTGTCTATTTCCAAATTACCTCATGGTCTATAAGGCTGCTCCAACTCCAGCCATCACATCTGCTTTCCAGTCAGCAGGAGGGAATACAGGAGGAAGAAGAAAACCACAAATGTACATGCAAGCTATCTCTTAAGGAGACTGTGAGAGGCTGTTGTTCAACACTTTTACATCCCACTGATGGGAACTTAGTGATGTGGCCACAGTTGGCTGCAGGAAGTCCGGGAAATGTATTTTTTATCTTGGGCAGCAAGGTACCCAGCTAAGAGTCAAGTTTTCAAGGGCCTTCTCACAACAGGAGAAGGGAGATGAATATTGGGGTACTCCTGGGAGTCTCTGCGGCAGATGGGCAGGAAGAGACCACACCCCATATTGCTTCCCTTTCCTATTTTCCTTTAGGCTCCCCCCCATCACTGTTAACCCACAAATGCTTGGGCCCTCCCTCAGGTGGCCCCTGGAACTCCAGACTTTTCCCAGCTGCCTCACCCCTCTCACCCCCCAGGCCTGGCTCTCAGCTCCTTATTATAAAGCTGGCTACATTTGTAAATGAAGACGTTTTGGGGTGCCTGGCAGTGTTCCTGAATCCGAAAGGGCTGGCTCCAGAGGGAGAGTCTCAGGCTCCTCGAACGGGAGGAGTGTTTTTAGGCAGAGTGCCCTTGGAGGGCACCCGGGCTCATGCTCTGAGCCTGTCTTCTTCTGCAGGCTCCCCAGGTGAGGCAGCAGAGTGACACCTGGGGCCCCTGGGGACAGTGGAGCCCCTGCAGCCGGACTTGCGGAGGGGGCATCAGCTTCCGGGAGCGCCCCTGCTACTCCCAGAGGTAGGGAGGCGTGAGGGCAGGTGCAAGGGAGGCTGGCTGCTGGGTCGTGGGCCAGGTCACACGGGCAGAACCACCGAGCAACAGATTCGCTCTGGAAGCAGCATCAGTGGAGTGCAGGAAATCAAATCATTCCCCACGTGCTTACACTGTGGACTGGAGCACGTCCCCTTCGTGTGTCCCTGAGTCTCTAGCTCCTGGTGCAGCACCTGGCATAGGGCAGGTGCAGTAAATTGTCATGGAATTAATGACTAATCTTCAGCTGGCAATTCCGAACTCCTGTGGCTTCTCTGCCCGCAGCCTGTTTGTCAAGCACAGATGTTCCCCATTTCAAGTGATTTACTGAGCACTTACTAGGTTCCAGAGGGGCGAGGTATGAACGCAGGGGCAGAGCGGCTTTCCCGCCAGTGGGCTTGGCAGCTGCTTGTCCCTGAGAACCCCGCGTGTGAGGAGAGGCCAGGTATTATCCTAAATGCTTTATACTTATTTACACCTTAAATCGTAGAATAACCTTACCAGGTGGGTACATCTTACATCTTTATCTCCAAGGGCAGAATTTGGGTATTCTTTGGAAATTTGCTCTGAGAGGCCACGGGCCCGAGTGAGACAACCCGCAGGACAGTGAGGCTTCTCAGTCTTGCTTCTCCCAAGCACAATCAGGGGGCTAGTTACGCCTGCCTAAGGGGGGCTACGTGGGAGGGCACCCCCTCCTCGCTGCCCCTCTGGCCCCCCGCTGCCCACTGGGGAGCCCCACGGAAGCTGGGGGGCTGCAGGAGACCGCCAGGAGGGGGTGGAGGTGTTGAGTCACCGGCCGGGTCCTCCCGGTGCTCTGGTCCCGCAGGAGAGATGGAGGCTCCAGCTGCGTGGGCCCCGCCCGGAGCCACCGCTCCTGCCGCACCCAGGTAAAGCCCCTGGGGGACCCGCTCCCACAGCCCCCTTCCCGCTGGCGTCCCGCCCCGGTGGTGTAGCCGGCCTGGGAGTGGGAGCCCTCCCGACGGGGTGGCACGGGAGCCCCGGGCTCGGGTGGAGGCGCACCCCTGACCCCGCCTCCTGGGGCTCGGACGCCGTGCGGGGCACGGGGACCCAGGCCTCGCTGGAGCGCCTGCGCCTGGCGACCCCTCCCTGCGGCCCCGCAGAGCTGCCCCGACGGCGCGCGGGACTTCCGGGCCGAGCAGTGCGCGGAGTTCGACGGCGCGGACTTCCAGGGCCGGCGTTACCGGTGGCTGCCCTACTACGGCGGTAAGCCAAATCTTACAAAATCGCCCGCACGTGCCCACCGCAGCCCAACACTGGTGATCGCTTCGCGGTCTTGCGGTCCTGTCTTCCCTGTGGGGTATTTTCAGACAGAGCCATGGCGTGTCTATACGATTGCAAGCCCGCTGTTGTTCCGCTGCAGGCTGAAGCATCCCCCGTGTGGGGCCGCGGTGGTTTGGTGCCCCCTTGGGCAAACTGGGGCTTGATGGAGCAAGACCTCATTTCCCCAGGGTTGGCGGCCTGAGGAACTCGGAGGCGTCGCAGGTCGTTAACCTTTAGAGAAACGCAGTCCAGGAGAACACCGCCAGCACGCATGGCACTAAAACATCTTAGATGAGTCAGAAGATACCTTAGGTCAGGATAATCCTTCATGTTAGTTTTCACGGCTTGCTGCAAATGCCCCCTGGAAACTCCAGGGCACTCTGGTTTCCAGTCTTCCTCTGGATCCTGAGATAGACCTGTGTTAAAAATCATTTAAGGGCCAGGTGAGGTGGCTCACACCTGTAATACTAGCACTCTGGGAAGATAACTTGAACTCAGAATTTCGAGACCAGCCTGAGCAAGAGTGAGACCCCCGTCTCTACCAAAAATAGAGAAAAATAAGCCAGGCCTGGTGGCACGTGCCTGTAGCCCCAGCTACTTGGGAGGCTGAGACAGGAGGATCACTTGAGCCCAGGTGTTGGAGATTGCAGTGAGTTATGAAGATGCCACTGCACTCTACCCAGGGCACCAGAGTAAGATCCTGTCTCAAAAAAAAAAAAAAAAAAAAAAAAAAACCAAATGAAAAAATTTAAGTATCATCCACATTCTAGAAAAATTGGAACACAGAGGAAGGTCTATAAAAGAGTGGTAGAAGTTGCCTTCCTTGTTATAGAGATGATTATGATGCTATTTGCACTTTGGGGGTGTTTAAACAAGGAGTATATATATAGATAAAATTTAAAAAGTTACACTCGCCCTACCCCTTTCATAGGATCACCGTTAGCATTTCATTCTAGCCCTTTTCACATTATTTTTTCTGTATATGTGTACACATTTCTGATTATTACATATCACCATTTTGCATTCTGGGTTATAAGCATCTTCCCACATCATCATGACCATCATTTTTAACTGTGTAATCCACATGCGTAGTATTCTGTTGATAATTTAAAGAGCAGCCCGTTGTTAACACTGAGCCATTATAAGTAATACTCTGTTAAGTGTATCACTTTTTCTTTTTTTTTGGAGACAGAGCCTCACTCTTTTTCCCTGGCTAGAGTGCTGTGGCATCAGCCTAGCTCACAGCAACCTCAGACTCCTGGGCTTAAGCAATCCCTCTGCCTCAGCCTCCCGAGTAGCTGGGACTACAGGCATGCGCTACCATGCCCGGCTAACTTTTTCTATATATTTTTAGTTGTCCAGATAATTTCTTTCTATTTTTTTTAGTAGAGACAGGGGGTCTCGCTCTTGCTCAGGCTGGTCTCAAACTCCTGACCTCGAGCGATCCTCCCGCCTTGGCCTCCCAGAGTGCTAGGATTATAGGCATGAGCCACTGCGCCCGGCCTACTTTTTCTTATTCTGGGCTTTTCTTTTACTTGACCCTAGAGATGCAGCAGGTTCAGGGGAACGTCCTTTCTCCCCAGGATGGGGGTAGGGATCTGTACCCCTTGGGCTGCTTCCCTGGTGCCAGGACAGGCTTTGGGCCCTGGGGAGGGACATTGTGGACCCTTGAGATAGCAGCCTTCCCCTCCTGTCCACCCCAGCCCCAAACAAGTGTGAGCTGAACTGCATTCCCAAGGGGGAGAACTTCTACTACAAGCACAGGGAGGCTGTGGTCGACGGGACGCCCTGTGAGCCCGGCAGGCGGGACGTCTGTGTGGATGGCAGGTGCCGGGTGAGTTGTGTCCAGCACTGCCCCCCTCCTGCTGGCTGGGGACTTAGTGCGGGTGTTTCCCTGCCCAGCACCGGCAGGGCCAGGTGGCTGTCACGAGCTCAATGTCTTCTCAAGTTACCAGGACACCAAGCCTAGCTCCTCAGGTGCCTTGTAGCCATCACAGGTGCCCTGTGATGCCCTTACCTTTGTCCTTTGAGAACGTTAGCCCCACAGCAAGACAAGCCCTCTGGGTGGCATGTGACAGAAACCCAGCTAAAACTGACTCCAGAAAAAGCAAACGTTGAGCGATGGCTGTAGGTACTGAATGATGGTCCTGGAGAATCTCTCCTTTGTGTCAGCGTCAGGATCAGGTGCAGGCTCTTCCTGTGAGGTGTGAGGTCCAGGCTTCTGCTGTGCCAGCCTGACAACTCCCAGGGCCTCGTTCCTGGGCATTCCAGCAACCTGGGGTTGCCTCTGACTTGACTTGGCCTGGGGCTCACCCTGAGCTTGCCTGAACCCACATTTGGGGAGCTCCATCCACGTTATATGGGAGAGAGGTGGCTCCCAGAGGAAAACAGGCCATAGTTACCAGAGCAGGGGAGACAGGAGCCCAGCGGATTGTCAGCCACGGGCCCAGATCCAAGGTTTACACAGCCACCCCCAGCTTGCGACTGTGTGACGCCTGATCACCCGTCCTGCCTGGACTGTGCGGGCACTGGGGTTAGGACAGGCTGACTGGGGCCTGGATCCTGCTGTGTCTGTGACGTCTTCTCCCGTGACTCCCGGTAGGTTGTCGGCTGTGACCACCAGCTAGACTCGTCCAAGCAGGAGGACAAGTGTCTGCAGTGTGGGGGTGACGGCATGACCTGCTTCCCCGTCACGGGCACCTTTGATGCCAATGACCTCAGCAGAGGTGGGGGTCCCCGTGAGGACAGCTCACACGAGGATCTGTTGCCTGCCCCTTCGTTGCCTGTCTCCCCGCTGGCCGATGCTCCAGGCCAAGTGGCCTCGTGGCTGGCTCAGGTCCTGTCTAAAAGCCCGCTGTGGCCTCAGGGTGGAGGCCACGCTCTTCAGTTAGGACCGTTGCCCACTAGTCCGGTCTAACCTCACTCTGCCACCACCTGATACCCCTCCTGTCCCTTCCCCGGCTCAGTCTGCTCTGCGTGCCTGAGGCTTCCCGCCCCTCTGGCCTTCATAAAGCTGCTCCCTCTGCCAGGAACGCTGTCCCCCAAGCCCGGGCCCTGCCTGTCTCCTGCTTGCCCTCCCTGGCCCCAAGCTGTGCTGCCCGCACTAGCGCCCACAGGGATAGCTCAGCACCCCCCACACCCGTGTCTGCCCCGTTAGGCTACAACCAGATCCTCATTGTTCCCATGGGGGCCACCAGCATCCGCATTGAGGAGGCTGCCGCCAGCCGGAATTTCCTGGGTGAGAGACACGGGGCGGGTCCCGGTGGGCTTGGGGCTGTGGGGGAGGCACGCTCCCGCCCCCCCAGCTGACTGGGACCGTCTCACCCGTGTGCAGCAGTAAAGAATGTTCGGGGGGAATACTACCTCAACGGGCACTGGACCATCGAGGCAGCTGGGGCCCTGCCAGTGGCCAGCACCATCCTGCAGTACGAGCGGGGCACGGAGGGGGACCTGGCTCCTGAGCGGCTGCATGCTCAGGGCCCCACCTCGGAGCCCCTGGTCATCGAGGTGAGCTGAGCTGTGGGGAGAGCGAGCCAGTGGGTGGCCCATGGTCCCAGGAGCCACCAGGCCCTGCACACAGGCTGAGGCTGGGCAGGGGGTTTTGTGGGAGGAGGTGCCCCCAGCAGCAGCCCTCCACGAGGACCCTCCGTGGCAGCTCCTCAGCCAGGAGCCCAACCCTGGCGTGCACTACGAGTACTACCTGCCCCTGCGCACCCCTGGTCCCGGCCCCAGCTGGAGCCACGGCTCCTGGAGCGACTGCAGTGCCCAATGTGGCGGAGGTGAGGGTGCGGACAGCTCCGGTCGGGGGAGCGGGCCCCATGTGCCAGGTGCCACAGTCAAAGCGGGGCAGGTCACAGCCCTTATTCAAGCAGTCCTCGGGGGAGACGGACAAGTAGGTGAGACATCTCCATGTTGTGGGGGTCACCTGGGGGAAGACCCAGGGGTCTGGGAGCTCCACGAGGGACCCCGGCCTAAGCTAGGAGGACCGGAGAGGCTTCCCAGGGGCAGTGGCATCTCACAGGAGACAGTACCCGATGGGGAGTGCAGGCCAGGCCTGGAGCCAGGGACCAGATGTCAGCAGGGCTCTGTCACTCACAGCTAAAACTCTCTGAGCCTCAGTTTTCTCATCTGCAAATTGGGGATGATGATAGCACCTGCGTCAGGGGGTCATTTGAGAGTGAATTGAGATAACCTGTGGGATGCGTCCAGAATGGCACCTGGCACAGAGAATGCATTTGGCATTCGGTGAACGTGGCCTCTGCGCAGGTCACCAGTCACGCCTGGTGTTCTGCGCCGTGGACAACGAGGCCTACCCCGATCACCTGTGCCAGCGCCAGCCGCGGCCGGCTGACCGCCGTTCCTGCAACCTTCACCCGTGCCCGCAGACCAAGCGGTGAGGCCTCACCAGCCCCTCCACCCCGGGAGGCCCAGGAACTTGGGTGGGAAGGGAAGAACAACGAGGGCAGGTGGCCCAGGGCTCCCCCCAGCTGTGGCCGGGGTTGGGGGTGGCAGCTGTCACTGGAGGAGGCAGTGACGGGCCTGAGCACGAGGTCAGGGCGCTGTTCTCGCCACGTGCCCACAAAGTACTCAGAAGTCCAGGCTGGCGGCAGTTGTGTCAGGGAAGGTACCGGAGGTCCCTGTCTGTCCCAGCCAGCGGGAGGCTTGGCTGGGCAGGTGCCGAGGGCTGGGCTAGTCTCAGGCAAAAGGGCCTGTTGGCATTGGCAATGCCTTTGTTCGTGCACAAAGGACCTCTTACCTGCACCGGCCTGGAGCGTGGCGCCTTGCCGGGGCCCGGCGTGTGTGTGGGACCAGGTAATCTGCGGGCCACGGGCTCCCCTCAAGGCTGGTGCAGTTTTGCCCCCCGCTGGGCCTCGGTGGCAGCCGGCCTCACGGGATGGTGGCGGGGTTGGCTTTGCATGGCGTGGGGGGACTGCGCTCTCCTCCGGGGCCTTGCACCTGGCGCTGGCAGGGCTGCTGCACGCACAGGTGAGCACAGCACCTCGGGAGATGCCCTGGCTAAGGCCAGACCCAGAGGGAATGGGGTCTGCCTGGGGAGACAGGATGTGGCGAGAAGAAGGGGTGCTCGGGCGAGGACAGCACAGCGGGGGAGCAGCTGGGCACGGCGGAGAGGACGCCAGGGAGGGCCTGGGCCTGGGCCTTTGTGCCCGCCTGATGTTCAGGGAACAGGCCTGGTGGGGTCCTCAGGCCACTCCTGTGTGAGGGCTGCTGCCCCTTTGGGGCTGGGCCTCACCCGATCCCCACTCCTGCCAGCTGGAGGACAGGGCCGTGGACACCCTGCTCGGCCTCCTGCGGGGGTGGCTCCCAGTCCCGCTCTGTCTACTGCATCTTGTCCAGTGGGGACAGCGTCCAGGAGGCCGCTGAGGAGGCCGAGTGTGCTGGCCTGCCCGGGAAGCCCCCTGCCACGCGGGCTTGCAACCTGCAGCGCTGCGCGGCCTGGAGCCCAGAGCCGTGGGGAGAGGTGAGGCAGCTGGCCTGGACGGGCTGGGGGTGTGTCCTCCGCTATGGAAACTGAGATCCTGGGGGGCCAAGTGACCGGCCAGGTCGTCTTGGAAGCTGTGGCCAAGGCTGGGACCAGAAGCAGATACCTGCACCCTGGCCTTGGGTACTTTCTCCTCCTCCAGGATCCCAGGGCAGGGCGGGAAGAAGCTGGGTGTGTTGTCTGGGGCTGCTAGTTGGTGTAACTATGTATGTGCAAGCTACAAACGAGGGGACATGGAGAACGCACTTCTGCCTGTTGTCAGCAGCCGTGATTCAGTCTGTGTGACCTCAAGGGAGTGACTCAGCCTCTCTGGGCTGGGAGGAGGTCTTGGGCAGTAAGGTGGTGTCCACCTCCATGCAGGGGCTCCTCTGGGTGGAGGCAAGCTCTTGCTGACAGCCTGGTCCTTGCAGTGTTCTGTCAGCTGTGGTGCCGGCGTCCGAAGGCGGAGTGTCACTTGCCGAGGTGATGAGGGGTCTCTGCTCCATGCCACGGTGTGCCCCTTGGAGGAGCAGCCCCCCCTCACTGAGCCCTGCGTGCGTGAGGACTGTCCCCTCCTCGCTGGCCAGGCCTGGCTTGTCGGCGCCTGGGGTCTGGTGAGTGCCCCGGGGCCTGCACGGGTCCTTGGGTCTCACATGTGCCCGTCCTTGGATCTGACACGTGTCACTGGGCACATTCCCCTTCCTCTCTCCACGTGGGCACCGCCAAGCCCAGGCTCAGGGTCTCTCTCTCCCTCCTGTGGGCCTCAGTGCTCCAAGAGCTGCAGCTCGGGCACTCGGAGGAGACAGGTCGTCTGTGCCGTCGGACCGCCCGGCCACTGTGGGAGCCTGCAGCGCTCGAAGCCCGCGGAGGTGGAGCCCTGCAACACGCAGCCCTGCCACCTGCCCCAAGGTAAGGACAGGAGGGGCAGGGAGGAGCCTGGCCCCACCTCTCTCCCACTCACTGCCAACCTCTAGCGAGTGTTCCCTGCTGCGGCCGTGCCTGTGCCTGGCCAGCTGCCGGGACCAGCGCTCCCCTCATCTCACCCACAAACACCTCCGCCAGCCAGAAAGTCCAGCTTGTGTGCAACCTTGCGAGCCAGCCCTGTTTCCTCCACTCAGAAGTGGCATCTTCCCCATGGCCCCACCCCTCACGGCGTGTTGTCATTTCTGTGTCACTTGGATTGTATACGGCTTGTTAGACCTACTAGCTAGACACTTGAAGGCGCTGGGTCCCTGACGTGCTTATTTCTCTTTATGCTCCCTGCAGAACTTACCTGGCACGGGTAGGTACTCGGGAAATGTTTGTTGAGTGGCTGTGTGCAGAGGGAGAAAGGTGGTCCAGGAAGGATTGTGCTTGCACACTGCTTCTGCCTCGGTCTCCCCCGCCCCTCATCCCCATCCTAGTGGGAAAGGAGGTCTCCCAGGCACGAGGACCTGCAGGAGAATGGGCAGGGAGGCTGCCTCTTTGCTTGGTGTGAGCATGGGACGTTGAGGAAGGGCACAGGGTGTGCCTGGGCTGGGGGTGCCGCAGGGCTGGTCTTGACGTGCTAGTGAGGGGGACTCTGTGAGCTATAGGGACCCTGAGGGTGAAGGAGGGCAGGATTCCATTGGAGGCACATGGCAGGGTGGCAAAGAGCCAGTGGCCTTGGAGTCAGCAGCAGACTGGGTTCAGATGCACTCCACTGCTGACCAGTTGTGTGGCCCTAGGCGGGTGCCTCTCCTGTCTGATCCTCAGTTTGCCCATCTGTACAATGAGTTATTAATAAAAAGGGTAACTTTCAGCTGGGCGTGTTGTCTCACGCCTGTAAATCCTAGCACCCTGGGAGGTCCAGGTGGGAGGATCACTTGAGGTCAGGAGTTTGAGACCAGCCTGAGCAAGAGCGAGACCCTGTTTCTATTAAAAGCAGAAAAATTAGCCGGGCATGGTGGTGCATGCCTGTAGTTCCAGTTACTCGGGAGGCTGAGGCAGGAGGATCGCTTGAGCCTAGGAGTTTGAGATTGCTGTGAGCTATGTTAATGCCATTGAAGTCCAGCTGGGGGAGAGAGCAAGACCCTGTCTCAAAAAAAAAAAAAAAAAAAAAAAAAGGCAAGTGACTGTCTAGGCGTGGAGCAGAGTGACTTTCTGAGCACAGGGAGAGCACAAGGTGTGGACAGTGGTGGCGGGTGGCGGGTGGCTGTGCAGGGAAGCTCTGCCCAGGGCTCCCTGGCAGCTGCCTCGGCCTCGCCTCACTCTCAGCAGCAGGACGATCCCTGGACTCCGGGATCCAGCTCTGGGCAGGGCTGCTCTGCTCCCCAGGGCCCTGGGTGCCTGCCTGGAAGGTGGTCCTGAGCCTGCCCCAGGGACAGGTAGGATTCACATAGAAAAGAGGGAAAAGAGTTTCAGGCCAGGGTGAGTTGTCAAAGCAAAAACTTTTATCACTATTCTTTTTTGTTTTCTGGTCAGCAAAACGTATTCTTCCTAACATATCTATTTTCCCCTTTTTAATTGATATGTAATAATTACACATGTTTATGGGGGTATATGTGATATTTGATACATGCATAGAATGTGTAATGATCACATCAGGGTAAAATTTAGGATAACCATCACTTCAGACATTTATCATTTCTCTGTGTTGGGATTATTTCAACTCCTCAAGCTATTTTGAAATACGCAATATGTTGTTAACTATAGTCACCCTACTATGCTATCGAACGTGAGAACTCATTCCTGTCTAACTATGTGTTTGTACCCATTAACCAACCTCGCTCCACCTTCCCCTGACCCCCTGCCAGGCTCTGATAACCACTATTCCACTCTCTACCCCCCGGTCCACTTTTCTACCTCCCACATGTGGGCGATGAGTGAGAACACGCAGTATGTGTCTTTCTGTGCCTGGCTTATTAACATAATGACCTCCAGTTCCATCCATGCTGCTGCAAGTGACAGGATTTCCTTCTTTTTAATGGCTGAATAGTATTCTGTTGCGAACAGACACCACATTTTCCTTATGCATTCATCCACTGACGGACACTTAGGTTGGTTCCACGTCTTGGCTGTCGTGCGTAGAGCTGCAGTAAACGTGCAGGTGCAGTTTGATAGACTGATTTCCTTTCCTTTGGAGGAATATACGATAGTAGGATTGCTGTATATATGGTAGGGCTGTTTTTGTAGTTTTTTTGAGAAACCGCCATACTGTTTTCCACAATGACTCTACTAATTGACATTCCTGTGAACCATGTATGAAAGTTCCCTTTTCTTCTGTATCCTCGCCGGCGTTTGTGACTGTTTGCCTTTTTGATAATAGCCATGCTAACTTATGGGGTAAGATGGTATCTCACTGTGGTTTTGATTTGCATTTCCCTGATGATTAGTGAGGTTGAACATTTTTTCATATACCTGTTGGCCATTTGTATGTCTTCTTTTGAGAAATGACTATTCGTGTCCTTTGCCCACTTTTTTTTTTTAAGTGACAGTTTAGAGATAGGATCTGGCTCTGTTGCCCAGGCTGGAGTGCAGTGGTGTGATCGTAGCTCCCCGAAACCTTGAACTCAGCTCAAGGGTTCGTCCCTCCTCAGCCTCCCAAGTAGCTGGGAATACAGACATGTGCCATCATGCCTGGATAATTTTTTAATTTTTTTTATCGAGACAGGGTCTCGCTTTGTTGCCCAGTCTGGTTGCAAACTCCTGGTCTCGGGCAATCCTCTCACCTTGGCTTCCAAACATGCTAGGATTATGGGCATGAACCACTGTGCCTGGCCCTTTGCCTACTTTTTAATGGCATTATTTGTGTTTTTGCTGCTGTTTGAGTTCTTTGCATATCCTAGATACTAGCTTTTGTTTCTAATTTTATTTGGGTCTTTTCTCTTTTTTTTCTTGGTCTGTTTATCAATTTTTTTTTTTTTTTTTTGAGACAGAGTCTCACTTTGTTGCCCGGGCTAGAGTGAGTGCCGTGGCGTTAG
>CM052442.1:22703690-22735524 GCA_028533085.1 Varecia variegata | reverse complement strand
GACTACAGGCATGCGCCACCATGCCCGGCTAATTTTTTCTATATATTTTTAGTTGGCCAGATAATTTCTTTCTATTTTTAGTAGAGACGGGGTCTCGCTCTTGCTCAGGCTGGTCTCGAACTCCTGAGCTCAAACGATCCGCCCGCCTCGGCCTCCCAAGTGCTAGGATTACAGGCGTGAGCCACCGCGCCCGGCCTGTTTATCAATTTTTAAAAAATCTTTTCCATAAACCAACCAGGGCAGGCCTGTCCTCAGGCCCCTTAATGGTATGTGGGTGACAGTGGTCCTCCCTGGATGGTATATGTGGGTGCTGGTGGCAGTGGCTGCTGTTTTATGCTCATTGTGGAAAATTTGGAGAAATTAGAAGAGTAGAATATAGAGAAAAATTAAAATTGCCCTTAATCCTATCCATGTATGAGATTAATCTTTAGTGTATTTCCCTGTAACATGCATGTAACTGTATTTGTTTCCTCCTCTTAACGCTATTCCGTGTGTGAGCATCTTCCAGCCTCATTTCTAGGAGTTCCATCAAAGTCCAAGACCGGGTGATAATTTGGAATATAGGTGGTTTTCGGTGTTTTGGGTGCTGTCACTAATGCTGTAGTGTGTACTGGTGTGTGCCCGGGGGAAGGCAGGGGTCTGATGAGGAGGCCAGCTTGAGGGATCGATTGCTGAGTGACAGCCCACTATGGCGTCTTCTAGACTCTGGAGCAGCGCTCTCCCATATAAGTAGAATTCAAGTCATGCCTGTCACTTCTAGTTTTTTAGAGCCACATTTAAAAAGTAAAAAGAAACAGGTGAATTTATATTTAAGAATATAGGCTGGTGCAGCAGCTCATGCCAGTAATCCTAGCACTTTGGCAGGTCAAGGCAGGAGGATCGCTTGAGCCCAGGAGTTTGAGAGAAGCCTGGGAAACGTAGTGAGACCCCCATCTCTACAAAAAAATAACAATAAAAAAAAAATTAGCTGGGCATGGTGGCATGCACCTGTAGTCCCAGCTGCTCGGGAGGCTGAGGTGGGAGGATCACTTGAGCCCAGGAGGCTGCAGTGAGCTATGGTCACACCACTGCACTCCAGCTGGACTACACAGTGAGACCCTGTCTCTCCCTCCCCACGAAAAGAATATATTTAACCCAATATAAATATCTTCATGTAATCAGTATAAAAATTATTGCCGAGATATTTTATATTCTCTTACAAGATTTTTAGAAATGAAATCTTTGAAATCCCATGCATGGTTTTACACCTACAGCATATCTCATTTCAGGTTCTAACTTTTCACTAGAATACTTGGTCTGTATTTAGATTTCATAAAATTTACAATAGAAAAAGTAAATTTGCATACCCAAGTTATTCCAAACATACTCGAATATTTCCAGTAAACAAATCAAGTATCAGTTTCAAAATTTAAAATTATTAACAATTAATTAAAATGTGAAACTCAGTTGCTCAGTGCTCCAGCCACACTCAGTGGCTCTGAGACCAGCAGGGGCCCCAGGACTGCCCTCAGCCCTGGGTGTAGGCAGCGGTGCCAGGAGGGAAGCCCTTTCGGGGTGATGCTCTTAGGCCTGGGGCAGAGGCTGGAGGCTTCAGACTAAATTTATCCAATAGGCCCAGGGGAGCCACTGACAGTTTTGGAGCTAGAGAGTGACACCATGATGAAAGCTATTTAGGAGGACAAACTTGGCCCACGCCCACGGCTCAGACCGAAGAGGCAGAGCCTGTGGGAGCAGATTGTAGGACCCCAAGCCTAGTGAGGGTCAGAAATGAAGGGGCCTGCTATGAGGGTGTGTGGGGAGGGGTCCTGGGACTCCCCCTGAAACCTGAAGAAATGGAGGAGAGGAGTCATACGAGGTGGTGGAGCCAGATGGCAGGACAGGCTCCGCAGAGGTGCTTTATGCTCGAGGTGACAGGGACGGCAGGCAGAAATGGCAAGGCTGGGGACTGAACGCAGGGCCAGGGAACTGTGGGCTTGTCTGTGAGAGATGACAGATCTGGGAAGAGTCCAAATCACGCCCCTCGCAGGTTTTGGCCCCTGTTAAGAAATAAAATGAAGATTTCGCCACATATCTTTTGAAGTCTTCAGCCCTCGATTATTTTTTTTAATATTCCTGAGGACTGGCAAGATGTAGTCCGTGTGGGAATGGAATAGTCACTTATTGTATTCTTTACAACTTGTATGAATCAAGTATCATCATAGTAATACGCTTATTGTGGAAAATTTGAAAGATACTAACAAATGGAAAGGATGCCCCCTTCCCCTGAAGCACTCAGAAACTTTTACTACGAGCATTTTAAGGCATGTCCTGAAAGTTTTCTCTATGTATCATTTAAAAAATAAATCCTGTTGTCCTAATTTTTTCTTCTGGGTTTTCTACATTTTTTTAAATTGGCAATGAGACAGGGTGTTGCTCTGTCACCCAGGCTGGAGTGCAGTGGCACAATCATAGCTCACTGCAGCCTCCAACTCCTGGGCTCAAGGGATACTCCTGCCTCAGCCTCCTGAGTAGCTGGGACTACAGGTGTGTGCCACCACACCTGGCTAATTTATTTTTATATTTTGTAGAGATAGGGTCTCACTATGTTGCCCAGGCTGGTCTCAAACTCCTAGGCTCAAGCAATTCTCCCAAAGTGCTGGGATTACAGGTGTGAGCTACTGCACCCAGCCTTATTTCGGTTTTCTTGATTATAGACATCCTAGTGGGTGCGAAGTGGTATCTCATTATGGTTTTGATTTGTATTTCCCTAATGACTAATGATGTTGAATATCTTTTCATACACTTTTTGGCCATTTGTATATTTTTGGAGAAATACTTCTTTGCCGTTTTTTTTTTTTTGAGACAGAGTCTCACTCTGTTGCCTGGGCTAGAGTGGCGTGGCGTCAGCCTAGCTCACAGCAACCTCAAACTCCTGGGCTCAAGCGATCCTCCTGCCTCAGCCTCCTGAGTAGCTGGGACTACAGGCATGCGCCACCATGCCCGGCTAATTTTTTATATGTGTATTTCTAGTTGTCCAGCTAATTTCTTTCTATTTTTTAGTAGAGACGGGGTCTTGCTCTTGCTCAGGCTGGTCTCGAACTCCTGAGCTCAAATGATCCGCCCCCCTTGGCCTCCCAGAGGATTATGGGTTCTTTGCCCATTTCTTAATTGAATTGTTTCTTTTCATCAATCCAATAAGAAATGTATATACCGTTTTTTGTTTTCTGTGGCTGGGATCATAACATAGATGCTAATTCTATATGTGGTACTTGTTGCTGAACGTGTAACCTTAGCATTTCCTACATGACTGTAAGACTTTTTTGAAATGTGGCCGAGCATTTCATGAAATCACAGGCCTGCTCCTTTTCCCTGGTGCTGTTCTGGGTTTGGGGGTCCTTCGTGAGCAGTGGAGTGGGAGCACCTGGGCGGGGCTGGCCACCACTCGGGCCCATGCTCTCTCTTTCCCTCCGCGTCCCCACGGGCTTCCCGGCTCCCTGCAGAGGTCCCCAGCACGCAGGACATGCATACCCCACCTGGCCATCCCTGGACACCTGTGAGCCCTCGGGAGCCCCCTGCCTCAGGTGAGAACCTTGGTCACAGCCCCTACCCAGGGCCCCGGTGTCTTTGTGTCTGAGTGGATGGTGCCTGGAGGTGGAGGTCAAGGTCGGGTGTAACGATGGCTGAGGGGACAGCGGTCTGGGGAGATGGACGTGGTGCAATGTGGATGCGGATGGAGGGTGAAGAGCAGGCTGGACGCATCGTGTGTCTTTTGCTTCCTCTTCTTTCTAGACTCCAGAGGCCAGTGGTGGGCAGGCCAGGAACACCCCTCAGCCTGGGGTGACCCCAGGGGAGACCGGGGTTCCCCTCTGTCAGCCTCGGGCCCAGCCCCAGCTCTGCAGCAGTCCCTGCTCCAACAGCCCCCCCAGTCTGGCTCGGGGCCCCGTGACTGCAGACGCAGCCCCCACGGGTGCTGCCCCGATGGCCACACGGTGTCTCTCGGGCCGCAGTGGCAAGGCTGCCCTGTGGCCTCGTGTCAGCAGAGCAGGTGGGTGCCAGAGGCAGCTCTTCCTCCTCCCAGGGTAGACAGGGCAGGTGGGGCCGGGCGATGGGCTCAGGAAGGGGTAGGGCGGGTCGCAGAGCTCAGGACAAGGACTGCTGGGCGTGTCTCTGGGCTGCCCTGACCGTGAGCTCTCAGGACTTGCCTTCCTCTCGCTGAGCTCCGTGACGTGCTGAGTGGAGACAAGGCCCTGCCTTCTCCGCAGAAGTCGGCCTGTCGATTCTAGCTCTTCGATCTAAACAGGCTCGGGGGACCGAGCGTAAACGCTGGACAAAGGCTGTGACCAGTCCCTAACAATCTTCCTAACAGTCCCCCCCAGTCCAGCCTTGCAGAGAGGGCCTGAGCCATCCCACCCCTGCCACATGCCCTCCCTGTGGCTCTCCTCCTTCCATGGCCTGCCCTGGACGCCTCTCTGGCATGTGCCCTCGGGGACTGGGGTGCTGAGGGCCCAGGCCTGTGGCCAGCAGCCTGGCTGGGATTCCCAGCTCAGCCATTTATCAGCTATGTGCTGGGTGACTTGGGGCAAGGTACTTAACCTCTCTGATTTTCCTCTTCTGAAAATGAGGTATGATGACAACCACTGGATGGTGTTATCATGTGGATGAGATCACAGAGTGCCTGGCACGTAGGAGGTGTTTTGATACAATCCTTTCACCTGGCTCCCAGCACCAGGTGGATGTGAAATAAATGGGCTCTTTGAACCCTCTTTTCTCTCGTCTCCCATCTGCTGCTATTTTGTAAAAACTCCCTGGGAAGCTGATGTCTGGGCAGACTCAGATGAGCTTCCCTCTTCTTGGCGTGTGGTGGGATGTGTGAGTCGAGGACCTGTCCTTTGGGACACAGCCTCTGGTCATCGTGCCACTGTTGCTCTCCTTTTTTTTTTTTTTTCTTTTTTCTTTTTTTTTGTTTCTTGCTCCTCTGGGTTGGATGTTGCTCTCCTTGGTGGCTGCTACGTGTTGGTGGACGTGGGCAGAGACTGGGGCACACAAAGTGATGTCCCCTGAATGCAGGGACACGTCCTCGCCCACCCGGGTCTCTGCCTGGTCAGCCCCCAGTGCAGGGAGCCCCGGAGCCCGGGTCCTGGGTGCTAGAAACTTGGGCACAAGGGTCCCTGGAGGGGTGGGGGCCGGGTGGTGAGGGAGGCCGTGTGGTGTCTGGCTAGGTACGGGTGCTGCCCGGATGGGGTGTCTGTCGCTGAGGGGCCGCACCATGCTGGCTGCACAAGCTCTTACGGCGGAGGCGGTGACAACGCAGGGAGCAGGCCAGGGTCAAGGGCAGTGGCTTCCGCAGTGAGTACCTGGCTTGTGTGTGGTGGGGGTTGGGGGGGGCAGGATTCCAGCCCTGGCCTGCTCAGTGTCACTGTGACCCCAGATCTCTGCAGCTTTAGCCTCAAAGGAAGCAGGTCCCTGCTGGCCTGGGTCATCCTCTCGAGGGCTCTGGGCTGCAAAGATGGGCCTGGGCTGGAGCTGGGGGTTCGTCCAGCATTCTCCTGGCCTCTGCTCTCCCCCGGGCTGGGGGTGTGCACCTTGGCCTTGCAGTTCTGCCCCTCCCCTCTTCCTGCCATGCTTGCCCAGGCAGCCCAAAGTCCCCACCAAGAGCCAGACCCGGACCCACCTTCCCAATCCTGGGATCCCCCCAGGTCCCCAGCACACACCGGCCCCAGGCCCAGCAGAGCGAGCCCAGTGAGTGCCGGGGCTCCCGGTTCGGCTGTTGCTATGACCACGCTGCCTCTGCGGCAGGGCCCCTGGGGGAAGGCTGCGTGGGCCGGCCCGGCTCTGGTGAGTGCCCCGCCAGGCAGAGAGTGGTGCCTGCTGGTTCTCACACCCAGCAGTTTGCACTTGAGGCGTCTGGCTGCTGCGGGAGTTGGAGACAGTCGCATGGGGGGAAGCTGAGGAGGAGGAATGCCTGTCCTCTCTGTTCCTGAGGCAGAGCCCAGGCAGGGTGATCAGTGCCGGGATGGACAGGGGCGGGGGCCCGGCCCTAGGATGTGGGTGGGGCAGCAGGGACCATCACGGGGACCTCACAAGGCAGGCTGGGGCTGGCGGTCAGGGCTCTGCAGGAGGCTGGGCACCTGGACGGGCAGCTGTGGCCCCATCTGAGTGCAGAGAGACGGAGCAGGAAACGCTGGCGGGGAGGTGGGAGGTGGGAGGTGGGTTCAGAGGCATCTTCACGGCCGGCAGCTCAGGGCTGGGCCCTCTCTCGGGCTGTGCAGGCAGGGTCGGGCTCTGGGCTCGCAGGTGCACTCCAGGGGTCCCGTGGCAGGGAGGGGTGGGGGTCGAGGGGGCGGCGCAGGAGCCCTGACCCTGTAGTTCTGTGGGTGGAGGCTGCTGTGGTCCCCGCCTGGGCACCTCTGGGCAGTGGCCAGACTCCAGTGGAAGGGTCCTGGGCCCCAGGGCCGGGTGAGGGGCCCGGGCAGCGGCAGACGTGCTCTGTAAACGGGGAAGGGCCCAGCTCCTGAGGCTGAGGGGGGGTGTTGGGTGCAGCTTTGTTCTGGGCACCTCGGTGACGTGTCTCCCACCCCTGCCCGCAGCCTACCCGGTGCGGTGCCTGCTGCCCAGCGCCCACGGCCCCTGCGCAGACTGGGCCGCCCGCTGGTACTTCATTGCCTCCGTGGGCCGGTGTAACCGCTTCTGGTACGGCGGCTGCCACGGCAATGCCAACAACTTCGCCTCGGAGCAGGAGTGCATGAGCAGCTGCCATCCCGAGCCTGGGGCCTCTGGCCAGAGCACCAGTGCCGATGGTGGTGGGGGCAGTCCTGGTGGCCAGCGGGAGCTCAGCCGGCACAGGACAGGGCCCACAGTCCAGAGAAAGCCCTTGCCTTCTGGTAGCCCCTGGTGGCGAGACCAAGAGCCTGGGCCAGGGACAGCCCCCCATCCCCCCACCTTTGGAGAACAGCTGTCGGGCCAGGAGCTTGGGCCCAGGGCCCCGGGACAGGGCGGGGATGCTGGACGGCCAGCGCCCCCCTCGCACAGCTCCTCCTACAGGTGAGGACCGCCACCCCCAGATAGGGGGGATAGGGTGCCAGGCCAAGAGTGAGCCTATTGGAGCCAAAACCCTGAAGTCACCAGACCCACCTCTCCCCGCTTAACTTCTGCTCCCAGACAGCACTGCCTGGGCCTTGTGACCTGCGTTGTCCAGACTGGGAAGCTGAGGCTTCAGACGTAGGGCTTGTCTGGGGTCTAATAGACATCTGTGGACGGTGGCTCCCGGGCTCTCCGTCGGATCTTGCCAGTATACCCCAGGGCCCATCTAGCTGGAAAAGCTTACCAGCTCCGTAACCTTTGGCGTGTCACCCAGCTTCTCCAAGCCTCAGTTTCTTGACCTGTCAATGGTGACATCATCTGCCGCCCTGTATATCTTGCAGGTTTGGGGCTGGGTCCCATTAATGAGTGATTTGGGAAGATTAAAGACAAAAGGTTTAAGTCCCCCAGGGGTCTAGCGTGTAGTTTAGTCCCTGCGTCCCCACGTGAATCTGGTATGTGCTGTCCCTCCCTAGCTCCTCCTCCGGTCCCCTGGGCTCGGTGCCGACCTCGCTGCTGTTGCCAGAGCAGCTCGAGGTGGCGATGCCTGGGGTGTGGTGGGTGGGAAGGTTGAGGAGGGCGGATTCCTGAGTCCGAGGCTGCTGGAGCTTGGCCTCCCGTGTGACCCTCTGGTTCTGAGAGTACCTGTGACAGGATGGGCACCAAGCCCCCTGTCGTGGGACATGCTACTCGGGGGCGGTCCTGGTCCTGGTGCTTGTGCCAGCAGGTAGCTCTTTACCTCCCCCCTCTCCAGGGTTAGCTTGGCAAGCTCGGAGCCCACCTTGGTGCAGGCAGCCCTGGGGCAGTTGGTGCGGCTCCTGTGTCCAGAGGACACCTCCCCAGAACCCCAGGCTGGGTGGCAGAAAGATGGCCGGCCTATCTCCTCTGACAGGTGTGTGTGACAACCCTGTCCCTTCTCTGACAAGTGTGCGTGTGTGTGTGTGTGTGTGTGTGACAGCCCTTCCTTGCAGCAGCCCCTAGATCTCTATCACGTGATCTCCCTGGGATGAGAGGTGGGTGGGCACAGGAGTGCTCTGGGGGCACTACAGTCCCCTCTGGCAGGAGCCCTGGGGCCCGAGGGAAGACCGTTGTTGCGCTCAGGAGCCCAGAGCCCACGTCTCCCCCGACCCCGTTCAGGCACAGGCTGCAGTACGACGGCTCCCTGGTCATCAACCCGCTACGGGCAGAGGATGCGGGCACCTACAGCTGTGGCAGCACCAGGCCAGGCCGTGACTCCCAGAAGATCCAGCTTCGAGTCCTAGGTCTCTGTCCCCACCCGTCCCCTGCTGGGTTCTCACAGGCCCCCGAGTGGGACGGACAGGATGGGGGCCTGGGGCCGGGCTGCCCCACACTAGAGGCCTAGGGTGCTTCTTTGGGTCAGCTTCCCCTGTGGCCCCCATTTCTCTGCACGTCTCTGGCTGGCCTTGCCTCATGGCCCAGCCTTCCCTCCACTGCCTTCTCCCCAGAGCTCACACCTGGCTTCTCCTGGCCTCACTACAGGGGGTGACATGGCAGTGCTGTCTGAGGCTGAGCTGAGGCACTTGCCTGACACCAGGGACCCAGCCCAGGGCCACAGTCCTCGGGACTCAGGCGTAGGGAGGGATGCTGGGCACCTGGACCCTGTCCCCTCCTCACACCTGCGGCCCACAACCAGGTAACAGTCAGCAATGCCAGCCTGCTCTTGGCCGCCCCCACCTGAGGGCCAGGGTCGATGGGATCGGTGGGTGAGAGGAGGGGAAGGCGTGTGCTGTGACCAGGCCCTGCTGGCCCCTGCTTGGGGTCTCCTGGGGGAGCAGCTGGGAACGGTGCAGCTCCACACGGCTGGGACTTGGGACTCGGGACTCAGAACCGAGGGGAGGAAGAGCGCCAGAGCTGGAGGGCAGGAGCTGGCTTCTTGGAGGAGGGTGTGGAGCTGGCCTTGAGGGATGGTTCCGTTCACAGGGTTGGGGTGCCCAGGTCAAGGAGCTAGAGGCAAATGTGCAGGGTGGGGAAGTGACACATGGAGAATGCTGGGTGGCGGGTGTGTCTGGCCAGCCACACGTGTGGGGAGAGAGCGTCAGGCTTTACCCCAGGTAGTTACTGATGGGGTCCTAACCAGAGCAAGGGAGTGACTTTAGGAAGCTGAATCTCACTGGAGCGGGGAAAGGGCCCTGAGGCTGTACAGGGGTCCCCGTGAGCATGGGGAGCAGCACAAGGGCCCCTCATGCTGGGGGCTGCTTGTTCTGCAGGCTGCGTTTGGACCAGAACCAGCCCGGGGTGGTGGACGCCAGTCCAGGCCAGCGGATCCAGCTGACCTGCCGTGCTGAAGGCTTCCCGCCCCCAGCCATCGAGTGGCAGAGAGATGGGCAGCCCGTCTCTTCTCCCAGGTTTATTCTGCTCCCCCTCCCCCCAAGTCCCGTCCAGTCCCGTCCCGTCCCGTCCCGTCCCGTCCCCTGGAGGCCACCAGGGAAGGGAGCTGCTAGGCCATCAGCCGTGAGCAGGACTCCAGGGGCTCCCAAGAGATGGAGCTGCCAGGCAAGGGCTCCTCGGGCAGGTCCTGTCCAGAGCTGGTTAGTGGACCGAAACGAGAGGCCGGCTAGAAGAGGTGACGGCTGGAGGAGGAAGTGGGGTCAGGAACATTTAGGGCTGTGATCACGACCGCTAACGTGTGCTGAGTGCATACTGAGCGTGAGGCTTGTTCTCTATCACATGATCTGCAAAAGAGCCCTACTGGGGTAGGTGCTATTATTTCCCCATTTTACACACAGAAGCTTAATATCACACCTGCTTATAGGTGATAGAACCAGGATTTGAGCCTACTAAATGAATACAGCAAAAACCAGAAACCAGAGAACCTGAAATGATTTTGTTGTTAGGCTTAAAAGCCAGATGTTTGCAAAGAAATTGAAGTGGCAGCAGCTGGAGAGCGTTAAGGGGCGTAAGACCCGCTGTACAGTAGGGACTGGAGGCCTCTCCTCTCCTCCCCCGCCCCATGCCGGGAGCGGGGCTTAGGGGGAGGCAAAGCTCCCCTTGGGCTGGAGCCAACTGACTGTGCTTGGTCCCCAGACACCAGCTGCAGCCTGATGGCTCTCTGGTTATCAGCCAAGTGGCTGTGGACGATGGTGGCTTCTATACCTGTGTCGCTTTCAACGGGCAGGACCGAGACCAGCGATGGGTCCAGCTCAGAGTTCTGGGTAAGGCGGCAGTCCTGAGTGGCCTTTGAGGTCAGGTAGCTTGGGTGGGGCAGGATCTGTATAGCAGCTGACAGTGTCTTCTCCTTGTGCCCAGGGGAGCTGATGATCACAGGGATGCCCCCTACTATGACAGTGCCGGAGGGGGACACCGCCAGGCTGCTGTGTGTGGTGGCAGGCCAAAGTGTGAACATCAGGTGGTCCAGGTAAAGGCTCTATTCCAGGCAATGCCTGCCCCCAGACCCTCAAAACCTCAGGTGTGGGTGTCCATCTTTCTGCCAAGGATGTCACTGTCACCTCTGGCCCCACCGCCCTTCTTCCACTCCTGCCTCCAGGCCTGGTACCAGGGGAGAGAGCTGTAGTACCCTCATCCCTACAGGAAGAAGCCCAGTGGGGCCACTTGCTTTCTGTTGGTTGGGCTACAACAGGGTTTCCTAACCTCAGCACCACGGACGTTTTGGACCAGATACGTTTTGGTTGTCGGAGGCTGTGCTGTGCGTTGCAGGATGTTTAGCAGCATCCAGGGGATCGACCTACTAGGTGCCAGTAGTGCTCCCCCCAAGTCACGACTGTTAAAAATGTCTCTAGACATTGCCGAATCTCCCCTGGGGTTGAGGACCACTGGGCTACACTCAGCTATGGGGACTTCAGTGGTCTTTTACCCCAGATCAGTTGGTCTTTTATTCAGCAGGCAATTTTTGCCCCCACCCTCCCTAGAGTGCATGAGACCAGGCTAAGTTCTGGGTATCCTGGGGCCGTCTGAGCCCTGGGGACTCCCAGGTAGGAGATGGCCCAGTGTCCTAGGACCTCCAGGTGCTGTCTGTGCAGAGGAGTGTGAGGCTGCTTCAGGTCCTGAGAGTCGAGGAAAGGTGGACAAGGAGGTGACTTTGAATGGGTCTTAATGGCTGAGGAGGGCGAAGGTGGAGGAAGCAGCAATGCTGTGCCGGAGGCGGGCCCTCAGGAGAGGATGCCAGGATGGGACCGGGCCTGAGTGCCGCAGGGAGGTGATGTGGCCGTGAGCCCGGGGAAGGAGGACGAGTTGCTGGAAGTTTCCCAGCTGCTGTGCTCAGTCCAGCCCTCTCCTGGTCGGATCCCATCAGCCATTTCTTCACCTTGGCCTCCTCTGGATCTTCCCAGCGCAGCAAACATGCTCAGGACTCCCTTCTTCAAAACAAAACTCAAAATAAATACCTTTCTTCAGGTCTGCATGTCCCTGTAGCCCCCGCGTTTATATTGTCTCTCCGTCACAGCACGGCTGTCCATGTTGGCTGCCTCCAACCTATTCACCTCCCCAGTTGCTTGTCCCCCCTGCAGTGGGGCCTCACGTCAGCCCCTGCTCTAGGACACTGCCCTGGCCAAGGCCACCGATTGCCTCCCTGTTCCTAACTCCACTGGACACATCTCAGTCCTTACGTGACCCCTAGTGTTCTGCTGACCACTTGCTCCTTCCTGAAAGACTCCCCTCCCTTGGCTCCAGGAAGCCACTGTCTTCTGGTGTGCCTCAAGGTCTGTCCTCCGTTTTTGGTTTGTCCCACTCTGGGACTTCACCGTGGACAACCGTGTGGATACGCACCTTCCAGGACCATCCTGTGCTGATACAGCATCTGAGTCTGGACTCTCTTGAGCTCTAGACCTCAAATCTGTCACCTCCTGGTATCTCACGGGTACCCTAAGTTTGAAATGGTGGAAAATAACTTCACCATTCACCCTGACTGCTGCCCTGGATCTCCTAAAGTTGGAGGGGGCACCACCATCACCCAGTGACCCAAGCTAGAAACCTTGGTCATTCTTGATTTCTTCCTTTCTTCCACCTCCCCTGTCTGACCTTCACCCAAGTCCTTTTATTTTACTGCCTGTATCATCTTCCCTTTGTTTACCATGGCAGCAGCCACTTACCTGGTGGCTCTGCTTTCAGGCTCTCCCTCTCCCACCCAACGCTGCAGTCTGCGAGCCTTTCCAAGTGCCCCCTCAGTCCCTGCTTAGCTCGGACGCCCCCACTGCCCTCAGGAGCCCAAACTCCTGACCAGAGCCCCAGACTGTGCTGACTGGCTCTCCAGCCTCCCGTGTCCACTTCTTCCCTCGCTTCCTTCTCCTTGCTCTGGCTGTGTCCGTCCTTCACGTTCCCTCTCCCGCTCTCCACGGGCCAGCTGCTGCCCTGGCCGCCTCCAGTCAGGTCCCAGCTGGCTGTCCTCAGGGAAGGCTCCCCTGAATGCCTGCACCACCCCCGTGCCCTGGAGGCAGGGAGTGCTTAGTGTTTCTGTCTGTTCATCCAGCACAGGGCCTGGTACTGAATGGCTGCTTAAATAGACCTTTGTCAATGAAAAGCCAGAGTGGAATTCCTTTGTGGGTAAGAGGCAAACTTACAATAACTTAGATCAGTGTGCTTAGTTTGTGTGAGTTCACCTCACTTGTATTATTTTGCTTTGATAACATTCTCCTATCTTTTTGGTGCACCTGCCCCATCTCCTCGAGATGAGGGTCATCTGTTTGCCCTCAAGGGGGGCGGCTGACTCTGGAATGGCCTTTGATGATCTCCTCGCTGTCTCCCAGGCCTCCTGGAACCTGAAGACTGGGGCCCTGGATGGCTCTCCCAGTGTCCTCTCCCCTCCAGGAACGGGCTGCCTGTGCAGGCTGACGGCCACCGGGTCCACCAGTCCCCAGATGGCACGCTGCTGATCCACAACTTGCAGGCCAGGGACGAGGGCTCCTACACATGCAGCGCCTACCGGGGGAGCCAGGCAGTGAGCCGGAGCACCGAGGTGAAGGTGGTCCCGCCTGGTAAGAAAGGCCTGTCTCCAGGGTGGCAAGGGCATCCCCCCAGGGCATCTGCCTGTTCTTGAGGGCTGGCCATGTGTGGCGGGAGTGCAGGCCTGCAGTGCCAGGGGCTCCAGTTCGAATCCTGGCTCACCCTGCCAGTTCCTGGTAGTGTGACTTGGGCAAGGGCTCAACTTTCCAGAGCTTTGCTTTCCTCATCTGTGCAGTGGGACTACTCCTCCACCTGAGAGAGTTGCAGTGAGGAGGAAGGACCTGGTAAGAGCTTAATAGATGTTAAGTACGGTACTGTCTTTAGACTTAACAATTTTGAGAAATATGATTGACTGGAATTTCATTATAAAACTTAAGGCAGATAGACCACTGACACCTGTCCATTCTAATCAGGGTAGCAAAAAGTGCCTTTATGGCCACTTGACCATATAACCCAGAAAGGAAAGGTCAGAGGTTATCGTCACCATTTTACAATGAGACAGGTATCCAGAGAGCTTAAGTGGCGTTTCTACCAGTCACACAGCAAAGCAGTGGCCCAGCTGGGACTAGAACTCAGACCTTTTGACTCTCTGTATTTAATATATATATATATATATATATATATATATATATATATATTTTTTTTTTTTTTTTTTTTGCTAAACTATTATACTTGTAACTGAGTGGAATTTTACCTGCTTTATTCAGTAATTTGATATTATAGCCTTATATTCTCCAGCTCCTGCTGAGTTATATTTCAGCTAATCAAAATGCTATATTGTAAGATGCATTATTTTTGTACCACCAAGAAAAAGAAAGTTGCCAACTAAATGACACAATACTAAGACACCATGAGTTAAGATGCAGACCAGTTTGAGAGATGTGAAAATAAGTGCATCTCAGAATTGATGAAACAGACATGGTTTAATGTTCAAACTCTTGAGAGCTCTATGTTCAAATAAGCCAGAGGGAAAGGGGAGGGGCTCTGCCTGCACCCAGCCTGCTCCGCCATGTGTCCTCAGTCCTGCCAGTTCTCACAGGCCTGATACAGACCACGGGGAGAGTGCTCCAGGGCCCTTCCCGTCGGGTCTGCCTGGACTTGCATGACGGTCAGGGCTGCAGCACAGCACCAGGAGCACTGTTAACACTTGGAGGCCTGGCTGCCTCCTGTCTGCTAGGCTGAGGGCAGGGACTGGTCGGTGCTGGAGGCTGAAGGTCTGGGGTTGAATGTTGCTTTGTGAGTGGGACTGACACGTAGGCCTACTTTTCTGAGTCTCCAGGGCCCAGGCCAGTGCTTGGCATCATTGGGTCTCGGACACCTGGTGACTAAGTGAATGTCTGCATGAATGATGGTGTTACCTTGGCGAAAGCAACATACTGCAGGGACTATTTTTCACCTCTAATGTGTCCAGAAAAGTGATCTTTCCTACACAATAACCAAACCAAGACTTGAGACAAACCAGAATGCAGACTTTCTGTGAGAAAGCAAGCTGTTAAGAGGATCTGGATATTCGTGTTTGTGATTAGCTACAGAAGTACTATAGGGAAACCAAATTATAATCAGAAACTTGCTTGATGCCAAAGGCTGGTAGGACTCTTGCTGATGCCTGGTCACCAAGCTGAAGTGGTCTCATGAGACTTGCATCCAAGATGGGACACTCATCAGGCCACCCTCCTGCCCTCTGCTGTTAAGAGTGTTGCCAATTTTAGATATTTTGGGGGCACCTTTTCTGACTAGCAGTTCCCCATCTCTCTTTATCTGTATTCATCCTGCTGACTAGGCTACAGATTTCTGCTCTCACCTGTTTGGTTTTCATAGGGTCACACAGCATGAGGCTGCCTCTGCTTTGCCCTGCCCGTGGCTTGGTGACATACTAGAATTAAAATGTTAGCATCAGGGTGGGGGACATAGTTCTCCTGCGAGGACTTCTTAATCCTTTTGTTGAAAAGACTGGGGGTGAGGAACAGAAAATACCGTAGGGATCAAACATAGGCTGCCATGCACTGTGGCCCAGCCTCAATTTCTCAAAGAGGGAACTATGCTATGGAGGCAACACAGCACAGTTAAGCACTCAAATTTTAGCTATGGTTACTATGTGCCCTGGGTGTTGTTTTATAAGGGTCTAACATATCGGAACTCATTTAGTTCTTAGAACATCCCTATGAAGTAGGTGTTATTAATCTCCATTTCACACAGAAGGAAACAGAGACAGAGTTTAAGTAACTTGCCCAGAGTTATTCAGCTGGTAAGTGGTGGAACAAGATTGAGCCCGGGCAGTCTGGCTCCAGAGCTGGTGTGCTTATCCACTACGCTGAGCACCACTGTGATTGGTCCAGGGACTGCACCAGCTCAGATAAAGTTGATACCGAAATAAATTACAGATTTTTAAAAGCAATGTACATAAATGGCTTTGCTATCTATGTTAAAATGTAGGTGGTAAGTACTCTTATTATAGTGATAAAGCATTATAGGGTCACTCACCGGTTAGGAACGGTCTTTTTAGTGGTATTCTGTGAGGGAACAAGGGGAGAAGAGGAGCAAGATAAACTCCCTGGCCCACTGACTTTCGGGAAAGTGCTGCTCAGGACCAAGCCAAGCTTAGTCATCAGAGACTCTTCCAGAAAGAATAGAGATGTTAATAGATGAGGGCACTTCAGTCCTAAGATGAAGCAGTTGAATGAAACTCTTAAATAGTAGTTTTAAGATATAGAAGCTCCTAGTAAATTCAGAGGGAGAAGCACCAAGGCTTTGTTCTCAGTATAGTATTGGAGCCACTGTTAACAAGACTTTTTCCTATTACCCTAATATGCATTGCTTTCTTTGGGGGAAGTGGAAAAATAGAAAAGATGAGGAAGGAACTAGGTGACTAACATAAGCTGGGGATATTGAAGGCACCAAACTTTTGGGGTTGGAGGAACCCAGCAGTGAAAGGGAAAACATAACAGCTTTTGCTAACTCAAAGTTTGACTTGGGGCTGATCCTACTTGCTCTTCCTTCCAATTCAGAGGCCAAGGCAGTTGTTAGCAATTCAGGACTCAATAGTAAGGGTAGGGAGTTAACTTCAAGAGATGTGTAATTGTCTAGTCAATCAATATTTGGGAGTCTGGGAAGAGCTGTGCACTGGGCTGAGGCCACAAATAATGGGAAGATGCTGAAGTGAGGCCAAGAAACGTGTGGAAATCATGGTTTGTACATTCAGGTGTTAAAGGGTTACAGGGTAACTGCACTCTGTTTTGAATCTAGCAGTTACAATCCTGCTTTCCTTTGAAAGAAATGAAATGGCAGGTGAGAATCTTCAGTACAGAAAGGGCTTCCTCACCACTTTTTCTCTCCCCTGTTCTTCTGCAGCACCTGCCACCCAGCCCAGGGACCTCGGCAGGGAGTGCATCGACCAGCCGGAGCTGGCCAACTGTGATTTGATCCTGCAGGCCCAGCTCTGTGGCAATGAGTATTACTCCAGTTTCTGTTGTGCCAGTTGTTCCCGCTTCCAACCTCATGCTCAGCCCATCTGGCAGCAAGGATGAAGGCTAGCTCCAGCCCCAGGTCCAAGACAGTTCTTTGGGCTGGGGAGAAGGGAAGATGGACTCTTGGCCTCTCTTTGGCTGGCAAAGGGAGTTATATTCTGGAGACACTGGCCCTTTTGAAAACCTACCCCGTGTTAGCCCCAGCAGTAGCCAGGACTGGCCTCCCCGTGTAGTAGTCAGCAGTGTTTGTGTCCCTGACCTAACCACAGCCTCCCGATGAGTTGTCAAAAAAAGGAATCTATTTGGATAAGAACCTCTACTTTATAGCTTCCCTTTATAATTTGTTACACAGAATCAGTTCACTGCATTTTAGTTTTTAAATTCTTTTTTAGAGACTCTTGTTCTGTCACCTTGGCTGGAGTGCAGTGGCATAATCATAGCTCACTGCAGCCTCAAATTCCTGGGCTCAAGCAATCCTCTTGCCTCAGCCTCCTGAGTAGCTGGGACTACAGGCACGAACCACCATGCCTGGCTAATTTCTTTCTGTTTTTTAGTAGAGATGGGTCTTGCTCTTGCTGAGACTGGTCTGCAACTCCTGACCTCAAGTGATCCTCCCACCTCGGCCTCCCAAAGCACTGGGATTACAGGCATGAGCCACCATGCCTGGCCAGTCTACCACATTTTAAAGCAAGCTGTCGGGGCTTTCACTTGATTTAAAGCTGGCCAGGAAGGTGTGTAATGATGTCAAAGTTAATACCCGTCTTATAAGGGGAATGCCAAGTCCTGTTGGGTCAGAGAAGTACTCTTTGCTAAACTAAGTCTTATCTGGGGTCAAACCGTTCATTGCTCTAGTTTCTCTCACCTTTCTACATAGTGCAACAGTCAGCTACAAATCCTGTCTGTACAAAGGATTAATAGCATAACCCTCATTGGCAAAGTAGAATATATGTAAGGCCTCGAGTAGGGATTTGGGATGAAAGCCGCAGTTAGCACTATTATCTGAGCATGAAAGAGCCGGAAAAGCTTAGTCCATCAGAAAGCTGGACCCTGAAGCCCTCCTGAGACGGACTTGCAAAGCTGGCTGTGAAAGTTTATCTGACACCTGTATGAAACTGACTAACGAGGAGCCCCTCTTTTAAGTAGGAATCTGAAGCAAAACATTTGCCACCAGAGAAAAACCAAAACTATACTAACAGCATTACCAGGATAGGGATACTAATGGGAGGCGGGGTGAGGGCACTACAATAACAGGGAAGTGGTTTCAGAAATGGTTTGAGTTAGAGGAAATCATTCTTCCTCTCTCAGAACTTCTGATTCTTCCATGCTAAAATAAGAGGCGTGAATTCAGTGAACTTCCAACTTGCTACAAATCCTCCAGAGGACCACCTGTATCAAAGGTTATTCTTGGACACAGGAAAAGATGGGCCTTAGAAGGACAAAGCACTATACAGTGAATTTTATTACTTAACACAACTGGCTGGAAAAGAGACGAACTGCATCATGGGTGAGTGATACTTCTCAGTCTACCTCTCATTCAAAAAAGGAACATGGGCCAGGGTTAGAGGTCTTTTTATCTTTCCATTAAGAAAATATAGGCCGGGCACGGTGGCTCACGCCTGTAATCCTAGCACTCTGGGAGGCCGAGGTGGGCGGATCGTTTCAGCTCAGGAGTTCGAGACCAGCCTGAGCAAGAGCGAGACCCCGTCTCTACTAAAAATAGAAAGAAATGATTTGGACAGCTAAAAATATATATAGAAAAAAAATTTAGCCGGGCATGGTGATGCATGCCTGTGGACCCAGCTACTCAGGAGGCTGAGGCAGAAGGATCCCTTGAGCCCAGGAGTTTGAGGTTGCTGTGAGCTAGGCTGACACCACGGCATTCTAGCCAGGGCAACAGAACGAGACTCTGTCTCAAAAAAAGAAAAGAAAAGAAAATACAGAGAAGTATCCCCTTTCATTTACCATGGCTGGTTTTGCTATAGAAATTGGAAAATAAGGGCCACTTTCTTGGACCCCCCTCCAGTTTAAACCAAAATTTGGCCTACTGGCATATATACTTCAGAAGGTAAGTTTGAGGTTAGCTTGCCCTTTGCAGCTTAGTTCTAATAGAACTAGCCACAAAATATAAGATTAGCGGTGAGAGTAAAATTACTCTAGACCAGTGTTTCTCAACCCTCTTCCATACTGGGAGCTTAAAAAACTGAATCTGGGGTTCTCTGCTCCTGAAATTGATTTTAACTGGACTGCAGTATAGGCCAAGCCATTAGGATTTTAAAAGCTTCCCAGGTAATTCTTCTGTGTAACCCAGGTTGAGAAGCACTTGCTCCAACCCTGGGGTGGCGCCGAGATTCTGCATTTCTAACCAGCATCTAGGTGAAATCCATGCTGCTGTTCCAGAGCACACCTTGAGCAGCAAGAATGTAACTTTAGAGATGTACTCAGGATCAAGCCAAACTTAAAAGTATGGGTAAAAATAAGAATTTTAAGGATATTCTAGTCCTAATAAATGATTTTCTGGCCACTAAACTAGGGATCTGCAGCAGCCATAGAATGGAGGGAGAGTAAGTCCAAAAAACCCCAAAGTAAACTCATTTGCTTAAAAAAAAAAAAAGGAAAGAACAGCCCTTCATGGGCAAAAGCTTCTACCACGAACATTTATTTTTGTTAAAGCAGATTATAAATTCTCATCAGTACAAATATATATAACTTACATTTGATTGTAAGGCCAGCGTTCAAAAGTAAAAATAAGATGGGACCTCATGTTGTTACCCAAAAATCAAGTGGCTGCAACTGGCAATGGGAGGTTCTGCTCACTGAAAAAGGTGGGGGTGGCATACACACAAGGCTAATAAACAAGAATCCCCATACCCACAAAACTTGTGGAAACAAAATTTAAAGGCCAAAACAAAAGCCCCCAAGACCCACATTATAAACCAACACAGTAATCTGTGTTCCCTTCTGTGGTATGATTATGTCATTGTTACCTTAGTGTTAAAACAAAGTAAAGGATTAACATAAGGAAATTGCAGCAATATATAAAAGATAATACATAATCTCTATAGAGCATATTTAGACTGATTCCATTAAAATAATGACATTAGAATTTCACCATAGGTTTAAAACCAGGACCATACTGCTTTCATTATTTAAAACTACAACCTAGTGACTGGATTGGTCATAAGCCATGATTGCTGTTGCAATGTGTTACTTACAATGAATGATAGTAAACAAGGTAGGGATCCTGTCTGCAACTTCCAATCTTTCCTCTTTTTATTTCAATAGGCATCAATGATAAATCAATCTTATGTACAATTTCTTACAACTAACCCTTTTACCTTTGGCAAGATTACTTACAACTCATACAACTTTCTTATATTGAGAACTATTTAAAATATTCTAAATGCATAAAAATAAAGATTTTGGCTTTTTCGATATATATATTTATAATATTTATTCTGTTACTTAAAGTGGAAGCTCAACTTCACTCCCAAAATATAGCTCTGCTGGGCAGTTGCTGAGAACCCTCCCAGGAATTCCGGGAGCACAGCCTGCCCCCCCTCTTCCCTAGCCTGAGTACAAACCAGTCTATTCTTGATCCCTAAGGCCAGTACTGAGAGGAGGCAGATGAATGGCCTGAAAAACAAAAGGAGATTGTTATGCTTCCCGTTGTGTTTTATATTCTAGTAAATGTGCTTTGAATACAGATTCCTGTTCAGATATTTCTGCCTCTCTGTTGCCAGAGATTTGTAAGGGGGCGAGGGAAGAGGGGGCACAGAGGGCAACATTTTTCTCAACTACTTTAGCCTAACTGCAAGGCAGCCTCTCTCTAGGAATGGTTTTCCCCATGTCTTTCAAAATCACCCCTTACTGTACTCTGTGCCTGGACTTGTTCCTTGGGACCTTTGGGATTAGTGAAAAAGTACTGACTGATCAGGAAGACAAAGTCCCCTTTGCTCCTCTGACCTCTGCCCCCTAAGTATGGACAACATCCATAAGCCATAGGGATTGCTTAAAGTTCAATTTCAAACGTCTTCTGTAAGTCACTGGAGAAAGGGTTGGTAGGGGAAGGATTAGTACGCTGTTTGGACTTGCTTTCTAATGCAGCCCACTGGGCTTCAAAAGGATCCACGGGGCAGGTACCTGCAGGAACCTCTGCGTGCTTGTCTCCTGAGGCCAACCTGCCATCGTCTACACCATTGAAAGCTGCAGAACCGTTGAGGTGCTGAGCAGGAGGCTTATAGAAGGGACTGGTGGTAGTACTGCTTGTCTCATACTGAGGGAATGTCTGCTGCTTGGCCAGGCTTGGTGACTGATGGGGGTGGGCAGCCTGAGGATGGCTTGCAGTACCAAACACATTGGCTACCATCTGAGACGGAGTGATACCCACCACAGGCACGTTAGGGGCTGGATAGGGCATCCCGTTGGCCACAGGATAGGACTGGGCAGGGACAAAGGCTGGCTGCAGGGGTGGGACCACACCCACTGGCACAGGCTGAGAGGTGAGGAATGCATTCCCTGGGAAAGGTGGTGCTGGATGGGAGATGGCAGTAGGTGGAGGCGGCTGGAGAACTGGCTGCAAAGGAGCAGCTGAGGCCTGGGGCTGCTGAGCCCGGACGCTCTTAGACACCTCTTCTAACCATCGGTCGGCTTCAGAGGGAGTACGTCTATGACCAGCCTGGAAGAGACCTGGAGAGGCGGCACCGGAAGATTGACCCCACTCGGTCCCTGGAAACAAGATGAAGAGAAACAAAGAATCAGGAGGCCTCCTTCCTTAACCTTGATTATTTGATCCTAATATATGGAACAAGTCCCCCTAATGGGACATTTTGTGGTTTTGGGAGGAAAGTCCTCTATTAGCAAATGAGAAGATTTTGTGGTAGGATGAAGAGAACCTGTCAGGCAATGATGCTGTCTCAGCCACGTTGAGGCACTTTCTAGATATGGCTCAAATGCATTGAACCAAGGCAGCTGGCTGGTGTCAGAAACCCTTCCCTGTTGCAATGGCTCATCCACAATACAGCAACTAGCTTGCACATGGCTCTCACAGGCCTGAGGTGATTCATCATCTGCTCTAACACGGCAAAAAGAAAATAACCAGTGACCTGGCCTATCTTACTGGCAGCCCCTACACCTGGCTTCCAGACATATGGGGTCTTTCTGGTGAACTGTCTTTATTACTATTTTAAAACTTTTTGGTTTTATAGTTAATAGACGTTCATTATAAAAAATACAGAAAGGCAAAAATAAAGTGCTTTTTGTAGCACTTTTTGTAGTCCTGCCATTGCAGGAGGCAGGGTCCCCTCTTCCTACAGGTGTATCCACACATCACCAAATCCAGTGATGGATTATTCTCTGAGGTGGGGCCCAGGAATCTGTATTTTATAAAAGCTCTTTTATAAAAGTTCAGTTCCATAGTCCTAAGGACTATAAATCTAATCTCTTTTGTTCATCTCTTTAGCCATCCTCTCCTAATAACAGCTTATTTCCAGGAGGGAACATCCTTGTCCTAAAAGGATTGCTTCCTAGTTCCCATTCAGGTAGCTGGCTGATTTTAGAACCAAGGTCACTTATCTGATCCCAGAATCCTCACCACCATCTGTGGCCACCTTACCCGAATGTGTGGCTGCAATTTCCTTGTTAGCAGCATCAGGGGCATGGGCCCAGGGGTTGGTTTCACGCACAGGCATTGCTACGGGTGAAAGAGCAGTATGGGCTGGCTTAGCAGCAAGCACATGGAAGGCTGAGTCAGTGCCATTAGCTACAATGGGAGCAGACAACATCAATGCAGTTAATTCATGCAGAGTGTACAAGTGATCCCTTGGAGTTGGGTCAGTCAGGCCAATGTATGATACTGGTGGAACAGATCAGACAGAAGAGTTGATGTTGGGATAACCATGCTTTCTTGCAATGGATACATGTACGTTTGGTCAAAGAGGGAATTAGAGATTGTAATTAAAATGGTTGTACCAATAAAGTCAAATGATTGTACTAGGACAATATGTGCATGGGGAGAAGGGAAAACGAAGCCTACAAAAACAATTTCAGGCCGGGTGCAGTGGCTCATGCCTGTAATTCTAGCACTCTGGGAGGCCGAGGCAGGAAGATCGCTTGAGCCCAGGAGTTTGAGGTTACTGTGAGCTAGGCTGACGCCACGGCACTCTAGCCTGGGCAATAGAGTAAGACTCTGTCTCAAAAAAAACCCCCCAAAACAAAATTTCAAATTAAGTTGAACAGAGCTGTGCTTATTAGCCTTTGGCATAATTAATAAAGCATTTCCCTCTTCTATACTTCTCCAAAAGACCAAATTATGCCAGCAATAAGAATGGGTTAAATATAATGATTATTCCTTGTTTCCTTCTCAAAACTTAAAAAATATATACATATATATATATATAATGATTCCTTATTATGTACTAGGCACTAGGCTAATAGTATTTTATATGCATCATCTCATTTACTTCTCTTAAAACTTCCATTAAGGCTGGTATTATCCCCATATTAAAGATGAGAAATCAAACTTGATATGTGTTTTCATCTGCTTAATAAATTTGTAATTTGCTACAGAATTTCATCTCTCTGTTGAAGATTTTTTCCCTCAGTAATGTTCATAACATCTCAAAGTACCTCCTATTCTTTCCTCATCTTCTTTTATTAAAATCTCTTAACCCTATTCCAGATATCTATACCAATTTCTACTCTTTAGCTCAGCTCTCTATCATATTTAATATGGAGCAGACAAGCACCTTCCCCTGCCCTACGATATAATTATTCCCTCTTAAGACTGGCAACCATGCCTATGGTTTTGGTACTATGTTACCCCGGCTTGTCTAAAAGACTGTCTTACCTAGAGACCAGGATCTCCTTAAAGGCAGGGAAAGGAAATTGAAATGTTCTATTCAATTTTGTACACTCAGTGCCTTGTAAACAGATAGAGTCAGTAGAATGTCATGGGTACTATATTCAAAAATACCTGAGTTTAAATGCTGGCTCTGTATGATTTGGGCAATTTACTTAACTTCTCTGAGCCTCATTTTTCTCATCTGTAATGCCTACCTCACGGGGTAGTTGTGGGGATTAAATGAGACAATGTATGAGTACTTGCCACAGTGTGGCAGGTACTATGCTAAGTGCTTAATAAACTGTGCCTATCGTTATTACTGGTCTTATGTTTGTTAGATGACATGAAAAGCTATTTGGTGCACATGACTATAAAGGTTTACTTAACAAAGTGAGAGAGCGAGAGAAAGACCCCTGGAGGAAAAGCATGTAGCTTCCTCCAAAAGGAGGAGGGCACTGTCTCCAGAGCAGAACTTTCTCTGAGCCCTCCTCAAAAGAAGTGGAGAAAGAGTAATTATAGGAGCTCTCATTCTAGAAGTTTGTAATTTAAGTTACATAAATTTTTTTGTTGACCTCTGAGTCAATATTCACTGTTAAGTCAGTATCTCTGAAAATAACTTGTAAGTTCGTCAGTGCCACAAAGGCAAATTTGAGGACACCGTTATAAAAGATGAAATGAACTAAACAGCCAAAAGAAGTGCCTCATTATTTATGAGCCTTCTTGTTACATGGTAGAGACTAGGCTGAGTCCAGGGCTTCTCAGCCATGGTACTACTGACATTTCAGGCGGGATAATTCTTTGTTGTAGGTGCTGTCCTATGCACTGAAGGATATTTAGCAGCATTCTTGGCCTCTAACCAGAAGCCAGTAACAACACCCCTCTCCTCAACTTGTGAAACCCCAAAATGTCTCCAGACAATGAATAACAAATTTTGCCCCCAGTTAAGAACCACTGCGCTAAAGAGAGAATAAAATTTGAACCAATTCTAATGATTATTGCTTTTGGAAAACTGGCTGGACACTCTGACCCTTCACAGTCAAACGGCAAATAAAGCAGTAGGTTAGGGACTATAGAAGAATCCTAATAGACTAGGATGAAAGATGGGCACATACATGCAAAATGACAAAAGCAAACATCTTAGGAAACAGGAAGGGGAAACAAAGCACAAAGACATTGTTGAACAGGGAAATCAATGAATCTAAGACATTATCAGACAGGGAAATTAATGGTTCTGACCAGCTCTTGGGAAGCTCAGGATGCCAACTTACAGTTAGTGAGCTGCATACTAAATGTACTAGTTTTAAAGAGAACAGCTGAGCAAGTCAGAGGGCACCAACCTTGGAAGGTAGGAGATTGTGGTGCCACCACTGTTACTGGTTTGGTCATCGGGGCAGATGAGAAGGGGTCCTCAGAAGGGGTGCTGAAGGCATTGGTGATCTGTGAGCACAGGGAGCTGATGCTCTCTGCCTCCCCTTCTACCTCTGGCACTGCAAAGCAAACAGAAAATGGCTCCAGACAGAAAAATGGAATAATCCTAAAATATAACAGATGACACAAGCTACCATTTGATACTGCATGTGGAAGAAAAAGACTCAACTGTCTGGTAGGGCTATAAACGCAGCTTCAAACATTTTGCTGAGCATGGATTTCACTGGCTTTTCAGATGAGAAAGTATAAAATGTCAATAATTCATGTACTAAGGTACATCTTCTTCCTTTGCAAATCCCCAAATTTCTTTATTTCCTTTTCTTGTAACACTCTTGGGAATTTGGTGTTCTCTTTTTGTGCTAAGATGTTCAGCTAACTAGAACTTTCTAGAAGACATCTGTAACCTGTATGCCTTCCAACCTGTTCCCAAGGCTGTGGTCTGAATTGAGTTCTAGAGCCAGTTAGTAATTCTGTCAGAAAAATGGGTTAAAGTCTGAGGCACCAGTAGATGCTCAGTGCTTTTCTCTGTAACAAATTGTGACAATGTCATCACTCTCATTTTTCTCCCAAGTCTCTAGTACCAAGTACATGAACAGTGATCACATGAAAACGTGAACATAGGTATAGTACTCTAGAGACTCTGTTCTTAATACTGATTCTAGGGTACTTTTGTATCACTGAGGAAGCTAATTATGTGTGCTGAACATTTGTTTGCTCTTCTATAAAAAGAATAGTTTTGTTCCCCATCTGCGACAGAGGGAGACTAAAACAAGGTACTTGAAGCATCTGGAGTTTCAGTTTTTATAGGAGTTGAGAGCTAAAAAGACCCTCAGTAATCATCTAGTCCAACTATTCTTTAGGCCTACTTTCATCTGTCAAAAGAACTTAACTCTACTTTTATACCATCAGTGGGAATGACCTATTGGGAAGAGCTGCCTCATATTCTGTTATAGCAATGGCTTGACATGTCTCAGAGAGAAGCAAAATAAGGCCCAATAAAAGTACTGACTAGATTTAACACTTTAGCTTCAGATTGTATGATGAGGATAGAGCTACAGGGGCTAGCTCAGCTGTACAGAGGCACACAAAGGCCTGTGTGGCAGCTCTGAAAGGTAATGAGTATTTGTGAGCAAGCCCACTATCTATGATGAACAACAGATTCTATATTTACACGAGAGACCTAGTTAGAGTTTCCTCCTATGGAGCCAACCAGCCAGAAGGACAATGAGCACTTACCCATTTCTTCTGGTACATCTGCTAGTAATTCTATTTAAATGTATATATTTCTAAAGCCTCTTTATTTAATTCCCTGCTGGGTCCCAAATGGAAGAATAAGAATGGAAACTTGAGACCCTTGACATCTGCAAGCAGTTTGGCTGAGAGGTAGTGGGTACACTTACATTAGGACAAACCACAAACCTTGTGGCTTGGGCTAGAAATTCCATCAGGGCTCTGTCACCTATTTGTTGAAGAGAAATTAATAATTCACATCTCCCTCCATTGGCCTTAGTTTTCCCTCAATGGGAAATGAAACAAGATACAACTATCAACTAACCTCAGGGAAAGAGAAGTGGCTAGTTTGATGGGATTACTGTCTCCACCAGAAGGTGATAATAGTGCTTTAGTGCTAGGGTACCCAGTGAGTCAGGTAGTTGCTGCATTACCTGCATTTTTTATAGGGAAATCAGTCTTCCTCTGCATAGTGGAAGGCAACTCATTGATGCGTAGGGATAGTTGGCGTTTAAAGGGTGACATCTTCTGGCTAAGAGCAGGAAATCCTCGGAAAGAGCCTTGGCGAGCAAGCTGTTCAATCGGCGCGTGCCGGCGTGGGATGGCATGAGGATTGTTCATCTCCAGAGAGGCAGTAGCATCCGAAATGGGAGAGGTGGGAGAGGACGGGGATGGGGCAGTGTTGCCAGAGGCCACTGATGAACCAACAACTGTCTTATCTGTTTCAGCTCAAAAAAATCAAGAGAAAGAGGACCTTAGCAATGTCTTCAAATAATTTGAGATTACAGAGCTGACAAACTCAAAAGCTCTTTAGATCCTTTTTACCCAACTCCTTCCCGATATTTTTTAAAAGACAGGTTAGAAGCAGGGTTCAGATCTATTTTTTGGACAGAAAAAAGGTTTAATAACCTACTATATATCACACAGTATATCTACTAAGACAAAAATGTTAGATTTCTTATTCTTATGCAGTGACTTATAAATTAAGACTTTAAACAAGATTTTAAAAACCCTGTTCCTATGAACTCCTAATGTGAGGTCCTTTAAAGCAGCAGCCCCAACCTTTTTGGCATCAGGGAGCAGTTTCATGGAAGACAATTTTTCCACGGACCGGGGGTAGGGGTTGGGGTGGGAATGGTTTCAGGATGATTCAAGGGCATTACATTTATTGTGCAGTCAAACCTCTCTGCTAATGATAATCTATATTTGCAGCCACTCCCCAGCACTAGCATCACCACTTCAACTCCACCTCAGATCATCAGGCATTAGATTCTCAGTAAGGAGTGAGCAACCTAGATCCCTCGCATGTGCAGTTTACAGTAGGGTTCTTGCTCCTATGAGAATCTAATGCCGCTGCTGATCTGACAGGAGGCGGAGCTTATTCGGTGATGCCAGTAATGGGGAGCAGGTGGAAATACAGATGAAGCTTCACTGGCTCACCCTAGGCTCACCTGCTGTGTGGCCTGGTTCCTAACAGGCCACTGACCATTACCACTCCACAGCCCTGGGGTTGGGGACTGCAGCTTTAAAGAATGGTGATTCAGGTTAGGTGTGGTAGCACATGCCTGTAACCCCAGTGTTTTGGAAGGATGAGGTAGGAGGATTGCTTGAGTCCAGGAGTTCGAGACCAGCCTAGCCAATATAGCAAGACCCTGTCTCTATGAAAAAAAAAAAATTAGCCAGGTGTTGTGTGTGTGCTTGTAGTCCCAGCTACTTGGGAAGCTGAGCAGGAGGATCACTTGAGCCCAAGAGTTTGAGGCTGTTGTGAGCTATAATCATGCCCACTGCACTCCAGCAGCCTGAGCATCAGAGCAAGACCTTGTCTCTTAAAAAAAAAAATGATGGTTCATGGTTTTCAGTGTTTGTTTGGTGGTGGTGGGATGAGGGGGACTTTGGGAGCAACAGAATCTAACTAAGCTTAAGTATAAACATACACTTTTTTTTTTTTTTTTTTTTGAGACAGTCTCACTCTGTTGCCCGGGCTAGAGTGAGTGCCGTGGCGTCAGCCTAGCTCACAGCAACCTCAAACTCCTGGGCTCAAGTGATCTTTCTGCCTCAGCCTCCCAAGTAGCTGGGACTACAGGCATGCGCCACCATGCCTGGCTAATTTTTTCTATATATTTTTAGTTGTCCAGATAATTTCTTTCTATTTTTAGTAGAGATGGGGTCTTGCTCTTGCTCAGGCTGGTCTTGAACTCCCGAGCTCAAACGATCCGCCCACCTTGGCCTCCCAGAGTGCTAGGATTACATAAACATACACTTTTGATTAGGTGTCAAAGAATGTCATATAAAGCAGTCTTTAAATCATGGGAAATATGTATTTGTGGTTCATTTGAATAAAAGCATACAGAAGTAAAATTTTAAATTGGACTGAACCTAAATATAAGACTGTTCCCATGGGGGTACCAGTTGAGTCCCATTCTGATTATGGCAAATCTACCCCAACCCTTATGATCCTTTGTGGATCTTAGGACTCAATCTCTTTGGAGCTACTGTGCATAGCAATGAGTATTATTTGGTGGTATTAAAGATTATTCTTTCAGCTTGAAAAACCACTAAAGCACACTGAATAATTGCTATAAAGATTAAATTTTCTAGGAAAGAGCATGAATTTTCTTATTCTTTGGTTTTCTGGTGCAAATGCTTACAAGAAATGAAAAAAAGTCACTCTTAATAACTTCATTTTAAATAAAAATAGGTATGCTTTTTTCGGGGCTTAAGAATTAGAGACGTTTAGGTCATTATTAGATCAATGATATTATCTAAAATGGCTGGTTTAGAACTAAAAGGACATAGTAAAAACTTTATCAAAATTATATTAACGTCTATTAAACTGAACTGTTTGTGTGTTTCTTCTTGGCTTCAACCCTAGCTATATACAAGAATGCAAAGCGTTTTCAAGCCCTATCACTTAGTTCTAAAATATACCCAACCCAAATTTACAGACTCCTGAGTAACTTGAATGTTTGTATAGGCATTTCTGCTGTGATTCCATGTGTAGTTAAAGAAACACCTCACATTCTACAAAAACCACACACTAAAATTAACAGGGGGCTATGGGAAAAAGAGTTAGAGGCTGACCTCTCAAAATCTATAGACTTTTGTGACTACAAATCACTAAACAAGGCCAGGCGCGGTGGCTCACGCCTGTAATCCTAGCACTCTGGGAGGCCGAGGCGGGCAGATCGTTTGAGCTCAGGAGTTCCAGACCAGCCTACGCAAGAGCGAGACCCTGTCTCTACTAAAAATAGAAAGAAATTAGCTGGACAACTAAAAATATATATAGAAAAAATTAGCCGGGCATGGTGGCGCATGCCTGTAGTCCCAGCTACTCGGGAGGCTGAGGCAGTAGGATTGCTTGAGCCCAGGAGTTTGAGGTTGCTATGAGCTAGGCAGACGCCACGGCACTCTAGCCCAGGCAACAGAGTGAGACTCTGTCTCAAAAAACAAAACAAAACAAAACAAAACAAAAAACCAAAAACCACTAACCAACAGCAATAATCTAATCAAAACAGTATCACTGTTAAATCTCTGCCAGCATCACAGTCAGTGGATCCTTTGCAGCCCTAAACCTTGGGAGTTGTGCTTCTTCCTTCAAGATGTAGGTACTTAATGACATTTGCTTCTTATAGAGATCAGATACATCAGAATTAAAAATCTGTTTCAGGATGGAAGGGAGGGGGTAGGAGATATCTTTGCAGCTTCTTCAAATGTACTTTCAATTTTCCCAAAAAGAGTAAATTTGAAGCCATTAAATTAGCCACTCTAAAGGAAGGCACTTTTGTAAGACTTTCAGCTTTGTTATTAAGGTCTTTTTATATGGCTAAGGGTTCTCCTTGATTAAGAGAAAACTTGTCCCTAAAAGCTTGAAATTTTACCCTGTTGGGAAAAACTGAATTAAATAAATATACACTGTATTGGAATAGATTGTACCTTTCTTGGCATCTTGCATTTGTTTCATGATCTCCTCTCTTTCTGCTTGTTCGGTGGCTGTTGTGACACGGAATGATCCTTCTCTTGTAAAAGTGGTCCGACTAGCATCAAAAGTAGCAGTCACTCCACATTCCTTCTCCCGCTTCTGCTTACGCTCTAAACAGGCTGCAAAAGCACAGCCTACAGCATGGCTCAATCTTTCACCCTGTAGAGAGCAGAAGGTATATAAGCTTTTTTAGAGTTATAGTACTAACAATTATATACATACAAATAAGTCTGTTTTTACATAAGGCAAAATGTTGTGAACTCCAGCTTAAAATTAGTTTTTAATAATATTAGTATGCCAAGTTAATTTAAATGAATAAATCATCTTAGGTAGTAATTCTGATACTTCAATTATATTAACTGTTATAGGCCTTGGGTAGAGGGATCATCAGCAACCTGTGCTTTTGCGAGCAGCCATGCCGAGCTCCTTATTGCTCAGGCTCCCTTTGTCATGTCATCTCTAGTCAACAGGTTAGAAGACCCTGCTCAAGGTTCTAAGCCTTGATGTGCAAACTTCTAGTTGCCCTTTAGGGGAACTGTGGAAATATTTACCAGGCATTTCTAGGAAATCACTGGAAAGGTAACGCAAAGTTCAGGAGCTTAATATATTGTTAACATGTCTAGAAAAAAAAGGCACAATCTTAAAACTTCTGATAAATAAATACAACTCCAGGGGTCTCGAACCCCTGAGCTCAAATGATCCTCCCGCCTCGGCCTCCCAGAGTGCCAGGATTACAGGCGTGAGCCACCTCGCCCGGCCTTATAGTATTTTTGCAAATAATATAGTGTTTTTCCAAATAAATTTACAACACTGTATCTAGATGTGTTAGCAAACAAATAACATCTAAGAATCCTGAAAATACTTCCAATTATAAAAAGTTTCAGAGTTTAGCAACCACCATCACCTTAGTACTTTTACTCCCTTTAATGACCTTGGATCTCAGACAATCATTTTGCTCTGTGAGTTGCAACTCACTGGGTTACACCAAGAGTGTGAACTGTTTCAACAAAAGGAATGGAAGTAGGCTAGTTTAGGCACTTCCAAGAACAGCTGTAGCAGCATGTTCTTGTTAAAAATGTATTGGAAACTGCTTCGTTAAGCAAACCCAGAAGGAGCTCAGCTAACTGAGAATACTCATGATGAAATACACATTGTTGGACTCACCGTGTCCTTGACAGCCATGAAGCAGTGACAGATCCAGCGCCGAGTAGTGCCATCCCGACATATGTAAGAGAAGGCTCTATCAAAGTTCCTATCTGGGGCACAGAAAGAAACTTTCTCTATTGTCTGGTCAACTATGAGGTCCTAGAAAATGGGAAGCACAAAGAGTGGACTTATGAGGTTATTCAAGCTTCTCAGAATAAACACAGGATGTTCATTTCATAATACAGAATCCCTACATCTGATGCAACTTAAGCTATGGAATAGCTAGATCTGTGTTGGGTACTGAGAATTTTACTTAGGGGACATCCCAGGAGGCATTTTGCCCAGATGCCTCCCTTATCTCATCTATGTGTTTTAAAGTATATGCTTGTTGATTCTAGTTTTAGATCTCTTTCATGGTAGATTCTGTGTTCAATTTGGCAATATATGTAAATCAATACATTTAGTCCTCTTGGTTTATTTGCAAATGTAGGCAAATGCATGATAGTCATGTTTTGACCTGTTATGCAAATTAGCACTACATATACATACATATATATGCACTTTTCTGTACCTTGCTTTCTTTCAACTAACAATATACCCTATCCAGTGAATTTTTTATTGCAGATACCGCATTTTTTTAGGTGTGGAATTTCCATTTGGTACTTTTTCTTTTTTTTTTTTTTTTTTGAGACAGAGTCTCGCTTTGTTGCCCGGGCTAGAGTGAGTGCCGTGGCGTCAGCCTCGCTCACAGCAACCTCAAACTCCTGGGCTCAAGCA